>JAMPIV010003461.1:390000-445738 GCA_024509875.1 Oreohelix idahoensis | reverse complement strand
TACCTATGGGGCAAATGCCAATAGTGGGTACTCCATTTGAACGGGTTGCTGTCGACATTATTGGTCCTCTGGAAAAGACTAAAAGAAGGAACAGGTTCATCCTGACCTTAGTTGACACTTGCACTATGTGGGCCGAAGCCGTACCGCTACCATGCACTAATTCCAAGCATGTCGCAGAAGCCCTTGTGCAAATTTTTACACGGTTGGGATTCCCTCAAACAAGTTTTGGAAGGACAATGGATCCCAATTCCGTTAGCCTGTTTAATGGAGGAGATCTTTAAGATCTTGAGGGCCAAACATATCCACACAAGTCCCTACCATCCGGCCGGAAATGGGCTCGTGGAACGTTTTAACGGTACCCTCACCATGATGTTACGTAAGCTGGGTCAGGAGAAACCGGAAGACTGGGACCAATATATATCGGCTGCCTTATTCGCCTACCGAGAAGTACCCCAAGCGTCTACGGGTTTTGCGCCAGCTACACTTTTATTTGGCAGACCTATTAAGGGGCCACTAGAAGCCTTACTTCGGTCCCTGACAGACCAGAAGGCTGACGAGACAGTCGTCTCTGCAAGCAAGTATGTATCTGAGCTTAAGGAAAGGCTAAAGCTAGGATGGGATCTAGCTACTACCAACCTTAAGAAAGCCCGCGCTAAAATTACTAAAAGATACAACAAAGCTGCAAAAGAGAGAGAACTACAACCAGGGGAGAAAGTCCTATTGCTACTTCCAACCGGAAGCAATAAACTTCGCATCGGATGGCAAGGACCGTTTTACCGTCCTTAAAAAGATCTCACGTACCAACTACAAGATCTCCATTAAAGGAAAGGAGAAGGTCTTCCACATAAATCTGCTAAAGAAATATTTGGAAAGACCGGTGCCACCCTCCGAGCATCTCCTGGCTGTCGCCATAGCAACGGAAGACGAGGAAGATGATGATGGTTGCATGGAGTATCCATTGCAACCCACAGAATCCTTTAAAGATGTCAAGTTCGGCGACAATCTCTCACCAGAACAACAAACAGAAACCAGGGCTCTACTAAAACAGTACAGTGCAGTCTTAACGGATGTACCTGGTCGAACAAATCTCATTGAATTTGATATGAAATTAACAAACGAGACCCCTGTTCAAACCAGAGTTTACCCCATCCCGTATGCTAAAGCTGATGCACTTCGCGGAGAAATAGACAAGCTGCGTCAGGCAGGAATTATCAGTGAGTCTACATCTCCTTACAGCTCGAGTGTAGTGCGGTTGCAGAAGCCCAATAAGGAAGTTCGGCTGTGCACTGATTACAGGTTGCTAAACGCTGTAACGGAATTCCAGCCCGAACCTCTCCAAACTGTTTCTGAGTTGTTCACCAAGCTCAGCAAAGCAAAGATCTTCTCCAAGATTGACCTCAGCAAAGGTTATTATCAAATACCAGTCAAGGAGGAAGTTAAACCTTTGTTAGCTTTCAGCACTAGTGAAGGACATTACACATTTAACGTGATGCCGTTCGGTTTGCATAACGCACCAGGAGTGTTCACCAGGATGATGAGGAAGCTTCTACAACCTTTGCAAAGTCCCCATATCCATAATTTCATGGATGACATCTTAATTGCATCGGAAACCTATGAAGAACATATTGCTACGGTTGCTATGCTCCTCAGGAGACTACAGGAAACGGGTCTTACAGCCAGACGTAGCAAATGTCTCATCGGGTTTGAACAGTTAGACTTCCTGGGGCACACTATTTCTCACGGATGCAGTTGGCCTATTAAGAAGAACGTGGAGAAAATAGTGGCAGCAAAAAGACCCCGAACGAAGAAAGACGTACGTTCCTTCATATCGCTATGTGCATACTATCAGAAGTACATCCAGAACTTCAACGGACTGACGGCACCGCTGACTGACCTCACAAAGAAAGGTTGTCCTGATAAGGTCATATGGGATCAAAAGTGCGAACACGCGTATAGCACTTTGAAAGGACAGTTGTCTGCATACCCCATCTTGAGGTTTCCTGACCTCAAGAAACCTTTTGTACTGAGAGTCGACGCGTCAGGTCAGGGCATCGGGTCAACACTGCTTCAAGCCGATGACAGCGACCTGAACATGCTATTTCCAGTTGCCTATGGCAGTCGGAAATTAAATAAAGCGGAACGGAACTACAGCGTAGTTGAAAGGGAATGTCTTGCTCTGATTGACGGTATCAGACGCCATCATGAGTTTCTTTATGGTACATCTTTCACGGTGCAAACAGACCACGCTCCGTTAGCATTTCTTGGTGCCAATAAAGAATTTAACGCAAGGATCATGCGTTTGGGCGCTTCTTTTAAGCGTTTATTCTTTCAAAGTGGAATATATTCCGGGAAGACAGAATGTCGGGGCTGATTTCCTGAGTAGAAACTGGTCTACAGAGGAAGAAGAGCAAACTGAAGATACCACTCATCCTAAAATTACCAATCAGGTCACCTCCATTGTCAAAAAATGAAACATGAAAAATGGTTTCATGTCTAAAAGTGGGGACGATTGTGACGTACGTCTAGTTTGACAAGTGAATTCTCCCTGATATGATGGATGATTCAAAGGGACTTTTAGCTTTTCATAACATTAGAACCCCTGAACATTTGTTGTAACTTTTCGTTTGCCAGAACTCATTCCACCGGGACTCATTTAGTAGGCGGCACGAGATCAAAGAGACGAACTGAGGGATTTTAGGGGAGACTATCGGCGCTATCAAAGACAGTAGTGGTCCCTGATACGAGACGCAGTTGCTTGCCGCTAATTTCGCGTCTCGATGTCAATCGAGGAACCGAGCGAACGGGGAAAGCGAACGGGTAGCAGCGAACGGAGATACGAAGACCAGGGTGCGGTTTCTTCTCTTGATTTGGCGGTCAGATCCCCAAAAGTTCGTGAGATCAAATAAGTTGTCAAGTTTATCATGTCCCACTCAACTTACATTCCATTTTAGCTAAATAGACCATGAAGAACTAGACACGTTATCACTCGCTGGCCAGACCTTTACAGAAGCTCTAGCTTTATTGAAATCTTGTTATAGATTTTCCCCTGGATTTTATATATATATTTGCAGTGTTTTCTATTCTGTGCAGAGCGGTAATATATATTGTGTAAAGTGATCAGTGGTCTAGTTCAGTCATTCTATTTCAATGGATTTTGTGTTAATTTAAATCTATTAAATTAAACCATCTCAATAGTTCCAGTGGTAAATATAATGATCTATCTATTATATTATTTCAAAAGATAATAGATGCTTAAATTAACTTTTAAAGTCGCGAAGGAATTTATAATTAATAAATTCAGTTAAGTCCTAGTTTTATAGATGTGGGTTTTTAACCACTAGAATTCGCGCAGTGTTTATTAAATACATAATTAAATACTGTATTATAGGCTTAACGGGAAATTCATCGCGCTTTAGAAGGTTATTTGTTTTCGGTATATTACATGTCTTTTTTTTCTTTCATACAGAGTGATCGTAACCTGTGCGATCCCAGCATTAAGAAAGCAATAACGAAATCTTTCAGAGTTTCCATACTCGGTTCTTAAACTTCCAGACAGTTTGATGAGACAATTTTCAAAGTAAATCTTGTGGTGGTCCGGTACGGCCTGGCTAGCATAATTACATGAAGGAAAGCCTACCCAAGATCATTTGATTATTATCATCAAATTAAATCTGTAAGATAAACTGGAAGATGAACAGTGCCAGTAGCGATAGTTTATATACTGTCTATTGTGAGAGATTACCGATTTACCTGAACGTGACCGAGCCTAGTTTTTCCTCACTGGATTAAAAAAACTTTCCCGGTCAGTGGCTATCATCACGCAGTGAAGGATTATACCATCACCTCATTTTTCACCCCTATGTTGAATTGTGTCAGTGCCATCCCATAGACTCGTTTCTTTATAATAAACCACAAGAACTCTTAGAACTTCAAGTCCAGCGATAAGCGGGAATATTTGCTCTCAGTGAATCCTCGCATTATCTGGGGCGGGACATAGAAGGACTAGACATTTGTCATACGTCAAGAGTTAATTATTGTGTTTATCATTCTAAGGGATTGACTGATGCTGCAACTCGGTAAGTGTGTGGTGTATATGAGTGTGGATCCTCACAGTGTGCATGAATGACAGGAGATTTATTTTTTGCAACAAACCATTTGTTAACTTGCCTACCGGGTAATACGTTTTCTGTATACCCGGCATTGTTCCTTTAGTGGGATAATGTGTTAACTCTGTTTCATCCCCCCCCCCCTTTTTTTCTTTGCTTAGTAAAGGGAAGACACCATTGGGATAACAGTAATTTTTTCTACCACCTATACCTAATTTGGTAACACCTCTTTTTTCAGAGTAATTAACTTTACTGTTAGGTTAAACTTACCTATGTTCCTGATATTATCTATCTCTGGACTGGGTTTATCTTTGTATAATACAAGCGGGAAGGGCTTAGTCGATACCAATCTTCTTCACCCCTCCCTACCTTGATATTTGCATTTTTCTGTACTTATGATAAATTTATGTAACACTTGATATTGTTTTTTTGTGTTTTGATCTTTACGGTAAATAAACATCATAAACTTAAATCGGACTGTGTTGGAATACCCAAAAGCCCAATCATTCCCTATTCGTTTAATATAGTTTGTATCCACGTCGTCTGAGTGCTTGAAAGCAACAAATCGGTGTGAGCGCAGACGTGTGTCTGGAAAACTGGCAAATAATTGTTTGACCAGGAGAGTGGAAGAGAAGATTGAGAGAAACGATTTGTCGTAAATACGTCTGTCTTTACTCTCCTCCAGCACTCTGTGGAGCATCATATTTAATCTATACATTTCTATCACTGAGCTTTCCATCATCATTTTCCACTCTAAACCGGACTACTATTTCTAGACTCTTTTCTCTCAAAATAAATTTACGACAGGAGACACGAAAAATGTTCTATACATCCCAAATACAAACACATCTAGACTATTGTTCCACAATTTGGGATGGCTGCACCATGTCCAAGACTAAAAGATTCTATTCATTACAAAAACGTGCAGTGCGCTAATTTCAGACAAAAACCTCACACAGAGTGTAGACCCATATACATATCTTAACATATTACCACTAAGAAAGTGCCTTCTCTTCAACAAAGCCAAATTTATTCACAAAATCTTATCACAGAATGCTCAAACGTATCTGTGGCCTATTTTCAAATACAGCGGAAGACGCAGTCAACGCTTAAATAAATTACACATGCCCAAGCCTAGGCTCGACTTATTCAAGAAAAGTTTAGCTTTTTCTGCTGCTCATCTGTGGAATAATCTTCCACACGACTTAAAAAACACGCTTAGTCCATATTCATTCAATCACAGACTTTTAAAATACATCATGAGTGCAGATTATAAGCCACCCTAATTTAGTTATGTTCTTAAATAATTACATAACATCATATGTAGGTTTTAAAGATAATTTTGTCTTAATTAGTATTAATTATGATAAGGTACTGTAAATCTGTGTAACTGTTATTGTACTGTTACAATCTTGGGATTTTATTTTATTGTATTTTATTGTTATCTATTATTTAAGTATTATTTAAGATATATGTGAGAATAAATGGATTCAGTATGGAAGACGAGAGAAAGGAAGGGCAGAATATTGGCCTGCGTGCAAAATTCTAAACCCTTTGAAAATAAAGTTCGTTCTTTCGTTCGTTCGTTCGTTCTCTCTCTCTCTCTCTCTCTCTCTCTCTCTGTGTGTGTGTGTGTGTGTGTGTCTGACTGTCTTTATTTCTTTCTTTACTTCATCCTTTCTTACGAGTACCTGCCATATACCCGTTTCTGTTTATTATTATTTACTACTAACAGGCCACGGGTTTTCCACTATGTTTATTATTATGTTCATACACGCCTTACATTAACCAACCGATACTGTTCCTCATTATTCCTATCCTCCTATTTTCTAGACACAGTTGTCACAAGAAGTTTAGATGTTACTAAGTGGTGGGATATCCTGGACAAATAGGTGTATCAGAGGATACCAGGATAGTGCCAGATGAGAGACTGGTCTTATAAGTAATACCCCCTTCTCTGAAAAGAGCAAGGGTTTATAGACAATCAAGGTGAGGTCCAGCTATGTAAGTTCCCAGAGTAAGGAATGATAGTGATGAAGTTCTCTGAGTCCCTATCCGCTACCTCTTAAGATCTCACCAAAGATTAAAATTTATAGTATTGTTTGTTTTATTTGACTCAATATGTGTCTAGGGATGAATTAAATTTTTACAAATACAAAATTCCAAAACCGGATTTTAACTGTAATAAACTTTGTAAGAAAGACTGTTGGAAATTTTATATACAATTTAATTGTCCTGAACCTCAATCTTTGCAGGTCAGGAATACTCAAAAAAAAAAAGGAAATGAAATATTTTTACACTTTAAAATAAATAACAGGAAAATCTCGGTCCATGAGGCATCTTGTTCACAGGAAGCTATTCTCACTTTATATTCAACTAAATGTCAAGTTTTACTGTATCTTAAATGTTGGCTTTAAATATGTAGATAGTTTATATGTCTATTCCTTGTCATCATACAAAGGTAAGTTTAAGTAGACTGTCTATGTTCAACTTGGGTGAGCTTCTGAAATTATGTCACTGGCTGGCAACTTATCTGTGGCTGCTGTTGAATTTCTCTGCCCACGTCATGACCAAACAATCTGTTTATTCTTGAGGAAAATACTGCTGGATAGAGCTCCTGACTTATGCCGAGCTGTGGTCTCCAGCAATCTCCCGTAACAATGGCCAGAGATCTCTTCAAGATACTGAGATCGAACCTGGAATCAAGGATAACCACATTCGATGTAGGCATCGGCTTTAACCCCCATACACATAAAGGACGTCACAACCTACCTTTGTCAAATCTTGTGCTAACAGGTTGCTCTAGACATTTCATTTCTTTTCTACTGTCTGTTTTCGGTGATTATCTTTTCCTGTATGGATTCCATGTTAATATCCTGAGCCCCATGCTTGGCTTCCGTACAATAACCAGGTTAAGTACAAAATAATATGTAACAGCTTGATTTCTTTATGTCGACAATTCCTGTAAGCCTAATACAGTATCTTGTAACAATGAATCACTCCAGACGAAAATACAAATTTAATTCCCTACTAGAACTTACTGGTCGTAATTATGCCCTAGTTTCAAACATTATACACATTTTCTTCAGTTTCTCTAGCATCGCGAGCATGTTTCCAACACTACACACTGCCACAATTTAGGTCAATGTGACCGTGACACATCCGTTCTGCAGTTTCACTTTTGAATCGGTACTGACCTTTAGACTGGTTATCAATAATTAACAAAATATACAAATAAAGATATCTTCCTTACCCTCAGGTAATTATGCATACACACACACGCTGAATCTGGCCTACATAAGGATCTAGAACTGCTCTCAAGTTCAGGAAGGCAAAAGACGTGGTCGATACTGTCTTTACTTCGGTCAGCTATGTGCTAAGTTTTAAAATTGAATGGCGGAAAACCACAAGAGGTTGTTACTATTTATAGAACTACACCCGCCCAATCAGGAGTAAAGTCAAAAAGTCTTCCCAAGAAATCTTGACTTACGTTTTCATTATCCTGTTTGTAAAATCTGACTAACCTTTAATATTAGATATTACCCTCAATATTGGACCGATTTAAATTATGTAAGATGATAATTAAACGGCCAATTGTTCTCTATCGTTCTATATAGATATGCCTTTGGTAGTCCTATGCATTTCCATCTGGGTAATTTTTAAGTAATTAAATTGGGCCTTACCCTGATATGAAAATCTTACTAAAATCCATTTTACTAAGTTAATATAATTTTATTATGAGGGAATCTTAAAGTTTATGTCTTAAGCAATATCAGCGCTATAATTTGAGACATTTCCTACTGTTTAACTATCTTTAGTTGTTAGGAAACAAAATATATTCGTTCGGTCAAAAACATAAAATAGGCATTATTTCCACGTCAACCAAAATTTTCTTATCACTACAAGAAAAGGAAACGACTTGATTGGTTGTTAAATTTGTACTATGCTCTTAGATAATTTTTGGGTGGGCGGTAACTTTTGACTTGTTTCCTAGAGAAATTCAAATGCACTAGACAAATTGTTGGCGGTAAAATTTGACTGGGCCCTCGGACAATGTTGCGCACATATTCTTTTGTATGTGACGCACAGATTACTGTTGGTAGGCATGCATATGTAAAGTGTAACTATTTATTTATGAATCAATGATTCCCAGTCTAAGGGACAGAACCCTGATTGTTTGATGTAGTATTCGGTTCTATGGGTTATCTGTTCTTGTGTCACAATCTGGCGTATGAATAATAGATTTACGTCATTTTTCGTCTGGTATGGCCAGAAACAGATTGGTCTTGCTTAAAATGTTTATGGCCCGAATTTATATTTATTCCTTGACTATTTAAGGTGATTCGGTCTTATATCTTTGTATATTTGTATTTCTATGTCGGACTATTTTGTGAGCTGAACTCTGGGGTGAAAGGCTTTTCTGCACATGCGTCGATTCTGTGTGTGGACAGAGAAGGGTCTCATGTCGTCGCTGCTATGGGCTGGTCGATTGGAAAGTTTGATTTGATCTATGTGATTTATTCTAGGAAGGAGATTGTTTCTCTGCATGACTGTATTATCAGAGATTCTCCTTATGTCCATTATTAACGCCTAGGAATGGCGTGCGTTATTCGCTAGTGTGTGTTTTCCTAAAGCCAGGTAAAACCACACCTTTTTTGCTGAACTTTTTTGCTAAGCCTAGATGAGAGACGTATTATCGCACATCTCGGAGTGTTGATTACAGATGAAGTTGTCGTGTTATCTAGCAGCACTAGATCACTTGATGTATCCAGCCTTATTGATAGCAGAAATGTGTAGAAGCCCAATGAGGACATTTACGTATGTATAATGAAGTAATTCTGCTTCATAACTTCTCATCCTGAGTGAGCGAAGCTCACGGAGGAAAGCCATCTTGGATTCCTGCCTTTGTAAGCGGATCATTGTCGGAGAACAGAGAAGATCTTATTATCTGATGATGGTACAGAGATCTACATATTATGAAAACCCACTACTGTGGTTTAACATTGTTGCTATAAACATTTGATGAATGTACGGCTTAAGAAACTTAGCCAAGAGAAGGTTCTGTCAGTGAACCATTGTTGATGTTTATGTATCCACCTTTACTGACGCGATTAGTCAGTTGGAGCATGAGACGATAGACAACCAGAATATTGAGTGCTTGTCTACTATCGTTCCATTATATTTACCACTACATGAATATACATCTGATATTGTCACCCATTTTTCAAGTATACGATGATTTGTGTGCCAACCTGTTCAAATGACTGTAATCGTGATGTCGAACTCTACGTCCAAGTAAATTATGGGAAACGTTACTGATCTTACTTATCAATATGGTAGGCCAGATTTCTTGGTCTAACCTGCACAGTGGACATTGCCAGAAGTGAGCTACTGATACCAGATCGTTTCTTGTGGCCGCATACGACACACATACACACCAGCAGTACATGTTTACAGTCGATGTCAGCTAGTCAGCAGTTTTGTTACGTGACCTGACCTGTCAAAGCAGAGGCAGTAACTAGGTCAGCGCTTGTTGACATTTGTGTTAGAACAGACACCAGGGCACAGCAGGGTATTAACTGTGTTAGCGAGAAGTGCATATATTTCAACGGTGGATCTTCTGGTGTGCTGCTCAAAATTGAACTTTGTAATAGTTTAGGCCAGAATTAATTATTTATTAAAGTGGCAATTCATTAGTTAATTGGTAATTAGAAACTGTACCATTAATTCTAAAACTGAGCCTTCTTTACAACACATCATGTTGTCATGCTATTTCTTCTTTAGGTATTTATGATTACATTATATGACATATATATAGTTATGTTTAAGTGTTACATGTTATAGTGTTGTGTATACGTTGTTGTCGGTTGGGTAAGGTGGCTGATATAAGATTTCCCACGTAATAGAGGGCTTATATTAGTGTTATATAGGTGCGAATTTTCTTAATTGGAAATTTGCCAGCGGCAATTTGTTGCTATTGTTATTAGTTGTGACGACGTGTTGTTTTTTCTTCGTTGTTTTTGTAATATTTTTCTGTTCTTTAGTTTTGTGTTTGATTTGTTTGTACTTGTAGGTCTACCCTTTCCTTTTATTTAGTTCTATACAACTTTATATTTATACACTGTGCGTCATTTGTGTTGTTTATTTCCTCGCGGTTGTCATCACAGGTTCTGTGATTATTTTCTTCAGTTTTCCTATTTAACTTATTTGATTTCTGCGAATGTTTTCATGTTGTCTTTCTTGATTGTCCTTTATTTATGTTGTTGGTTGACATACGCTAGATAAGGTATATTTGATCATACACTACTAGCTGTGTAGTACACTTGTAGTATAGAATAAACTTGTAGTTTATTACTATTATTATTATACAACTCAGTATACAAGACCTTATTAAAGGCTTGTCTCCCACAGAGATTGGGATAAAGGGAGCTGATTATTCAAGTTTATTAAAACTTGCTCTCGTTTACGGTGGAATAAATTTCATTGACTTTTTCAGGTAACTAGTCACATATTGTTAAACATTATGTCGACTTTAGACTACTTTTTTGAGATAGTGTCGTGGAATATTCTAATCCACATATATAAATTATCAAGTAAATATAAAGCCTAATAAATACATATAATAAATAAAGGAAGAAGAATGGTAAAGAACAGTGCTGTCACAATGACTGTACTCGAAATTCCCCTTGTTTTCTGCTTCGTCTGCAAATTGTAACGCTTTCACGTTGATAGTAAAAGCTTACTGTATTATACCCGCTTTCTTCAATGAAACGTGTGCTGTATTTCTAAGAAAAACCTTGAAATATGCAAGTTGACCTAAATTTTAAATTCCATTCATGTCTTTTTCTACACTGCGTTACCAAAACGAACGAACAGATGGACAAAAGGATAAAGAGAGAGGGGAGGGCTGAAAATCAGGAACGCATGCAACACGCGTCGCGCGATACACAAATGCTGCCATCACGCGTGTAAGTCTACATGCACTAATTTTTTTTCAGACGGACAGTGATAAAATACACTACCCTTTCCCAGAGTTAGGTTTATAAATCCTGAAATCTCTTATTAGGAAAGACAACATTAGATGGGTTTACGGTTGAAAACATAACAGTACCCAGACAGCACATCTTCGAAACAGGAGGTAGAAAATACATATTTTGAACGCAGCCACGTAGCTCTTTCAAATTGGTATATTTGGGTTCCTTAGGGCTTGCTGACAAATAATATGTAAAACGTTACGCAAATAGTCCAGGAATTAATAAATTATACCCAAAATAAAATAGTGAGGATGCCTGACAGCATGGAATCATTTCTGCTCATAAAATTTTTTTTTATAACGTGTTTGAAAAAACCTTACGTTACATAAATAGCCTACCATGTAAACTCCCAAATTGATTGGAGCGCAACAAATGAAAGCCTAACCACGATTGGTCGGACTATAAATACTATCTTTCGTTGTTAGGGGAAACGGGGAAAGGTAACATTTTTTCAAACACTTGTCGAAACGTGGCTCATTGGCCAGTCTCGCTGATATACACACTTGGGAGCGTTAGTTCGAGACCACTTGTTTAAATGATCTTGATAAAGCAACAGTGCGTTGAAGCCAGCTCATATTTGTGTTAAATAAAAGCCTGGAACATAAGCAGATGGGAATTTGTGCCAGTAAATGTGCCAGAATTCATTGCTAATCAACGTATCTGTGTTTATTTCCATGAAATTGTGGTAAGCTTGAACCATTCAGTATCTTTTAATGAAAATTGAATGTAAATTGTTAATTTATGCCTGTATATATATGTGTAGTTCAGTGGCAAACAGGAGATAAAGCCTATAATGCTCCAGCCTGAACAGATGGTGTCGGAGGAAAGTCAAACGGCATGGAATGGCCAAATAGTACACTGACACCTAGATGATTGACTAGAAAGAAATAATGCTGGAATTGCAGAGGCGTAGTAACCATTAAGGAGGTTAATGCTGGTATAAAGTACTTCAGAATGAAGCTGATAGTTGGCCTAACGCTCTGAACTCAATGTTTGTGCTGTATTGTGATCAGTGTAAAAGAGAGTATAAGTTAGTTATGAAGTAGAAGGTACATCCTTCTTGATTTCAGGGACCGTGGTCTTGATGGTAGTGCGCAGCACCTGGTCAGAGCCTTGCTGAATCCAGAGTCGGACAGCATACTCCTTGGTCTTTTTAGCTATCAGTGAGGTGTCTCCTGAACCCAGAGGAGAACTCGAGCAGAGGAGTCCCTTCCTGCCGCCATCACGCCAGATAAGCGAATTGGCCAGCTGAGCTCAACATTATGTCCCCTCATCTTGGAATGACCTTGTAAAAATAATATTAAGAGGGGAAATTAATTGTCTTAATATCAGGAACTGAGAACATCTCCAATACTAGTCCCTAAAGACAAACTATTGAAGTCATGATGACAAATACCAACAGAGCTTGAACAAAACAAACCAGTATTACCTCATTTTACTACTACACAACTGACACACATAGGATATTTTTAATAATATATGTCACTACCAGATTCATATTAATACATTCTGTACATAACTTGTAATTAACATTGATTGTGATTCCTGGTTCCTTTGTCTTTGAATCAGGACACACATATGCCTTTATGATAGAAATGAATACATATTGTTATTTGAAAAGTTACGAGTGTCTCCTGTAAGATATTCTCATAGAGTGTTATATGTATGTGAGTGTCACAGTGTTGTCAAGAGTAGTGAATTAAATTGTTTATCTGTCTGTTGTTGTGACTTACACTTCACCATACTCATACCCTAGACACATAACGTAGCATCACACTATTCCAGAATAATTCTGACTGAGATATATAGATATGTGGTAGCAAGTAAGGTTATCTATAATACACTACTCTTAATAGATATAGATACCTTCACAGCTGATCTCAGTCAGTACACTAAGTTCCCTATAAGTATTTATAACATCCCACTTCACCACAGATAGGGAAATCCCTAGGCAAGTCTGGTAAAGAATTGGAAGAATATTCGACTGCTCAATGGGCCATGGCATTGAAGTCAGAAGAAAAGAAACAAAAAGAGGAAAATAAATTGAAAGCAGAAGCTGAACAAAAGAAAATAGATGCTGAGAATTTAAGGTTGCAAATTCAAGCAGAGGAAAGAAAACTTCAGGCTGAAGAAAAAAGATTAGATAGAGAAGCTGAAGGGAAAAGACTTGAGGCTGAAGAAAAAAGATTACAAAGAGAAGCTGATGCTGAAAATAAAAGATTAGAAGCTGAGGCTCAAGAAAAGAGATTACAAAGAGAAGCTGAAGCCGAGGAGAGAAAGGCAAAAAGGGAACATGAGGAAAAACTATTAGCATTTGAGTTAGAAAAATAGAAATTGACAAACATGGGTAATGTTAATCAGTCATCTGGTGGTAGTGGTAAACCTTTTATTTACAAGATTAAGCTACCAGCATTTAATCCATCCAGTGACGATATAACAGTTTGGCTAGATAGGTTTGAACGTTCTTGTCGAAATCATAATGTGGATAGATCACAATATGCTAATCAGTTATCAGAGATACTGAAAGGTGACACTCTGACTAGTTTAAGCTTGGTAGAAGAGGCTGACCAGGATAATTATGATGTTATCAGAGCAGCCTTTTAAAAAAAATATCAATTGACAGAGGAAGGTTACCGTCTTTTGTTTAAGAGAATGGTACCTGAAACAGGGGTAGAATTCTCAGAATTCATTGCAAGGACACGTCTTACATTTAATTGTTGGATTGAGCTGTCCAAAACAGAAAAGACATATGAAGCCCTTTGAACTTGTCTTCGGCGCGCGACCGCGCGGCCCTATGTCTTTGCTTCATGATCTTATAACAGCTGATAATATTGATGATGACACAAAATCTTCTTACGAATATGTCATCGCGCTTAGACACAAGATTATCGAAGCATGCAGATTAGCAACTTCTTCTTCTGAATTTGCCAAACAGAAGGCAAGGCAATTTGCCAATAAGAAGAGAACCTTACGACAACTTTGTCCTGGGGACAAAGCATATGTTCTGCTACCTTGTAGGGAAAACAGACTTCTTATCTCATGGAAAAGTCCGTTCGATATAATCTCGAAAATTTCCGATGTTGACTATATTGTTGATATTGATGGAAAGCATAAAACCTTCCACATCAATATGCTTACGGAATTCCATGAACGTCCTGAGTATTTGCTGCCTATTTTCCAGGCAACGGACGATTCCCCAGTACCACATGGTCATTTCTCATCCTTGTCAGTAATACAGGATGAAGAAACAAGTTTCTCGGATGTAAATCTCCCTCTTCCAGTGATTCCACTCCATTCAAGTGAATCATGGAAAAACGTTACTGTTTCTCCTAATTTATCTCTAGAGGAACAGCGACAGGTTTCTTCTATGTTACAAACATTTCAGGATGTCCTTACTGACATTCCTGGACACACCAATGTCATTGAACATGACATTATTCTAACTGACATTAATCCTATTAGGGTTAGCCCATATCCTATACCTATACATTTTCAGACACAGGTCGAGAAAGAATTGGATGAGATGATAGAATTAAAAATAGTCGAACCATCCAGTTCGGCATATTCTTCGCCGATGGTTATTGTTCGAAAAAAAGACAATAACATACGTCTTTGCGTTGATTATCGCAAATTGAATCAGGGGATGAAGTTCGATGCTGAACCTATGCCTTTACTAGAAGAGCTACTTACTAGGCTTTCTAAATCTCATTTCTTCACTAAGCTTGATTTGTCAAAAGGATATTGGCAAGTCCCATTAAGTGAACGAGCCAAACCTCTTACTGCTTTTTCTACACCTAGGGGTTGGTTTCAATGGAATTTCATGCCTTTCGGCCTTATGAACGCCCCGGCTACATTCGTACGCATGATGCGTCGAATCCTATCTCATCGTTCAGATGTCATTGCGTACTTAGACGACATCTGTCTTTTCAGTGATACTTGGGAAGATCACTATTTAGGGTTATATGAATTACTGTCTACCTTACGCGAGCATAAGTTGACAGCGAAACCCTCTAAAGCATGTATTGGTTTTAGCGAAATTTCTTTCATAGGTCACCATGTCGGTCATGGTTTCCTAAAGACAGAGGACCATAATACCAGTAAAATACTTAACATCTCTATTCCTAAGACTAAAAAGCAAGTGAGAAGTCTATTAGGTCTTATACAATTTTATGGACGATTCATTCAGAATCTATCCTCTATCATGGCACCGCTTTCTTCGTTACTAAAGAAAGGGTCTCCTAATATGGTCCACTGGTCTCAGGAATGCCAATCCTCTTTGGATAAGATTAAAAATTTCTTTTCAACTCCACCTATCTTAATGTTACCTACTACAGATAAGACATTTGTTCTTCGTAGTGACGCTTCATCCACTGGGATTGGAGCGGCACTAATGCAAGAGTACTCTGAAACTCTGAATCCTGTAATGTATATCTCACGAAAACTTAATGCGGCAGAGAGGAATTACTCGGTATTAGACCGTGAACTTTTGGCGATGGTTTGGTCAATTCTCAAACTTCAAAGATTCCTTCTTGGCGCGCATTTCATAGTGGAAACTGACCAGAAAGCTCTTACAGCTATTCAAAGTAAAAACTTGAAGAGCTCGAGATCAACTCGATACGCCATTGCTCTTCAACCTTTTCATTTCTCGGTGCGAGCTATCCGTGGTTAAGAAAATGTGATGGCAGACATTCTGTCTAGATGCCCACATGATTCCACCTAACTGTTAAATCTTCGACTTTTTAATGTGTCTAAATTTACAACAGTTATTTTTTCTATATCAAAATATGTACACATTTGTAATATATGATATGGTGGTTGTATAAACACCATGCGGGTCACTAATGTATATTCACCGCTACTCGTTTGATGATTTTTCTTTTGTCAATCATGAACTTATGGTACTTAATATGAAATTGTGATTGAAATTATTGTATGCATTGTGTCATTGCCTGTATTGTAGTATGCGTTGGTGACACCTCCCTGGAAATATTTATACTTAGAGAAATACTTTCTCTGAGATGTTGAGATATATACTCACCGGTCGAGCTATACTTCGACTTTGCCTTAATTTGGCGTTATAAATCGCCGATATTCTTCATCTGCGCATTATACATGCGTCGTGAGCCTATTGTATGTTGCTCTCAGATGAAAAAAAATGATTTTCATTTTTTTTCCCGGGCGGTGTGGTAGTCTGTTGCGCACATATTCTTTTGTATGTGACGCACAGATTACTGTTGGTAGGCATGCATATGTAAAGTGTAACTATTTATTTATGAATCAATGATTCTCAGTCTAAGGGACAGAACCCTGATTGTTCGATGTAGTATTCGGTTCTATGGGTTATCTGTTCTTGTGTCACAATCTGGCGTATGAATAATAGATTTACGTCATTTTTCGTCTGGTATGGCCAGAAACAGATTGGTCTTGCTTAAAATGTTTATGGCCCGAATTTATATTTATTCCTTGACTATTTAAGGTGATTCGGTCTTATATCTTTGTATCTTTGTATTTCTATGTCGGACTATTTTGTGAGCTGAACTCTGGGGTGAAAGGCTTTTCTGCGCATGCGTCGATTCTGTGTGTGGACAGAGAAGGGTGTCATGTCGTCGCTGCTATGGGCTGGTCGATTGGAAAGTTTGATTTGATCTATGTGATTTATTCTAGGAAGGAGATTGTTTCTCTGCTTGACTGTATTATCAGAGATTCTCCTTATGTCCATTATTAACGCCTAGGAATGGCGTGCGTTATTCGCTAGTGTGTGTTTTCCTAAAGCCAGGTAAAACCACACCTTTTTTGCTGAACTTTTTTGCTAAGCCTAGATGAGAGACGTATTATCGCACATCTAGGAGTGTTGATTACAGATGAAGATGTCGTGTTATCTAGCAGCACTAGATCACTTGATGTATCCAGCCTTATTGATAGCAGAAATGTATAGAAGCCCAATGAGGACATTTACGTATGTATAATGAAGTAATTCTGCTTCATAACTTCTCATCCTGAGTGAGCGAAGCTCACGGAGGAGAGCCATCTTGGATTCCTGCCATTGTAAGCGGATCATTGTCGGAGAACAGAGAAGATCTTATTATCTGATGATGGTACAGAGATCTACATATTATGAAAACCCACTACTGTGGTTTAACATTGTTGCTATAAACATTTGATGAATGTACGGCTTAAGAAACTTAGCCAAGAGAAGGTTCTGTCAGTGAACCATTGTTGATGTTTATGTATCCACCTTAACTGACGCGATTAGTCAGTTGGAGCATGAGACGATAGACAACCAGATTATTGAGTGCTTGTCTACTATCGTTCCATTATATTTACCACTACATGAATATACATCTGATATTGTCACCCATTTTTCAAGTATACGATGATTTGTGTGCCAACCTGTTCAAATGACTGTAAACGTGATGTCGAAGTGTACGTCCATTATTAAATGTATGAAACGACGCCAGTAGTCTGCCCTTTATTGACTTCTGCTTATGATTGAGTGAGTGACTTGTCAACTCAACAGAACTATACACACATTCGCGTACTTTACATCTACGTTCTCACTCGATGTCAGCACTGTGTCGGAACGAGTTGACCTTCCATCTACGTGTCCAGAATGAAAGCAGGAACATCACAACAAAGAAATGCCTTTATCAATGTGATGGCCTCAAAAGCTACTTATCAGACAAATTTCAAATACTGTAGTTATTTATAGATTTAAAAATACGATAGCTAGTTTATGAGCGGGGAAAATTTTGAGCGTGTTGTCACACAGATTCACTTCACTACAACAATATTACGTCTTGTTTGTGCTATTTATGATTTTTCACGTTTATAGTAACGCTATTGTCGTAATCGAGTCTTATCACAATCAGAGTTGTTCCAAGTCCTATATTCCACGGTTACGTTTAGTGTCATGAGAGTGACTATCTCTGACGAAGTAATAAATGTTAGGCTACTTAGCTGGTCTTGTCTCCTGTCATGGCTCACTCTCACAACATGGCGGTGGCGTTTCTCAAATAGTCCCTTACTCAAATCAACAGAGTGCCTATCACTTCTTCCATATTTCTGTTTTCTTTTGTCGCTTGTCTTTTTTATTGTTGTTGCTGTTGTTGTTTAACTACAACTGCTGAGCTTCTCACTCTTTTGCAGCCAATACCAAATTGAAGACTCCGTACTGATATCTACACTGTTGTGGTGAAGTGGGATGTTATAAATATTTATAGGGGACTTAGTGTACTGACTGAGATCAGCTGTGAAGGTATATATATCTAATAAGAGTAGTGTATTATATATAACCTTACTTGCTGCCACATATGTATACCTCAGTCAGAATTATTCTGGGATAGTGTGATGACTACGTTATGTGTCTAGGATATGTGTATGATGAAGTGTAAGTCAAAACAACAACAGACAGATAAACAATTTAATTTATTCCACTACACTTGACAACACTGTGACACTCACATACATAAAACACTCTACATGGATATCTTAAAGGAGTCACTGATAACTTTTCAAATAACAATATGTATTCATTGCTGTCATGAATGTATATGTGTCCTGATTCAAATACAAAGGGAACCAGGAATCACAATCAATTTTAATTACAAGTTATATGTACAGAATTTATCAATATGAATATTGTAGTGACATATATTATTAAAAGTATCCTATGTGTGTCAGTTGTGTAGTAGTAATATGAGGTAATACTGGTTTTGTTTTGTTCAAACTCTGTTGGTATTTGTCATCATGACTTCAATAGTTTGTCTTTATTGGAACTAGTATTGGAGATGTTCTCAGTTCCTGATATTAAAACAATTAAATTCCCCTCTTAATTGTATTTTACACTGTCATTTTAAGATGGGGGTACATAATGTTGAGCTCAGCTGGCCACATCAGCTTATCTTGCGTGATGGCGGCAGAAAAAGACTCCTCTGCTCGATTTCTCCCCTGGGCTCTGGAGACACCTCACTGATAGCTAAATGGACCAAGGAGTATGCTGTCCGACTCTGGATTCAGCAAAGCTCTGACCAGGTGCTGCTCAATAACGTCCAGACCACGGTCCCTGAAAACAAGAAGGATGTACCTTCTACGTCATAACTAATTTATACTCTCTTTCTACACTGATCACAATACATCACAAACATTGAGTTCAGAGCGTTAGGCCAACTGTCAGCTTCATCTGAAATACTTTATACCAGTATTAACCTCCTTAATGGTTACTACGCCTCTGCACTTCCAGCATTATTTCTGTCTAATCAATAATCTAGGTGTCTGTGTACTGTTTGGCCATTCCATGCCGTTTTACTTTCCTCCGACACCTTCTGTTCAGGCTGGAGCATTATAGGCTTTACATCATGTTTGCTACTGAACTACACATATATACAGGCATAAATTAACAATTCACATTCAATTTTCATTAAAAGATACTGAATGTTTCAAGCTTACCACAATTCATGGAAATAAACACAGATACTTTGACTAGCAATGAATTCTGGCACAAATACTGGCACAAATTCCCATCTGCTTATGTTCCAGGCTTTTATTTAGCAAAAATATGAGCTGGCTTCAACGCACTGTTGCTTTATCAAGCTTATTTGAACTAGTGGTCTCGAACTAACGCTCCTAAGTGATTATATCAGCGAGTCTGGCCAATGGAGCCACGTTTCGACAAGTGTTTGAAAAAATTTTACCTTCCTACGTCTCCCCTAACAACCAAGGATAGCATTTATAGTCCGACTAATCGTGTTTAGCCTTACATATCATTCCAGCCAATCAGTTCAAATGTAACTTGTGGCCCATTTCCCGTACAATGGTGGTTTAAAAAATCTACCACTGAGCGATTCTGATTTTGGGTGTTGTCTGACAGCACCATCATTTTATTTTGGCTATAACTTGTTAATTCCTAGACTATTTGCATAACGTTTTACATATTCTTTGTCAGCAAGCCCTAAGGAACCCAAATATACAAATTTAAAAGAGCTAAGTGGCTGCGTTCAAAATATGCAATTTCTTCTACCTCCTGTTTCGAAGATGTGCTGTCTGGGTACTGTAATGTTTTCAAACGTAAACCCATCTAATGTTATCTTTTCTAATAAGCGTTTTCCAGGATTTTAAAACCTAACTCTGGGAAGGTTAGTGTTTTTATCACTGTCCGTCCGAAAAAGTTAGCGCATGTGGCCTTACACGCGTGATAGTAGTAATTGTGTATCGCGTTACGCTTGTCGGGGGTGGCATTAATAGCGAGACGCGTGTTTAATTTTGCATGCGTTCCTGATTTTCAGCCCTCCCTTCTTTCTATTTGAGTCCATCTGTTCGTTCGTTTTGGTAACGTAGTATAATTAATGTTAGGATTAATTTAGGTCATTACGCAGTGTGCCTCTCAATGTTTTTCTTAGAAATGCAATACCCGTTTTAATGTGTTGTGGAAACGCTTGTATTTATGCAGTGGCTTATATTTAACGTGGAAACGTTACAATTTGCAGACGAAGCATAAAACAAAGGGGATTTCGAGTACTGTCATTGTGACAGCACTGTTCTTTACCATTCTTTATTATATGTATTTATTAGGCTTTATATTTACCTGATAATTTATATATGTGGATTAGAATATTTCACGACACCTCCCCTCTTAAAACAGACATCCCATGTCAGTCCTTTATTCTATATACACATAGATAAATGTAAGTCAACTTAACTTTACTCTGCTGTGGTGCTATCATGGTTTTATGTAGTTGGGTCCATTCAGAGTAGGCACTACTCATGAAATCTGCCTCAGACTTCTACAACCAATAATATATTTCGGTTATGTTACTGAACAGCCGCAAGTGTGAGTGCTTGTCTTAATGCTGCTTCGCAACCCGTATTCACCATTTCTCTTCTCTGAGTCTGCGCAATGACATGTCCAGAGAACATTATATTTCCCTCAAAATGTACGTTATGAGGAGATAACATATACCTGGTGATAGCAGAGTTTTCGTAGTGGATCCCATAATCTTCTTATTATCCTGTATGAAACATTCGGAATATCCTCAATCAAAGAGGCAACTCAGGGATTCATTACGTTCCTCCGAACTGTTTACATCCAACAATTTTCTCATCATTCTAGAGAAGACACTAGGCGCATTCTTCAATCCAAATGGCAATCTATTAAACTCATAGTGTCCTTCTGAGGTACTAAAAGCTAGGTATGGTCTAACCTCAGGCTTTACTGGAATCTGATAGTATCCTTTACTCAGATCCACTTTTGAGAAATATTTAGCTTTATTTAGTCTGGCAAACAGCTGATTTGTATCCGGCAATGGATCCACCTGTCCTTCTGTAATAGCATTCAGTCTCCTGTAATCTATACAGAGTCTATGTTCTCCAGAGGGCTTCCTTAAGAGTACAACACCGGAACTATACGAAGATTCACTGTGCGAAATAATTCCTTCCTTCAACAGATAGTCTATCTCTTCCTTCAAAGCTTTCTCCTTAGCAAACGGAATCGAATATGGTTTCATACAGACAGGTGTGGGGTCTATCAGTTTCATATCATATTCCAATAGGTTTGTATGCCCTGGTCGGTCTGTTAACACCTCTGCATGATTATTTAGAACCTGTTGCACTCTCTCTTTCTGAGTTTTCGTCAAATGTGTACTGATTTTCACCTGTGCTGCTGTCTCACAGGGGTGTAATGGATATTCAAATGATGAAAGTGGTTCCTTTTTCATCTCCATGGCGATGGACAAGGTCAACAAGTGTGTCTCTTCCTGATGTTCTCTTTCCAAATATTTCTTCAGGAGATTCACATGATAGATTTTTTCTTTCCCCTTCTTATCTATCTTATAATTTGTTCTAGACACCTTCTCTAAAACTGTATATGGACCCTGCCATCCAATTTGTAACTTATTCTGACTCCCGGGGAGAAGAGGCAGTACCTTCTCTCCCACAGCCAAATCTCTGTCTTTCGCCTTCCTGTTATAATAGGCAGCATGTTTCTTCCTGGCGTGTTTCAAATTTTCATTGGCAAGTTTCCAGCCAGTTTTTAAACGAGTGGTCAGCTCATTCACATATTGGTATGAAGATGTAATGTTTTCCTCTGCCTTTTCATCAGTCCACGTTCTTAACAAAGCTACATATGGACCTTTAATTTTGTGGACCTATTTGTCCATGCACCGGTATGGTCTCTTCCACTCGAAGCTTTATAGTGATGATTTTTCTTCCCAGAATTTTCATGCACAAAACGACCGCTACCAATTCTTTTCCTGGGGCTTTCTCCCCACTTAAAATTCTTGATGAGAGATTTCCTCTCTACATCCTCTTCCTCCAGTTTGTTTAAGTCCGACTGAGGGATTGTCGGCTTATCCTGGGGTAAGACATCTGTTTGCACTCTCTGCATAGTGGCCATTGTAAAACAGTTAAGTGAAGCTTGTCCGTGAAAAGGGGCTTCCCATTCCATTTGGTCCACTTTATCAAATCTATGTTTCTTTTTATTATCAGGCCTAATTTTGCCCCGTGGCGTGTCCAGGTCCTGATCAATGTTCCCACTTGTGGGTGTTCCCTCATGTGCTATGCTACACCTTTCTACAAAATTCTCAATGTCCCATCTTGCTTTGGGCCAATAATAATTGTGAGCCACCTTTTGAATGATGGTACCTATCTTCTCATGGTCCCCATCTGGTTTCACATGTAGGCTCCTTATTAAGTCTGCCCTATATCTTTTAGGAAGTACCAGCTGTCCTTGACCTTTGGATCTAGCTCCAGTCTTCCTATATATCAACTTGTTTTTCATGTAAAAATCTCCCTTGCCTGGAGTTGTATGACAAGTTGACAATTTTCTGAAACAAGGCTTGAGTGTTTTATCCCCAGCCTGTGCCTTCCTCATCTCTTCTGGAGTGGTATCTAACATAATATCCTCCTCCTGTCTTGAGGTCGACCTGACCTGAGGGGTTGCCATATACACAGGTTTCCTTCTGCAACGGTCAGTGTCATGATTGTCCATCTGACAATTTTTACACCACCTTTTTCCTTGGTTGAAAGATTTTCTTTCATCATATTTCCTTTCATCGAATTGTGGGAATTTATTTTTATTTTCATACCGTGGCCTATCAAACTGGTGCTTACCTTTGTTTTGATCCCTAGGATCAAATTTATTAAAGTCCTGTGGTGCCCTAAAGTTATCCACTTGTTTCTTTTTATTACCTGTTACCTCTGCTTGAGCTGCTTGATACCTTTCAGCAACATTTAGCAACTCACCCAGCCTCTCTGCACCTTGTTCCATGAGAAACTTTCTCAGGTCTGGAGCCATGGACTCTCTTAGTTGCTCTATAAGGACCATTTCCTTAAGATCTTGGGTTTTCCCCAGAGAAGTCCATTTCTCCAAGTATGTCTCTATTCGTGCAGAGAACTGGTGATAGGTTTCACCTGACAGTAGTTTAGCATTCCTAAATTTTTTCCTATAAAATTCTGCATTCTTTTCATATCTTAACAAAAGAGCCTGCTTTAGCATGTCATAATTTTCCTGATCACCTCTGCTCATTTTTGCAAAAACTTCATAAGCTGCCCCACGAAGTCCTTGAGATAACTTTAAGCTCCACCTTTCTCTCTCTAACCCATACGTGGTGGCTAATAGTTCATACCTATTTAGATGGCTCTCTATATCATCGTCTTTCTCAACAAAATGATCTAAATGAAAATTCATAGCTGAGGTTGAGGCTCCCTGGCTAGCAGTGGCATCAGAGGCAAAGGGACTGGCACCATTTTCAGGAGCATGGCCTTGAAACTCAAACTCCCTTAGTCTTAACTCATGTTCCCTTTGTAATCTCTTCTCCTCCTTTTCGGCTTCCCTTTCTGCAGCTAATCTCTTCTCTTCTCTTTCTGCAGCTAATTTCTTCTCTTCTCTTTCTGCAGCTAATTTCTTCTCTTCTCTTTCTGCAGCTAATTTCTTCTCTTCTCTTTCTGCAGCTAATTTTTTGTCTTCTCTTTCTGCTTCCAATTTCTTAGCCTCAGCCTCAATCTGCAACCTCTTAATTTCTTTTTCAGCCTCTAACTTTCTTTCGGCTTCAAACCTTCTTTCTTCGCGTTCAATAAATTTGTCACATTCCGTAGTGACATAGGCAACCATAACTTGCCCATCTAATCCTAACTCTTTTGCAGTCTGAACAGCAGCAGATCGAAATTTGGCCAGGTCCGCCATTGTCTATCAGGTAAGTTTATAAAATGTCTAACTAACAATTCAATCTCTAAATATATATCTAATGGACAACACAGGCACCGAGAGCTCAACCTTATTTAATTCCACCCAAGGATACCTTTTAATTCTTATATTCCCTGAAGTGAATTACCCCCAATATTTTTAATAGGTAAAGATTCAAAATCCCAAGAGCGAGACCCCAATATATGTGGTGAAGTGGGATGTTATAAATATTTATAGGGGACTTAGTGTACTGACTGAGATCAGCTGTGAAGGTATATATATCTAATAAGAGTAGTGTATTATATATAACCTTACTTGCTGCCACATATGTATACCTCAGTCAGAATTATTCTGGGATAGTGTGATGACTACGTTATGTGTCTAGGGTATGTGTATGATGAAGTGTAAGTCAAAACAACAACAGACAGATAAACAATTTAATTTATTCCACTACACTTGACAACACTGTGACACTCACATACATAAAACACTCTACAAGGATATCTTAAAGGAGTCACTGATAACTTTTCAAATAACAATATGTATTCATTGCTGTCATGAATGTATATGTGTCCTGATTCAAATACAAAGGGAACCAGGAATCACAATCAATTTTAATTACAAGTTATATGTACAGAATTTATCAATATGAATATTGTAGTGACATATATTATTAAAAGTATCCTATGTGTGTCAGTTGTGTAGTAGTAATATGAGGTAATACTGGTTTTGTTTTGTTCAAACTCTGTTGGTATTTGTCATCATGACTTCAATAGTTTGTCTTTATTGGAACTAGTATTGGAGATGTTCTCAGTTCCTGATATTAAAACAATTAAATTCCCCTCTTAATTGTATTTTACACTGTCATTTTAAGATGGGGGTACATAATGTTGAGCTCAGCTGGCCACATCAGCTTATCTTGCGTGATGGCGGCAGGAAAAGACTCCTCTGCTCGATTTCTCCCCTGGGCTCTGGAGACACCTCACTGATAGCTAAATGGACCAAGGAGTATGCTGTCCGACTCTGGATTCAGCAAAGCTCTGACCAGGTGCTGCTCAATAACGTCCAGACCACGGTCCCTGAAAACAAGAAGGATGTACCTTCTACGTCATAACTAATTTATACTCTCTTTCTACACTGATCACAATACATCACAAACATTGAGTTCAGAGCGTTAGGCCAACTGTCAGCTTCATCTGAAATACTTTATACCAGTATTAACCTCCTTAATGGTTACTACGCCTCTGCACTTCCAGCATTATTTCTGTCTAATCAATAATCTAGGTGTATGTGTACTGTTTGGCCATTCCATGCCGTTTTACTTTCCTCCGACACCTTCTGTTCAGGCTGGAGCATTATAGGCTTTACATCATGTTTGCTACTGAACTACACATATATACAGGCATAAATTAACAATTCACATTCAATTTTCATTAAAAGATACTGAATGTTTCAAGCTTACCACAATTCATGGAAATAAACACAGATACGTTGACTAGCAATGAATTCTGGCACAAATACTGGCACAAATTCCCATCTGCTTATGTTCCAGGCTTTTATTTAGCAAAAATATGAGCTGGCTTCAACGCACTGTTGCTTTTTCAAGCTTATTTGAACTAGTGGTCTCGAACTAACGCTCCTAAGTGATTATATCAGCGAGTCTGGCCAATGGAGCCACGTTTCGACAAGTGTTTGAAAAAATTTTACCTTCCTACGTCTCCCCTAACAACCAAGGATAGCATTTATAGTCCGACTAATCGTGTTTAGCCTTACATATCATTCCAGCCAATCAGTTCAAATGTAACTTGTGGCCCATTTCCCGTACAATGGTGGTTTAAAAAATCTACCACTGAGCGATTCTGATTTTGGGTGTTGTCTGACAGCACCATCATTTTATTTTGGCTATAACTTGTTAATTCCTAGACTATTTGCGTAACGTTTTACATATTCTTTGTCAGCAAGCCCTAAAGAACCCAAATATACAAATTTAAAAGAGCTAAGTGGCTGCGTTCAAAATATGCAATTTCTTCTACCTCCTGTTTCGAAGATGTGCTGTCTGGGTACTGTAATGTTTTCAAACGTAAACCCATCTAATGTTATCTTTTCTAATAAGCGTTTTCCAGGATTTTAAAACCTAACTCTGGGAAGGTTAGTGTTTTTATCACTGTCCGTCCGAAAAAGTTAGTGCATGTGGCCTTACACGCGTGATAGTAGTAATTGTGTATCGCGTTACGCTTGTCGGGGGTGGCATTAATAGCGAGACGCGTGTTTAATTTTGCATGCGTTCCTGATTTTCAGCCCTCCCTTCTTTCTATTTGAGTCCATCTGTTCGTTCGTTTTGGTAACGTAGTATAATTAATGTTAGGATTAATTTAGGTCATTACGCAGTGTGCCTCTCAATGTTTTTCTTAGAAATGCAATACCCGTTTTAATGTGTTGTGGAAACGCTTGTATTTATGCAGTGGCTTATATTTAACGTGGAAACGTTACAATTTGCAGACGAAGCATAAAACAAAGGGGATTTCGAGTACTGTCATTGTGACAGCACTGTTCTTTACCATTCTTTATTGTATGTATTTATTAGGCTTTATATTTACCTGATAATTTATATATGTGGATTAGAATATTTCACGACAACTGTAGATCTAGGTTTTTCATGTGGCTTTTCTGCCATTCTGAAACGTGTTGAGGTGAAACGTGTTGAGGTGAAACGTGTTGAGGTGAAACGTGTTGAGGTGAAACGTGTTGAGGTGAAACGTGTTGAGGTGAAACGTGTTGAGGGGAAACGTGTTGTTGCGCTCCATTTTCTCCAGCTTGGCTGGCATTTAAAGAATCATCACATCTGGTCCCAAGCTAGGAGGAAAATACGTGTTGCATACTATGCATTCCCCGCCATCCGGGAAGGGAGGGGGGGGGGCATTCCCTATAAACAGAGATAAATTACTGTCTTATAGTTCTGGGCTCTCACAAGGAATTATCACGTCCTACACAGAGCTACTTCTCAGCTTCCCTGGCCCATCATGGGCCTCATAGTGAGATCCTCCTGTATGCAGGCAACCAGATACGTCTGGGGCTCAAGTGAATCCTCAAAGCTCACTGTACGCTGTTGGGTTCTCAAGATGTTTCACCACGGGGGGAATCTCTGGAAGTCTGTGGATGATTTGAAGACTCAATGAGGGTGTAATTAGCGTCACAGACAGGTTCACTTCCACATTTGAATACTGTAGCATTGTACTTAGCTGTTGGTCATATAAAGATGACTCCAGATATGCCTCCATGCATCCTTCTTTCTTATAAAAGGTTTCAATCTAACTCCCCTCCCGCTCTCGCTCTCTCTCTCTCTCTCTCTCTCTCTCTCTCTCTCTTTCTCTTTCTCTCTCTCTCGCTCTTTATCTATCTATCTACCTATCTATCTATCAGTGGGTATGCATTGTGACATAATTTGTGCGTTCTCTTCTCCTCTGCGGCAGTATTGAAATACATTTGTTGTGCGTACCGAATTAGGTGTATTTATCAATTGTTGGCACATTCTAATTCCTTACCTTCCGACAGGTAATTGGTTTTTTTCGTGTCAATGTTTACACTCTTTCCATTCATTTCGTTTCGTGTTTGTTTACATGAGAGCTGTTACCCATCAGCCCAGCTTGGCTAGCGATGTCATTTCGTGTAGTGGCACCGTGTGTGTTTACACAAGGAGTGCCGGTAAATTAGCGATCTTGTGGCAGGTACCGACGCGAATGATGTAAGGAAAATTCTGGACAAACTGGTTATGATCAGGATAAATGTAAAAACTAGTAATTTAAACATTACCAAGAATTGTCGGATATAACTCCATATACGGAGGATGAGTGCTTGAAATTTTCAAACGCCTGGGTCATACAGTATACTACATGAGAAATAGTTTTCATAACATGAACTTTGAATGTATTTTTTGGCATTTGAGGCCCGAATAAACATTCGCTATGTTTGGAAGTTTTGTTGAAAACGTCAGGTGGAAGCGTGGGCCGGGAACCTACGATATAACGCAGAAGAAGTTTAATGTACGGCATTGCATTCCGGAAATCGTCAACGTAGACAGCGCGGACCTTGTCGCAGAAAATAATAGAGGACCGGATGATAATAACGGGAACTACTGATAATAACGGAAATGTTGTTATCTATATAAGTTTTTAAGCCACCTAATGATATGGTTCGAATGATATGTTAACGCCATTGTGTTATTCAGTGATAAAGGCGTAAATGGGTTCTCCTTATATAGGCCACGCCCACCCAGGGCTATTTGTAAATATGTCACTACTGATACTAGGCCTAGAATGTTCAAAGTAGGTGTGTACTGGTGCATTCATCCATCACAGTGACACACATAGGATTCATGGATCGTTGAACGCTGGGTAACGTTTAAAGCACAGTTTATTTACGTTACAATACGATCACACTGACATAGACGACATACAGCATAAAGTACAAAGCATCAAGTAAAGGTACTCATGAAGCTCCAACACTCCACAGAGCTCAATCACAGCGCCTAGTGGCGCACACCTCATCGAAATACACATCCACCATGTTCCTTAAAGAACTGCGTTCACCGCAGTTGTACATACGGCCTCAAATACGGCCTCATACATATGGCTTAATCCAGAAAGACTGCTCACATCGCAGTACTATTAAATTCATCAAATAGCGGTGCAATTCTTATAGAAGATGCACATTAACGATTTTCCTCAAAAGACTACGTCTCCCCTTCTCAACAAAGGCTGCTCCCCGGCAGTTGAATAATCATCGTCATCGCTATCCCTTCTTAAGGCCCACGAATAAATAGTGGTGCACATCCACAATATTCCTCAAAGGAAAGACTGCGTACACAGCAGTCTGCAGTAATATAACCTGCACAATATATATGGCCTAATCTCCTTCACAAAACTGTCTATGGCCTACAAAGTAATCTCTCTACCTCTCAGACTCTTCATAGCGCCTAATTGTAGACTAGTGGTGCACTTCTCATAGAACGTGCCCAATAACAAAATCTCTCATAAGCTGCATCCACTGCAGTCATAAATATTATAGTACATACCATCTTCAAATAATCTAACACATGGAAGAATATTCAATATAGGAAGAATATTCAAATACCGGCCTGTCCAAAAAGTCTCCACCGAGACACACATTGTGAAAAACACTATACATCTTCACCGAACACTGGTAGGGAACACACACTTAGAAAAAACCCCAGGGTTGACTTCACTCCGTCAACACCTAGAACCCGACTGCTAGCGGTCACAAAACTCCCGCCTAAACAGTCACGGGACTTCGCTGTTCAACGCAGCTCAGTCCCTTCACGGATTAGCCGTGCGAACTATTTACAGTTCTACAATAAAGAACAGCGCTCACGACGCTATCTGTACACTATGACTTCTTTCATATATTTATTTAAACAATTCACCGTTAATCAAGTCTACAAGCGATGTAACTCTTAATTTACTCTCTCCAACCCGTATACAAAGGATCACCTCCCTTTTTGACCTTAACACCGGACACACAAAAACGTATTAAGAGCATCTCTGTACATCAGCTGAAAACTACAGGACCACTCACAAGTCACAGAGGGATTCTGAAATAGAATAATACCCCAGACTTGTCTTCGAGGCATCTGTGTTAAGTTGCCAAGATTATTCTACTGTGCAAGAAATCTATCATCTCTATTGGGTTTGTGGTACCAGTACGAGGTGACCCGACTTTTTCGGTACAACCGGGAGAGATTATTTGCTGTACTATTAGACTCTGGTTTGAAGCTTGAGATTGACACTTGAAGATTCTTGCCTTGACCAGGAGAGGTTACTTTCTGAACTGATCTGGAAACGTGTCCCTCACCACAGAGACGAATCTGTGGAAAAGCAGCATCGGCTCTTCAACATTTTGGCAAGTCAAAATTTTAACAGGCCACAACCAAAGAACTGTATTCCAGTACTAAAACCAACTTTTAATGACGAAACTCGTTTTCTCATAATCATCAATCATATTTATTTACATTTGTTTCAAAGTAATTGATAATTAAATTTGTATATGTTGATTTGGACAAAGTCATAGTTGAATTAATTATTACAGAGCGAACTGCACACGTGTGAATCCGATTTATATATATATATATATATATATATATATATATATATATATATATATACGAGGTGTGTTCAAATGAAACCCGTCCCAGTGGCTTTGTAACAAATATATGTAAGTTACATCAGCAGGAGTAGTAGAATTAAATACAGCAATTGTTATGAAGCACATACCCACTGGGATTCTTTAGAAATAGTCACCATAAGCAATCAGACACGCATCCCACTGCTTGGGTAGACGGCGAATGCCGTCCAAGAAAAATGACTTTGGTTGCTTATTGAACCATTTGGTCACCGAGGCCCTGACGTCTGCATCGGAGTCGAATCGTTGTCCCTTTAGAGAATTTTTTAAGGGTCCGAAAAAATGAAAGTCACATGGTGACAGATCAGGGCTGTAGGCTGGGTGTGGCAGAACTTCCCACCTTTTCCTTGCTAACGCTTCCTGCACAATGTTCGCAACATGTGGACGAGCATTGTCGTGCAACAGAATCACACCACGCGAAAGCATGCCGGGTCGTTTATTCTTGATGGCTGTATGCAGGTTGTCTAGTGTGTCTTTGTAGCGGATGGCATTGATGTTCACGCCAGGCTCTTTAAAGTCTACCAATAGAAGCCCTTCATGGTCAAAAATGCGGTCAGCATAACCTTAACGGCGGAAATCTGTGACTTGAATTTTTTGGGGTTTTGGTGATCCGGGATGTTTCCATTGCATGCTCGCTGATTTGCTGCACGGCTCAAAGTGGTGGCACCACGACTCATCGCCTGCCACTATGCGAAACAGAAATGCATCACCCTCCTCTTCGTAACGCAGCAGGTGGTTCAAACACCACCCCATGCGTTCTTCCTTATAAATAACACATAAGGAAGGGAAACCCGAGGCCTGTAAACAGTAAATTAATATTAGACAAACATAAAGGTATGTTTTCAGGCACTCGTAAGAAATAAAGAAGTAGAACACTTGGACAACAGAAAAACAACAGACGTGAGTGGCTTACCCAGGGTTCGAACCCCGTACCTTCCGTACGACAACTCCGCCTAGCTATCAAGCGAATCACACTGACCCCACGGCCAGCTAGGCATCCCCAAAAAAAGATAAGAAAAAAAGATGCTTTGCTGGTAGTAAATAGTAGAAGACTTAAGGACATTAGTATAGAACAGAGGGTAGGTTTCTGGTATTGTATAAACATAAATAACACATAAGGAAGGGAAACCCGAGGCCTGTAAACAGTAAATTAATATTAGACAAACATAAAGGTATGTTTTCAGGCACTCGTAAGAAATAAAGAAGTAGAACACTTGGACATAGTAAATAGTAGAAGACTTAAGGACATTAGTATAGAACAGAGGGTAGGTTTCTGGTATTGTATAAACATAAATAACACATAAGGAAGGGAAACCCGAGGCCTGTAAACAGTAAATTAATATTAGACAAACATAAAGGTATGTTTTCAGGCACTCGTAAGAAATAAAGAAGTAGAACACTTGGACATAGTAAATAGTAGAAGACTTAAGGACATTAGTATAGAACAGAGGGTAGGTTTCTGGTATTGTATAAACATAAATAACACATAAGGAAGGGAAACCCGAGGCCTGTAAACAGTAAATTAATATTAGACAAACATAAAGGTATGTTTTCAGGCACTCGTAAGAAATAAAGAAGTAGAACACTTGGACAAAGCATCAGCAAAGCATCTTTTTTTGGGGATGCCTAGCTGGCCGTGGGGTCAGTGTGATTCGCTTGATAGCTAGGCGGAGTTGTCGTACGGAAGGTACGGGGTTCGAACCCTGGGTAAGCCACTCACGTCTGTTGTTTTTCTGTTGTCCAAGTGTTCTACTTCTTTATTTCTTACGAGTGCCTGAAAACATACCTTTATGTTTGTCTAATATTAATTTACTGTTCTTCCTTATGGTGATCGGTCAGCATCCGTGGGACCCATTGTGAACACACCTTTCGATACTTCAGTTTCTTCCTAACCACCATTTAAACTGTCCCAAGAGACACAGCGAATTCCTCTGCTAATGAACGTAAGCTCCGACGAGAAGAGATCAACGCAATAGTTCCGTCACAATTATGAAGTGGGGCATAATATTTATTCATAACTGGTCTCATAACAATTTGGTATAACACAAAAAGGTGCCAATGGCATGATTTCTTTTGCCTCGAGTTACTTTGATCATCCTACAACCTGCTGTTTTGGCACTGTCACTCGTATTGCTGCATCAATCTCGGCGATGGCTTCTTCTGTCGCAACAATATGCACCTGACCTGGCCGCGGAAGATCTTTCGTTAACTGGAGTCCTTCTCAAAACATTCGTGCCCAGTATTTCACTGTAGTCTTAGGCACACTTTTGTCACCATACACTGCTTTCATTAGGCGATGAATGTCGACTGGTCGACATCCTTCGGCTGTTAGGAACTGAATCAACTCTCGCTGATCGACCTTGGACGGATTCCTTATCACACCGGCCATTATTTTAACGGTCTGCAGCACAGCCAATGAATACCAGGAGAATGAAAACTTACACACTTGTACATTCGTATGTGCTTATTACGTCAGATGTGACGTCATCAAGCTCCTCCTACGAATGTCCACTTGGCGCAGCACGGTCGGGTTTCATTTGAACACGCCTCGTATATATATATATATATATATATATATATATATATATATATATATATATATATATATATATATATATATATATATATTATATATATATATATATATATATATATATATATATATATATTGTTACTGGTTTCCTCCCCTGAGCTCTGCAGTAGTGGTCCAACAGTGGCCAAAACTCAAGAGTATCTAATGTGGGTCTTCAAGGGTGTCTACCTTCGCACAAGATTACTCTTGGCAGAGTTGTAGATAGAAGGATAATGATGATTCTACCTCCAGCGAGTGCTCACAAATTATTCAGAAAAGCGAGGACAATGCTATTTTGGCTGAGCACGTTAAATTTAGTACCTTCGACAACATTTGTGAAGAACAGGGTTATCTTATAATTTGCAGCTCGTTCAAGCCCCCAGCTGAGTTAATTCAACGAATTTCCCCTTATTATTATTTAGTAGCTCTGATTGAGTGTATTTAAGAAATTGCCTGAGACATACGGATACAACACATTCAAAGTGATTACATCAACTTTAAATTTGGATATATGTAACAAATTTAATAATCACTTAGGTTTTAACAGTTATTAAAAATTGAATATTCTTTAACAAAAATAGCTCGTCATCATATGATGTTAATGGGGAATTAATATAAGGTGAAGATTCACTTGGCAGCTTTTATGTCTGCACTTAGCTGCTGGGGTTTCTGCTCCCGCTGGTGTTTTGTTCTTCGCAGATAGGTGACTGGATTGCTCATGTTTCTGGTCAAGATTAAGAGTTGCAGCACGTTTCAAGTAGAATCAGGGAGTAACCACAAAGCTGGTCCCGCGTCTCTAAAACTCGTCTGATGATGGTGTCTAGCGTCGACTTCAGGCCACTTATACCCTCACTTGTTCCAGAAATAGTACCCTCAACTGGTACCACCAGCTCATATGGCAAAAGAAGAGAAACTAATACCCTCTGAGTACTGAGTTTCCCGACACATACTTATGTGTCCTTATCTTCCTATTCTACCATTCCATCTATCTTCAGAGTGTTTTCCTCTCTGAGAATTAGTTTTAAAGCCAATGGGCGAAAACTATCTTTATATTTAAAATGAATAGTTTTATATTTAACTTTATTTGAAAATGTTAACAACATAGTTTGAATACGTTTACATTTACATCAGTTGAAAAGGTTGTAACTTTCATTGCAGTTAGAGTGAATAAGTTTTTACATTTACACTGGTTGAAAAGGTTGAAACTTTCATTACATTTAGAGTGAATATCTTTTACATTTACACTGGTTGAAAAGGTTAATAATATAACAAGTATGTACACCATTTCTTTCATCATTCCATTCCTGCTCCATATACAACTTGGGACTACCTCTGCTTTTGGTTCTTTATAAGAAACTCGCAATAAAGCAGTCACCAGCCCTGGCAGTGGTGGTTCATGAAATCATCATTCTATATGCTGAGGTTGCCAGCCTCAAATGACTTTGACATCCACTAGCAATATTCACATATTAATATTCACATGTCAATGTATACATATTAGTTCACATGTTAATACTGAAAAATATAGAATTCAAAACGTACAGCTTATACCAATCTTTAGGCTCACAGACTGTTGGCTCAGAGAAATAAAGGCACTTGTAGAGGCATGTTACACGTGGTCTGGGGTGTTGTTATTTTAGCAATAAGTTCCCACTTTGACTCTGTGTTTCAGATTACCCAGATTCCGGTTTTCCTTGCTAATAATGGTAGAGTTTTCCTGGGAGATAAATACTAAAAATGCTCAAAGTCCGGTCCGATAAATGAAATCTGCTGCTATTCTTAACTCTGGCAAGGTCATGTAGACCTTGCCAGAGTTAAGAATAGCAGCAGATTCTTCTTGGCGCAAGTGAGTTTTCACAGGGTTCAAACCTGGCTAAAGTGTCAGGTTATATTGCTTGTCTTCCGCCGCATTTGTTTGTTACGATGTTAAGCAAGGCTCCAATCGGCAGGGGTGTTGTGCCTTCATTCCGAATGTCTGCCAATCGTTTCAAACATGAGTGTTCTATGGGGCAATTCAAATTATTTCCTCAAGGAAATTTCTCCCAAATATGGAATGAAAACATCTGATCCTCTCTTGGCAATGTTTTCTTAAATACAACATATTACTTTCATATAAAGTAATGTCTTTGTAACAAGGTGTACGGAAACGATATGTCATTCTTGATAACTGGTGCAGCACCCACATCCTGACTCAGCACATTCGTTTTCTTTAGACTTATTGTGAGGCCAAAGTCCTTGCATGCTTTAGTGAAGCGATTCATCAAGCTCTGAAGCTCTTGTTGGCTTTGAGTGACGACTGCAGCATCATCAGCGAACAACAAGTCTCTTATAGTGACCCTTCTGATTTTTGTTTTTGCCTTCAGCCTTGAAAGATTAAACAGACGGCCATCTGACCTAGTGTGAAGGCATATTCCTTCAGTTGCATCTCTGAATGCATGTTTCAAGAGTAAGGCAAAGAAGATTCCGAAGAGGGTCGGAGCCAGAACACAGCCTTGTTTAACGCCACTTCGTATATCAAAGGGCTGTGACGTGCTCCAGCATATTGGACTGTTCCCTTCATGCCGTCATGGAATGACTTTATCATTTCCAGCATTTTAGAAGGGCAGCCTATTTTCAGGAGGATTTTAAAGAGTCCATCCCTACTAACCAGGTCGAATTCTTTTGTGAGGTCTATAAAAGCGATATATAATGGTCTTTTCTGCTCTCTTGATTTTTCCTGAAGCTGGCGGAGAGAGAAGATCATGTCTGTTGTTGATCTGCCAGCTCGGAATCCACACTGTGACTCTGTATATATGCGCTCAGCTAACTTGTGTAGTCGCATTAAGATGACTTTGGCAAAAACCTTACCAACAATACTAAGAAGAGAGATGCCTCTGTAGTTATTGCAATCACTTCTGTCTCCTTTATTTTTATACAGTGTTACAATCTTGGCATCTCGCATGTCTTGAGGAATAGTTGCCTCTTCCCAGCACTGGCACAGCATCCTATGCAGGGGATGTAATAGCGTGCTCTTACAGCATTTGATTAAATCAGGAGGAATCCCATCACTGCCTGGTGCTTTGCCAGAGGCCAAGCTATCAATGGCCTTGCTGAGTTCCTCTAATGTTGGTTCGGCATCCAGCTCCTCCATAGTTGGCAGACTGTTGACACCATCAAGGGCTGTAAGTGTAACGGTATTGTCTCTAGCGTAAAGCTCAGAGTAGTGCTCGACCCACCTCTCCATCTGCTTACCCTTATCGGTTAGCTTCTCTCCGCTGATGGTTTTTAGCGGCGCCGTCTTACTTTTATGGGGGCCAAGTGGTTTCTTTATACCGTCATACATTTGTCTAATGTTGCCTGTTTGCGCTGCGATCTGGATGCTCTCACTGAGCTGGAGCCAGTAGTCATTTGCACAGCGTCGAGCAGTTTGTTGAACTTTGCTTCTCGTAGCCCTCAGGATCTGTAGGGTTCTGGCACTTGGTGAACGTTTGTATTCATTCATAGCACTGCGCTTAGCTTCAATGACAGGTGCCATCACATCTGATGAAGCATCAAACCAGTCATTTGACTTTGCTGTTTTCTTATCAAAGGTGGCAAGTGCAGTACTTTGAATGCCAAGGAGTGATCTGTATCACAGTCTGCACTATGGTACGAGCGCGTGGAGAGCACAGACCTGAGGAGTGGCCTTCTGACGAGAATCAGGTCAAGTTGGTGCCAGTGCTTGGATCGTGGGTGTCTCCATGACACCTTATGCTGGGGTTTTGTCTGAAAGTAGGTGTTGGTCACGCAGAGGTCATGGTGGACGCACAACTCTAAGAGCCGTTGTCCATTTTTATTCATCTTGCCAATACCAAACCTTCCCAGACATGAAGGCCATGAAACATTATCGGCACCCACTCTAGCGTTAAAGTCACCAAGGAGAACAAGCTGTTCTTGCCTAGGTATGCTTTTGATAATTGCTGTTAGATTCTCGTAGAACTCATCTTTAGCTTCTGAGGCAGAGTACAGAGTTGGAGCATACACACTGACAAGGGTGATGGGACCTGTGCTAGTTTGCAGGCGGAGCGTTAACAGGCGTTCTGATCCATTCTCGCCTGGTTCAACCATTTTAGTTAGCGATTTTTTGACCGCAGAACCTACTCCGTGTTCTCTAGCTTTATTAAGATCTTTCCCTTGCCAATAAAATGTGTAGTCCTTCTCGCTCACCGTTCCAGAGCCCGCCAGGCGCGTTTCCTAAAGTGCAGCTATATCCACCTGAAGTCGTTTAAGCTCATCATTAATTATGGCTGTCTTCCTTACATCGTTTACATCCTGTAGGTTTTCGGATAGTCCAGTCAACATAGTCCGGACGTTCCAGCATCCCAATCTGAGAGTTTGCTTATTTCTATTTTTTCGATAATATATATATATATATATATATATATATATATATATATATATATATATATATATATATATATATATATATATATATATATATATATATATATATATATATATATATATATATATATTCGTATAACTACTGATGCCGAATGAGCGAATGAGCGAAATTAGGAAACAGCGGAGAAAATCGATTTTCTTATACACTTAATCTGTTTTACTGAACACCTGTACCCCTTGTTCTCATCAACTTTCACCCTAAGTAAACTAACACCCCATTCATTTCTTTGTCTTTCGTCTGTCGCATCATCTCTGGGTTTCTCCTAATTTAATATTTTCTCCAACAGAAATTCCAGCTTTAAGGGGAGAAACTTTGTTAAATTCATCAAGGCGTCCAGCTTTTAGTTTTATGTATGTAGGTCACCGTAAATAGGTCGGTAAAGCAGACAAGTTAAGGGATAATGCAATAAACAAAATGACATTATACATACAGAGTGGTACGGTATTCGGTGGAACCCCTTCCCCGATGCCCGATACAGTGTGTCTCAACGTTTATATAAACGTGGAACACCTCAAGTGACAACCAATGGAATCCCTACAGCGCAAATGAATTAATGCTATGTTATTGCCAAGAAAATGTATTTGTAAAGACATGCTATCTATATATTTTACACGCACTCGTGGATACAACACACAAACACATGTCAACTGTCATTATGCAAACAAATATTGAAACTTTTTTTTTCCTTTTTGTGTGTGTGTGTGTGTGTGTCAGAACTTGGGGTATTGAGGGCACTGAACGAATGTGGCAAGACAAAAAGCAAGACATAAAATGCACGGTCTAATAAATGTCAAAATAATATAAAAGATAAATGGAGTGACACCTAGAGAAAGTGAAGGGGAAAAGTTGTGTTGTGTTTGGATATCGTTGTGACAGTATTGTCTATGTACTACTAATCGTTTGCATTAATTATAACCCTTACAAAGAATGATATTTGGAATTTTTCGCGATATTTAAATATTATTATTTATTTATTCCACCATTTCTTGCGGAACCCCTTAGGATGAATTTCGATAGGGTACTGCAGAAGACTAGTTATGAAACACTGGTCCATTGCTTCGTCTTTAACAACGATCGGACTGCAAATTGGTGGCTGTGAGGGCGTATGAAGTGCATGTTAAGCTGAAGATGTGCTTGTTAAGCCAATGATGGAGGCTTTACTGGAAACCTATCTTTAAGTGAAGACACGATAAGAAACCCTGGTCCTTCTGCCAGACTTTTTTTTTGGTCTCAGATGGGAACAAAATTAACAAAGCACACTGCACAGTGGAGGTTTTAGGCATTAGCAGTTTAGGCTTTTGCTCAAGGCCTCACGCTTTCAGAAGCTTTGTGCACTAATATATACTTGTCGATACAACAGCAATTTAGTTTTTAGGAGCTTCGCAAGTTCACGCTTGCCTAGGGTCTCTCACAACCACCCCCACTGACACTGCATTCAGTTTGCTACAAACGTTCACTAGAAGCAATGTTTTGTCGTGGATCCTTGCCCCACTGCAGTGGCATTACGGTGACAGAAAGGATAATTAATATGTTATTTAGTTAAATGTTAATGATTTAAAAAAATTAACTGACTGTTTAAAGTTTAAGCTATTGTAAAATACGAGACAGATGAAGGAAACGTTTAAAGCGACGTTACTAGGTTTACTTGCCGCCCGGGGAGAGTGACTTATTACACCAACGCCAGCAAAGGGCAATGGCTGTTTGTGATAATTAAATATGCCTGTATCGTTTGAATCAGCCTTTTCTTGTAACTCTACCATGAACAAGATGACAAAAAATAACGAATTATTTCATGCAGAGACCAAATTAGTTGTCTCAGTTGTTCCGGCTTTCATGATTTTATGTTGGTTTTTAAAACAGGGTTGTGGAGGCGGTCATGATTTTTTTTTTTCAAACGCCTGTGACACCTACTACAGTAATTTATTATGTACAACTCTAACTCTGATGAGAAGGGGTTTAAAGAAAAGAATTCTGGTTTCTCGATGAATAAAAGACCCCCAACTTTTTTTGCATCTAGGAATTTTAAAGTTATCAGAGGAGTCGAAATCGTACAGTATATAACCGACTTCGACTACAATACCGACTCCGCAAAAACTACCGACTCCACGACGCCGACTCCCGACTCCAACTCTGACTCTGAAACACTCCTATCTCACTGTAAACTTAAAGCCGGACAATGAGCAAGTATCGCCTTTTTTTTTTTTTTTTTAAATTAGTAGTACAGTAAACACAAGAAATTTTGTTTTCTAAACGGCAATTTTCTCACCGCCTGAACCAATGTCGCTCTCCCCCCCCCCCCCCCCCCCCTCCCCGCTCTTCCCCTTCCCCCCATTTTCCCTCAACCCTACTCCATTTTCTCAATATTAAAAAATAAAATGCCAGCATAATTAGCAAAAATACGGGAGGATATCGAAAAACTAATGGAATTACTCAATCCACAAATGACGTCACTGTACAGGTCAATTGATATGACAGGGTATTCTCGGTCATACTCAAAAATAAAAATTAAAACAAAAACAAAGTAATAACCTCTAAGGCGGTATTATCAGATCGAGGCAGCCGTAACAAAATCTATTTTAAGTTCGACCATGCGCTAGGACTGGGTGGCGCACGCTAGAAAGATGACCATACAGAAAAGTTATTTGACATAACTGGAATGTCCTTGCCTCGGGTGTAAAAAAAATTGTGTTTGGTATTTTTTAATGAAAACACGTGGGCCGTGTTTTTATCTTCTTGCATTTGTTTGTGTACTGTTGACTGGAATGTTGCACACGACATGTTTGTTTGATTGGTTTTTTGTTTCATTGTTTGTCTGTTTGCTTATCCGCTTTGTGATTTTCCAAGCTATATTTTTAACCATTGCCGTCAAAATAGATTAGTACGGTTGAATGTTTGTAACAGGCGTATGTAACTCACGGCTGTTTGCCAGCGATCTTTTAGTTATTTCCCCTTGTTCCCCCGACCGCGCTATTTATAGCTATCGTGTCAGAGGTCACGTGGTAACTTCCTAACTGGAAAAAAAGGTGGCGGATTTTACTTTTGATAGGGCTTAATTAATGTTTTTAGGCTACTTTATTAGTATAAATACCGGCTTTAATTTTGCGTAACGCTAGACTAGAAATGTTAGAGTAAATTTTAGAACAAGAACAAACATTTTATCACAATTAGAACAGAAGATATAATAGTCTGAAATAGTGTAAAATTTACGTTTTTTTTTTATATTTTGTTATGGTTTGTTTATAATGCAATTTTCACTAATTCGGTCACAATCAACATGCATAACAAATTACAGAAATCAAAAGTAGAAAACCTGCAGAAAATGGATATCAAAGTTTTGTTTTGGTTTCATGCGTCAAACATTAATTATTGAAACATTAAAGTGCAAGTCCACATTTATTACCTTAAAATAACACACCCAATTGTCCCCAAAAACATGAGAGCTAACAATTATCTCAATCATACATCACGATGGTCATGTAAAAATAAGTATGGTCATGAGTAAAACGAAATGTTCAATTTAATAGATAAATAGGTGTATTTAAAAAATACATCTATTAAATGATTTCCACACTCTGTTAATTCTGTCAATCTCAAGCAACAACTGCCATAATTTGCTCTAGCCCCAAAATTTCGCTCAATTATCATTCACACTTCCTTTTTTTTAATAGGATGAATCTGTACATTCACAGATGGAGAAATTTGTAACAAATGAGTTTCCATTATAAATTTTAATTGTGAAGTTATATTTTTAATACCTCTGGCGCGTCTTTCAATTTTCAATCTTCTCTGTTTTCTCTCCTGTGCCCACGTAAGACCTACTGTTTCCTTCATGGCTATTGCTAATTCTTTGGATATTCTAACTCTACTTTCAATGCCTGCTTTCCTGCAAATTTCCTGACGTGACGTTTCTGAACAGCGTTGTAGTTCATGTGCCTGCTGCAGGTCTAATGAATCAGTTGATGTTCCAGCAATATGTTTTCTAACAGTGTGAAGCAATTGAGATCGCTTACGTTTGTTGGCGTTCTGGTGACTGATGTTTCTCTTCTATGTTTAATTAGTTTTTGTAGTACAATAGGCTGTCCTCTGGTTTTGCATTTTATGATATTACTTTTTGCTGTTTCTAGTTTTTTTTTCTAACAATGGATGTGAATAGGGGTTCTTCCTTTTGTGTTAGTGGTTGTGAAGGTGGCTTACCAAGTAACTGTTGTACTGTGATGTCGCTTTTGAAGACAGGCGAGGTGGATGTACTTGTCGTATGTATAACTGACTTGGTAGGTGTAGATGTGGCAACAAAAACTGGCATGCTAGGGTGAGTAGTGTTATCCACCTCCAAATGAATAATGGTATCGCCTTTAATGTGAGCTGGCACATCAACCTCCAGTTGAACAATATCATCACTAATGTGGGCAGGCACATCAACCTCCTACTGTACAGAGCTATCCTGACTACAGCTAAATGACTGACTAGACATGGAGGGGTCAGAAAGAACATCACAGGGGATAGAGCAGCTTTTTGTTTTTAAAACACCAAAAGATGTCTTTGCAACACAATTGCACAGTTGACATTCACTTATAGTTAAATTATGGTTTTAGTCTTTCCAGATGTGCTGACTGTTTTCCGATAGTAACTTGGCTGTTTCAAGACACTTCTCATTATGCCTCCTTTTTGAATTTTGTATTCGTAAGTAACACTTCTTACAAAATATAGTCGAATGCTGTGTGGGTTTATCATCTGATACGTTAATTCCAACACAAAGAACAGATCATTAACGTAATTTAGAACAGTTCAGCGCTTTCTGAATTGAACGTGTTGTTTTGGAAGTTAATGCTCTCTTGCCACAGGCTCTGCACAGTGCACTGGCACAATTCATATGATGCAAAACAGTATGTTCCATTTCGTTGTTATGTAGTATAGTTTACTTGTGTATGTATAAAGATAGAGGAATATTTGGGACTATCAAGTCTAACACCAGGATGTAGAATGTTTTATCTGTGAATGAAAGAAGATATACAAACAGTTACTTAGAATTCTTTGGCAGCCGTCGTGTGCACAGGATTGTCTACCAAAGAACACTAATGGAACAGTCCTTATCTCACACACAATTAAAAAAAAAAAAAATTCATATTATAAATACAAGATTAACAAGACTTGAAAGATAGAACAAAGTATGTAGAAGTAATCTATCTATAGATTTACATGTTTTCTGACGCTTATATACGTAGCTAAATATCATTATAAATGAATGAAAATGCAAAAACAGATGGTGCTTTACAAAGTTATTTTGTTACAACCTTATTTAAGATTTGTGAGTATCAGGAATGCGTTTACAGTAATTTAAATGCTATAAAATCTGGTGACAATATGCTTGTTCTTGTAATGCCAAACTCACAAAACTGACTACTGTCGTAGATTTTCGATAGGAGAACTAAGACTAGGTTTGGTCCCTTCTGAATAGGTTTGAATAGGTGATAGACTCAGTGAGAGTTAGTGAAAAGTAATAGAATTTCCACACACGTGAGATGATAGATTTTGATATAGTGGCTGTCTCTGAAAGCGAAAAGAATTCTTCTCTCTCTCACCTATCTTCTACAACAGTTGTTACAGCGTCAGACAGACTACACCAATATACATATTACGTATATTTCTATCACTCACAGGCACGCACATACACGTGACGACAGGTAAACACACAGAAGTGGGAAAACTATAACAATGATATATATATTATCTAGAACGAGCTGACCAAACACGACTATTAAGTTCAAGAGCGATTTTAATATCAGGAAAAATCGGCTCACAACATCAAAGAAAGTACATCAAGGAAAATACATATACACATAGTCATGAAAAAATTCAAGGAAATGTTGCCAGGATGTTTGCCCCGTTATAGTGTTAACTCTAGGTTTAGCCCGGCCCCGTTAAGAGAACAGATGATGGCGCCCGAGTCACAGATACATAGGGTTTGAGTCTAAGAGTTTTCTATGTTTTATCTCGTAATTATATGCACAGAGTTTGAAAAAAAATCTGATTTAACCTAAGACAAAAACACAAGAACTCTAGCCTTAGCAACAAATTATGCAGATTGAAAAAAACAAATAGGACAGCAACAGGGTGTCAAAGATATAATAGTGAAAATATCACTCAAACCAGCGTACACTCATTCATTCCGCCATGGCCTCTCATACAGGTACTCACGACTTTGCTCGCTGCCTCTTGGAACACACTGATTTTAGATTTTCACACAGACTCAAAAAAATGCAGTCTTCTGCCAAGAAGTCCCCAGTTCCAAAAGACGTATTTAACTCGGAGTCTCCGGGAACGACTACTTGGGTGTGCAAATTTGTTCAAATGTCTGATTAAGTCACCTAACAGTTATTCCAGGCGCGGGAGTTAGCAGAGCACAGTGTCAATAGCGTAGGTTTCTAGAAATGATGAATATCAGGTCGGTGCCTTCCCTCAGTATAGGATTCACTTTAGTCACACCACAGATTTGTCCACAAAAAATATATATATATAGTCGGGAAATGTTAGTTAATACTTGAAGTATTTCGCGCCACCAGGCAGAAAGATTACGTAGAGTTTTTCTAGAAGAAATTAAGATCTGGCTCCAAGGTCCAGTATTTATCATTACAGTCTTTGAAAACCCGTTATTGGGATATAGTATTTCTGGCTAACTCGGGTTGCATATGCACTGTTTAGACCAGTGGTACTTAAGAAACCCAAAATAAGGACTGTCTATTTCTTCACAAGTATGGAAACTACTACTAGGTGCTGGTAAAGTTAGGGTCACCCCAAAACTTTCACTGTGTGGAGGAAAAATAACACATATAATATAATAAACAGAATCTGTACTGGTTATAACTTACATTTAAACTTGCAAGCAGAGAGCTTTGCTTATCATTTAAACTTCCCGTGACGTAAGTTATATTTAAAAATCAGCAATCCTCATAAATTAGGAACACGTGCGTATTCCGTCACCATTCATGAGGCTCGATTCTAGAGTTATACGTTAGTTTAGAAAAATACACTCGACTGAGTATTAGCGGTTAAATTAAATTCATAAATAGCTACAATTGCCGTAATAAGCTAGAAATTTTAATTTTATTCTGCTTTCCACTGAATGTTTCCCTAGAAAATATAATAGCCTACCACTTTATTTCTCTTCTGCGCTAAAGAAATAGATTAAAATGAATTAAGCGATTAAAAACTTTAACACTCACAAAATCTATATATCTATCATATTAATTACCTCAACCACAGAATTACAGGTAGTCGCACAACTTAAGAATAAAAATGCTGAAAATATTTCTGGAAGTCTAGAAGTTCGACAAATTGCCGAAACAAACTGAGATCTTCGCTAACAGCTATTCTGTTTACGAGCAACCTATCTACTGTGAGTCTATGAGCGAGAATGAAATTAAAGTTTCAAACTTGGCCAATATCTTTAAAATCAGACAAAGGGCCCAAACTTATTTCGCCAAGCGAAATTATCTCCCTTGTCCGTATAACACCTTCGTCCGCTTATCGCGTGACGTAACAGCCATCAGTGGCCGAGGGCTTGCATGAGTTGCAAATCTCAGACCACCGTCTGCAGTGCGGAGTGGATTTTCACGCTAAGCCGGGTTTTTCCTGACGAAAAACCTCATGCGTTTACTGAAATGCAGACTCTCTGTCTACTTTCCATGTCCCTCGGGTGAATTTTCACGCCCCAGGCCAGAGACCCTCAGACGAATGTCTAGCGAATGCTGTAAATTCACGCCTATCATCCGACCAGCGCGACTGACATGTACGCAATACCACCCAGGTGCGATTCTCAGTTTTAGAGAAAGGAAAACAGGTAAAGTTTGCGAATTATATGAAAATAATATTCGCAAAACGAATGGATGAAAAATATACAGGAAAAAAAAAGAAATACAGAGATAATAAAAGAGAGAATTTAGGTGAAAGAATAGGAAGAAGATGTAGGAAATTAAATGAATATAAACCCTACGTGACAGAGCCTCCCCCCTTTAAGATATGGAAGCACTCCATGTCTACGTTATGGAGTTTAATTTCCTATAACCGTAGCTTCGGGGTGTCTGTCTTCTTCCCTCTCCTCTTCCCCCTCCATCTCTGTCCAATTCCTACTCAAGTCCACTCCTCAAAGTTTCCTTCCCCTGGAATGTCTCATATGCGCGCTTGAAAGAGCGTCGCCGCTTCTGACATTTTTGAAAGATTTCCTGTGATAGCGGTGGAATATCCCTGCCACTATCGTCATCTTCGTCAGTTTTGGCGATCGTCAGGAGATGGTCGGAGGTTGGCACTGGTTTTTCCAAGTATCTCTTTAAGAGATTTAAATGGAAAACCTTCTCCTTTCCTTCAATAGAGATCTGGTAGTTAGCCTTAGAAATCTTTTTCAGGACGGTAAACGGCCCTTGCCATCCGATCTTCAGTTGGTTGTTCTCGGTAGGGAGCAACACCAAAACTTTCTCTCCTGCTTCCAGTTCTCTCTCTTCCGCGACTTTCCTGTATCGGTTAGCGTGCTTGGTGCGTGCTCGCTTAAAGTTAGTCGTTGCTAGGTCCCACCCTAGTTTCAACCGTTCCTTTAAAACCGACACATATTTGCTGGCTGAGACAACTGTCTCATCAGCCTTCTCGTCTGTCAGAGACTGAAGTAAGGCTTCAAGCGGGCCCTTAATGGGTCTGCCGAATAAGAGTGTAGCTGGCGGAAATCCTGTGGAAGTATGAGGAGATTCTCTGTAGCCAAATAATGCTGCAGGAATACAGAGATCCCAATCTTCAGGTTTCACTTGTGCCAGCTTACTTAGCATCATGGTGAGGTTTCCATTAGCACGTTCCACGAGCCCATTTCCGGCCGGAGTATATGGCTTAGTGTGGATGTGCTGGGTCCTCAAGATCTTAACGATCTCATCCATCAACAGGTTTCGGTATGGAGATCCATTATCCGTCAACACTTGCTGAGGGAATCCCAACCGAGTGAAAATCTGCACGAGGGCTTCTGCGACATGCTTGGCATCTGCGCATGTTAGCGGGATAGCTTCTGCCCATAAAGTGCATGTATCGACTAAGGTCAGGATGAACCTGTTCCTTCTTTTAGTCCTTTCGAAAGGCCCTAAAATGTCGATCACAACCCGTTCGAATGGTGTTCCCATTATTGGCATTTCACCCATGTGGACTGGGGGTGCTCGTTGCTTGGGTGGCACACGTTGGCACTGGGCACAGGATTTGACATATCTGATAATATCAGTATTTACTCCTGGCCACCAATAATGAGTGGTTATACGTTGGTTTGTGGCGTTCTGTCCCATATGTCCGCTAAAGGGAAGAGAGTGCCCCATTTCTAGGATTTGGCTTCTGTACTGTTTCGGTACTAGGAGCTGGTTGTAACCTTGGTCAGGCTTGCCCGTTCTCCGATAAAGTACGCCATCCTCAGAAAAAATGTCCCCGTGCTGTTTTGGTTCCTTCGCCATGGGCAGTTTCCTAAAGCAGGGTGCCAAGGTAGGGTCCTTGTATTGCGCTTCTTTAAGTTCCATAGGTAACAAATTTGGCGCAGGCTCCCGTTCCTTCTTGGTTTGCCCTCTTGTAGTTACCGCTGCCACAATCGGCTCTTCCGGTTTCCCAATACACACGTATCTCCCGCCAAGTATGACTGGGTAGATGGGATCATCCATAACAGCCGCTTTGATCATACCTCTGACAAAATCAGAGTGGATCTCCACCAATGCGATGGGAAGCGCTGTAGGTGCATCACTCTTACGAACTCCACAAAGTTGGACGGTCTCTGCTGTCTCTTGACCGGGTTTGACCAGGTTTCTGGCAACAATGCAATCGTAAGAAAGCCCCGTGTCAAATAAGCAAGAAGTTTGAGAACCGTTCAAAATAACAATACCTCGCGTTGAGGGTCTATCCCCAACAGGTTGGGAATCACTGTCAATAATTCCGCCTTGCGAGACTGTCAATAAGCATCCGATGCGTTTTGGCTCGGTGTGCTCGGTCTGATCATATGTCCCGTGCTCAGGGGTTCTCCCTTTGCCACCTTGTCCTTTCTGGCTGCGCTGCCATGTAGGGCGGTCGGGTTGATCAGACTGTTTGGGGTGGTTGGGGTACTTGTTCTTGTAGAACTTGGATTTCTCAGGAGGGGGGTTTTGAGGTCCAGTTTCTCTGTGGTTATTTTGGTTAGAAGCCTGAGAAGATTGCTCTAGGTTATGTTTTCGAAAATGCTCCTCTGTCGGTTTCCGCTTTGTGGCCGGTAGTTCAGCCAGCGCATTGTGATAACGCTCAGACTTTTCCAAAATGTCTTCAAGTTTTTCTGCCCCCTGCTCAGCGAGAAATCTCCGGGTATCAGCAGACAAAGTGTTCTTTATTTGTTTAGTTAGAACAAGTTCCTCAAGACCTTCATAGGTAGAGGGGAGCTGCGAAAGCTCAAGGCACTTTGTTAGATATCCCTTAAGACGAGATGAGAACTGGTGAAAAGTTTCAGAATTCTCTTTCCGGCTGTTGCGAAACAGTTGCAAAAACTTGCGAGCGTTCATTTCAAAGCGCTCCAGTAACGCTTTCTTCAACACATCATAATCGTCTTGTTGGCTACTTTCCAGCTTAGAATAAACATCATAAGCAGAACCTTTTAGGGCCTGGGAAAGTTTCATATTCCAACGCGACCTCTCTAACCCGTACAGAGTTGCAATTTTCTCAAATTTTTCTAACCATGTGTCAATCTTCTCATTAGGACAAGGGAAAGATTCTAGAGTGAAAGACATAGCGTTGAGTTGAAGAGATTGAGTGTTAGAAGGATCAGTTAGGGAAGAATGAGGAGAAGATTCTCCATTGCTGGAGGTAGAGGCAGCACCACGACTTTGGAGTTCTAGAGCTTTAAGCGCCAGCTCATGCTGTCGTCGTTGCTCATTTTCTCTTTCCTCATGCTGTCTCTCCTTTTCCTTCTCTCTTTCCTCGTGCTGCATCCTGCGAATTTCCATTTCCTCGTCCATCTTCTTCTGCTGTAATAGACGGTCTTCCGCTTCTTTCCTCTCCGCTGCTTCTTCTTTCCTCTTTAGTTCTTCTTCTTTCCTCTCCGCATCATATCTCTCAAGTTCGTCCCTGACAAAAGCTTTCGCTTCTTCTCCTTCCAGTCCCTCCTCTCTCGCTTCGTCCCTGAGAAGTTGTCTAAGCTTTGCCCTCTCGGCCATATTATGTCAGTGACTGAGACACGTGGAGATAGAAAATAGGTTAAAGAATAACCTGGTTCCTACCACTTACGAGAAAAAAAAATTACCAAAAATTAAAAGATGATATATTTAACCCTGGGATACCTCCTCCAAAGTAAAATTTAACTATCGCCCCTGAAGTCAGATCGGGTAAGGGAGGGAATTAATCTGGACAAAAAGTCCGAAACACACTCCTTAACTTAGTTCAAACGCCGTTCTGCCTCAGTACCCAGTGAATGTTATACACTCACCACTTTACCAGCATTTAGTATTACAATCAGCAGTTAACATATATCCCGACAAAATCAACCTGTAACCAAAATGTATATTATTCAAAGATGCTGTGGAAAAAAAACTTATTAGTTTGTGTGGTCAGCACGCCCGTAAACAGATCGCTAGTCTAGGGGGTAATATTTTTTTAAAAGATACACAGTCACAAGACATCACACTCTTACTCTATATCAGAATACAGAATCTTAAGTTCAAAATCCAGATAGACGAGTCCACATTTGTCGTACTCGTCTTCCTATTCTAAGTTCAAAAATCCTACGGACGAGAACCCATTTATCGTATCGCCTTAGGATTTTGGGTTCAATTCCCGGTAACGAGCGACCATTTGTCGTAGATTTTCGATAGGAGAATTAAGACTAGGTTTGGTCCCTTCTGAATAGGTTTGAATAGGTGATAGACTCAGTGAGAGTTAGTGAAAAGTAATAGAATTTCCACACACGTGAGATGATAGATTTTGATATAGTGGCTGTCTCTGAAAGCGAAAAGAATTCTTCTCTCTCTCTCACCTATCTTCTACAACAGTTGTTACAGCGTCAGACAGACTACACCAATATACATATTACGTATATTTCTATCACTCACAGGCACGCACATACACGTGACGACAGGTAAACACACAGAAGTGGGAAAACTATAACAATGATATATATATTATCTAGAACGAGCTGACCAAACACGACTATTAAGTTCAAGAGCGATTTTAATATCAGGAAAAATCGGCTCACAACATCAAAGAAAGTACATCAAGGAAAATACATATACACATAGTCATAAAAAATTCAAGGAAATGTTGCCAGGATGTTTGCCCCGTTATAGTGTTAACTCTAGGTTTAGCCCGGCCCCGTTAAGAGAACAGATGATGGCGCCCGAGTCACAGATACATAGGGTTTGAGTCTAAGAGTTTTCTATGTTTTATCTCGTAATTATATGCACAGAGTTTGAAAAAAAATCTGATTTAACCTAAGACAAAAACACAAGAACTCTAGCCTTAGCAACAAATTATGCAGATTGAAAAAAAACAAATAGGACAGCAACAGGGTGTCAAAGATATAATAGTGAAAATATCACTCAAACCAGCGTACACTCATTCATTCCGCCATGGCCTCTCATACAGGTACTCACGACTTTGCTCGCTGCCTCTTGGAACACACTGATTTTAGATTTTCACACAGACTCAAAAAAATGCAGTCTTCTGCCAAGAAGTCCCCAGTTCCAAAAGACGTATTTAACTCGGAGTCTCCGGGAACGACTACTTGGGTGTGCAAATTTGTTCAAATGTCTGATTAAGTCACCTAACAGTTATTCCAGGCGCGGGAGTTAGCAGAGCACAGTGTCAATAGCGTAGGTTTCTAGAAATGATGAATATCAGGTCGGTGCCTTCCCTCAGTATAGGATTCACTTTAGTCACACCACAGATTTGTCCACAAAAAATATATATATATAGTCGGGAAATGTTAGTTAATACTTGAAGTATTTCGCGCCACCAGGCAGAAAGATTACGTAGAGTTTTTCTAGAAGAAATTAAGATCTGGCTCCAAGGTCCAGTATTTATCATTACAGTCTTTGAAAACCCGTTATTGGGATATAGTATTTCTGGCTAACTCGGGTTGCATATGCACTGTTTAGACCAGTGGTACTTAAGAAACCCACGTGGTTCAAAATAAGGACTGTCTATTTCTTCACAAGTATGGAAACTACTACTAGGTGCTGGTAAAGTTAGGGTCACCCCAAAACTTTCACTGTGTGGAGGAAAAATAACACATATAATATAATAAACAGAATCTGTACTGGTTATAACTTACATTTAAACTTGCAAGCAGAGAGCTTTGCTTATCATTTAAACTTCCCGTGACGTAAGTTATATTTAAAAATCAGCAATCCTCATAAATTAGGAACACGTGCGTATTCCGTCACCATTCATGAGGCTCGATTCTAGAGTTATACGTTAGTTTAGAAAAATACACTCGACTGAGTATTAGCGGTTAAATTAAATTCATAAATAGCTACAATTGCCGTTATAAGCTAGAAATTTTAATTTTATTCTGCTTTCCACTGAATGCTTCCCTAGAAAATATAATAGCCTACCACTTTATTTCTCTTCTGCGCTAAAGAAATAGATTAAAATGAATTAAGCGATTAAACACTTTAACACTCACAAAATCTATATATCTATCATATTAATTACCTCAACCACAGAATTACAGGTAGTCGCACAACTTAAGAATAAAAATGCTGAAAATATTTCTGGAAGTCTAGAAGTTCGACAAATTGCCGAAACAAACTGAGATCTTCGCTAACAGCTATTCTGTTTACGAGCAACCTATCTACTGTGAGTCTATGAGCGAGAATGAAATTAAAGTTTCAAACTTGGCCAATATCTTTAAAATCAGACAAAGGGCCCAAACTTATTTCGCCAAGCGAAATTATCTCCCTTGTCCGTATAACACCTTCGTCCGCTTATCGCGTGACGTAACAGCCATCAGTGGCCGAGGGCTTGCATGAGTTGCAAATCTCAGACCACCGTCTGCAGTGCGGAGTGGATTTTCACGCTAAGCCGGGTTTTTCCTGACGAAAAACCTCATGCGTTTACTGAAATGCAGACTCTCTGTCTACTTTCCATGTCCCTCGGGTGAATTTTCACGCCCCAGGCCAGAGACCCTCAGACGAATGTCTAGCGAATGCTGTAAATTCACGCCTATCATCCGACCAGCGCGACTGACATGTACGCAATACCACCCAGGTGCGATTCTCAGTTTTAGAGAAAGGAAAACAGGTAAAGTTTGCGAATTATATGAAAATAATATTCGCAAAACGAATGGATGAAAAATATACAGGAAAAAAAGAAATACAGAGATAATAAAAGAGAGAATTTAGGTGAAAGAATAGGAAGAAGATGTAGGAAATTAAATGAATATAAACCCTACGTGACAACTACCACACATTCTCACGATATGAAACCAAAAAAAAAGGATGTGGAAATAATCTTTAGCTTCCCTTCGAGAAGTCTTTATAATTATAAACTCAAACGAATGGGCCGATTTTTAGATATTAAATTAATAAAAAGATTACTTATTTTATGAATTTCCTCAAATGATGACGCTGTTTTCAAAAGTCTGTAACTCCGTCAAAACTAATTTCAAACAAATAAAAATGCAATCAAAAATAGAGCAGAGAACAAAGTTATAGTACACAAAAGAATTTTAGCGCTGTGTTTATCCAGAACGAGTGTGTAATGATTTATATTTTACTGGTTTTACACGCACATCAGTTGATTTTCCCCGCCAAAAACTTAAATAGTCTTTTACGGTGTACACGAAAATTTTATACCCGGTGTCAGAATTCCGGTCACCGAAACTAAAAGAGCGCTCTGGTATAGGGCACAAACAGCCGTAAACTGTCATGTGAGTCGTGTTAGCTATGGGGAAAAAAACATATTTAGGACAGAAGACTTGGAAAGTTAGAGAGCAACTGATTAGCTGTATGTTCATAATTCTCCTTCATAGTCATTTCCTTTTTTTTTTCTTTTCAAAATACAGTAGAGCGTCGATTATCTGAACTAATTAGGACCAAGGTTGATGCGGTTAATCAGATAATTCGGATAATCAAATATACATGCAAAAATCCAGTTTATATGAAACAAAGTGAAATTATGCCAACCGTTAAATTATTGCACACAAGTTTATTACTCCTGTATTATGATATATGAGGTACTATACTACTCATCAAAAGTCAAGGGCCACTTAGAAAAACCTTGGTTGAAACCATAAAACAAATCCGATATAAACGTAATTGGTATCAGTCAAAACGGCATTTATTGAATACCACATTGACATGTCACGTAAAGAAATAGAAACACACATTCAAACGCAATGAAGCTGTGAAGTGTGTCACCCACCTTTTCAAAAGTCAGACAATAGATATTGGACAAATAGACTTTTCAAAATCGGGTATGACCACCGTTTGCAGCAAGGCATTCAAGACAGCGTAGACGCATCGAGTCCACAAGGGTCCGAAGAGTATCCTGAGGAACAGCTTGCCATCCCTGAAGCAGAAATGCAGTCAGCTGTGCAACATCCATTGGCAGGGGGTTATTTGTTGACAAACTTCGACCAAGGACATCCCAGAGGCGCTCAATCGGAGAAAGGTCAGGTGAACGAGCTGGCCACGCCATCCTGATGATCCCATGTTGCTGAATAAACTCATTCACCACATGAGCTCGATGGGGTCGAGCGTTATCATCTTGGAGGATGGCATTACCACCTATGGCCTCCAGAGCAGGCTGAACAATTGGTCTCAAGATTTCGTTCTGGTATCTTGGGCCGGTCAAGTTGCCTTGGATGATGTAGAGTGGGGTCCTGCCGTGTCTGTAGAAGCCTCTCCAGGCCATGACAGATCCCCTACCATAACGATCCACCTCTCGAATTGTGTCATCAGTAAATCGCTCTCCTGGTCGTCTCCAAACTCGAATCCTGCCATCATTGAATGACACAGTGAAGCGAGATTCATCAGTGAAGAGAACTTGACCCAATTATTGCCTTGTCCATCGGATGTGCTCGCGACACCAAGCAACACGGGCTCTGCGATGAGCAGGAGTAAGAGGGATTCTGACTGCAGGACGTCGAGCAGCCAGTCCAAATTCATGTAAACGTCTGCGAATGGTGCTTTGACTGACATTAACGTTTACAGTTTGTCTCAGCTGACATCTTAGAGTGGAACAAGTCACTGTTCGATGGTGCAGGGCTGACAACAAGAGGCACCGGTCATCATGTCTATTGGTGCATCTAGGGCGACCTGGCCGGTGGCGATTCTCCACACTTCCTGTGGCCTGAAATCTCTCCAAAATTCTTTGGATAGTAGAGTGTGACACTGCAATCCGTATAGCAACCTCACGGACACATAAACCACTTTCAACCCACGCTATAGCCCTCATTCTTTGTAAGGTGTCAAGACTTCTTCTCGGTGGCATGGTTTTTGCAAGTGATAAAACTACCCTACATCTGCTGATTGTAAAACAAATTAAGAGCGAACTCTGTTCACGAAAAGTCGCCATTGCACGTGGAATGTCAATCAGCACGATTACTTCACCTGTTTGGTTGTACGGAAGTTTGAAAAAACAGATTAAAAATGTGAATTTATGGTCAGCAAACCAAATTGCACGTGATCACCATGGTTGTCGGTGAGTTGTTTTTATGCTTAACGTGCATAGAGGACTGTCAGAGGAAGATATTGCACCAATTTTTACTAAAAACTTCCTTCATTTAATCATTCTATGCGCTTATATAAAAGTGTATTGAAAATAATAGGGTGGCCCTTGACTTTTGACGAGTAGTATATTTTTAAAAAATAATTGATTTTAAAAATGGTTTGTAAATAATAACCAAAACGTTTCGAAGAAACAATTTATATTGTATTCATTTTGAACTTATCTAATTGTTTTACAAGGTCTCAACTATAGATCACACTTTCGTTTTTACTTAAGCAGAAATAAATAAACACAAGTAATTGCTGAGAAATAAATTATAACAAATTTTTTGGGAAAGTTAATTTTTTTAATTATATGTATGTAATCTTGGATTCTTCTTTGAACCATGGGAAATGGTTTTTTTTTTTCTTTTTGCGGGTAGATATCTCATGTTCTTTAATAGCAGCAGAACTGGATACAGACTGTCGCTCAAACTATGCCATTGGAGTTTCTAAGGCAGTGGGAGGTCTTCTCTGTTTCCGTTTTCTATTCTTCGTCATCAGAATCACGTTGGTTAAAGTGAGCACGTGGCGGTGGTTCGGATAATCCACGTTTGGATATTCGACGTTCTACTGTACACTTTTTCATTAACGCTCACTTTACTCTTTATTGTATTATTCCATAGAGCCGTACAAGCATTCATTTATATTTGTAGGCATAACAAGGTAAAGATAGTATCATAGCAGAAACTGCCATAGGGGAGTGAAGAGTTAGAGACTTCACAATACTAGGTGTAGCTTTCATGAGGTGGGGTGATCAGTTCCTTCTTTACAGCCATTTGTCTTCCCAATCTCAAGAGCAGAGTCAGGTATCCATTTTCAGCTGGGTAGACTAGAGTGTTACGCTACAAGGTTCTAATCCCGGAACCCTGTGTGTGGCCTGAGAGGACAGCGTTTGTAATTATATGGAGAGAACATTGTAATTCGGTTGTTTTATTAATGAGAAGTAAAATAATCTAACATGCTCTGACGTCAGGGCCGTCCTTAAGTCTGTTTAACCTATTTGACCAAATCCGGGCCACGAAATCATACAGGACCCCACACTCTGATTCATACCTCCAGCTTTGAATACAAAAAATAAGGAACGAAGATAATTTATGATAAGATATTATAAATATATGCTAGTACATTGTTGTGACAGTATTGTCTGCCCTGCTTCGCATTAGTGGTTCATCTTTGGCCAAACTTAGATAATAATGATGAGGGTCAACCTTCGCTCAAGATTACTCTTGGCATAGATACAAATAGAAGAATATTTCTTCTATTTAAGGGGGCTACACATAATTTTAAAGATAAGCAAGCTTAACAACTGAGATCATCTAAGCTGTCATGAAATTATTATTCTTCCGTCTATTCTGTGAGATAATATATTTTCGCTCTTATTTCTAAACCCCCAGACGAAGGTAGGTCAAGGATCCCTTTACACGCCCATTGAGGTATATTGGGAATATGGTGTTAGGCCCATATTTTCTTGACCATCGGCACACTAGGGGTGATGTGG
>JAMPIV010003461.1:0-385000 GCA_024509875.1 Oreohelix idahoensis | reverse complement strand
AGGTCGGTCCAGATTTTCGGATTTTCCGGATTATCGAGCAGTACTTTTAAAATTCAAATTTATGGAAGAATAAAGAAGAGATAAACAGGAAAACGTTGTTGGTTTGTTCATTAACAAATACAGAATGCTTCATTTATCAAAATGGTTATATTTATTCGTTCATTTCCTCAACTTCTGTTGCGTCTGCTGCTCTGCTTGTCAATGGAGCACTAGTTTGATCGACAGATGCTTCTATTCTTTCCTTTAAATACTTTCGTATATCACCTGGTTTAAGACTTTGTAATTACTTCGTGATAAGATTATTCTACACCATGTGCACATGCAAGACGTCTTGAAGACTAAAGAAAGCTATGGCTCTGTTCCACGAATTTAATAACTGTTTTCATGCTGTGGCGGGATGCAAAGAGAATTCTGGCAACTAAACAGGATATTTTCTGGAATATACATTCTTTCTCAGAAATCCTACAAAACGACTATGTAAATTACATAAGGTTGAGAAAGGAGATTTGGTGTCCAGCCACAATTAAGTAAAATATCTCGACCCACTAGAAGTTAGTTTAATTAAAGCCAAGCCCCTAGCGTATAGATTTATGTGTAAACAAAACAAAATACAGCCCAAATAAAGGTAACAAGGAAAAATAACAACAGACTCTGTTACTGAATTTAAAAAAGATTATAGATTCTCACAACTTTAAAAAAATTACAGGTAAACAAATATGTGTATGTTCTTATGTTTAGAAAAACACAAAACTATGGTCATCATATGGACTAGGAGATCTTGTCTATGGTAGTTTTGCTGGTAGGTGTTGCGTGATAAATTCTCGCAACATCATTTTATTACAATATCTATTTTATAACGCAAGGGCAACAACTGCTTGAAATTTATAGTTACTTTTCTCGGTAAGCATTTGTCTTCTCGCGTTGGTATTGAATGCAGTTAAGTTTTGAGCTGGGGTCATTTTGCGCTGGACTGCGCATGACTTGTCTTGCTTCTTGGTCGATCGGTTTCCGCCCACCACTAGTGGAGTGAGCGATTTGGAATGGCGAAAGAGATGCCTCGTTGAAGAGGGGATCTCCGCTATTTTTTGTTCTGTCAGGGATGTGTAGTCCTCTTAATGGATATTTCGTTTATTCGAGATAATACCTCTAGTGTTTCCCACATGTCGGGAGGCGTGATATTTCTGTGTATTTCCTGAAGGCAAGGTAAATTAACATTTTCATTAACTCTATCGATTTTTGGTCGTGAACGATTTCTGGTTCATAGCCTGTCTTCGAAAGTCGTCGTCACGAGATGTTTTCCTAGCTCACATGTCGCTGTATTGTGTTGCATCGGTTGATGCAGGTCCCAAGGACTATTACTTGCTACTTGGTTACCTGAACTAGGTTTGAAAAACCTTTGTTATCTAGAGGATATTTTTGAGGACATTATTTATACTTCGGCAGACGTGTCTGTCTTGCTGAAGTCAGACTAAGGAGAGTGAACTGATCTCATATATCTGGTTATCTCCTGGCTGTTATAGAAAAGGATGGAGTTTTTTCACCTGACTACATTTACAGCACTATGAAATATAACATGCATCTGACTCATCATTGTAATGCTGTCTACCGTCTATTGCTGTATTGAATGTTGCTGTGATAATGACTGTTTGATGTGTCTACATATTCGCGTAACCATTTTGTCACTGTGGCGTCCACAATAAATAATGAAGAAAAACGTCAACGGCTGTTTCAAGAATCATTGACTTTATACGTCGTGAGTTTACTGACGTCCTATGTGGATTGCCCTGTTATTTTTGTATGAACATTGTTTGACTGAACACATCTGCACACTACACAAAACCAGACATGCGGATACCATCCATCATCATTGTGGTGAAGTGGGATGTTATAAATACTTATAGGAAACTTAGTGTACTGACTGAGATCAGCTGTGAAGGTATCTATATCTATTAAGAGTAGTGTATTATAGATAACCTTACTTGCTACCACATATCTATATATCTCAGTCAGAATTATTCTGCAATAGTGTGATGACTACGTTATGTGTCTAGGGTATGTGTATGATGAAGGGTAAGTCACAACAACAGACAGATAAACAATTTAATTTAATCCACTACTCTTAACAACACTGTGACACTCACATACATATAACACTCTATGAGAATATCTTAAAGAAGTCACTCGTAACTTTTCAAATAACAATATGTATTCATTACTGGCATGAATGAATATGTGTCCTGATTCAACTACAAGGGAACCAGGAATCACAATCAATTTAAATTACAAGTTATGTACAGAATGTATTTAATATGAATATTGTAGTGACATATATTATTACAAATGTTCTATGTGTGTCAGTTGTGTAGTAGTAAAATGAGGTAATACTGGTTTTGTTTTGTTCAAGCTCTGTTGGTATTTGTCATCATGACTTCAATAGTTTGTCTTTAGGGACCAGTATTGGAGATGTTCACAGTTCCTGATTTTAAGACAAGTAAATTCCCCTCTTAATGTTAATTTTACAAAGTCAGTTCAAGATGAGGGGACATAATGTTGAGCTCAGCTGGCCAAGTTAGCTTATCTGGCGTGATGGCGGCAGGAAAGGACTCCTCTGCTCGAATTCTCCTCTGGGCTCTGGAGACACCTCACTGATAGCTAAAAGGACCAAGGAGTATGCTGTCCGACACTGGATTCAGCAAAGCTCTGACTAGGTGCTGCTCAGTACCATCAAGACCACTGTCCCACAATTCATACGAATAAACACAGATACGTTGATTAGCAATGAATTCTGGCACAAACTGGCACAAATTCCCATCTGCTTATCTTCCAGGCTTTTATTTAGCCAAATATAAGCTGGCTTCAACGCACTGATGCTTTATCAATCTTATTTAAACAAGTGGTTTCGAACTAACGCTCCCAAGTGTGTGTATATCAGCGAGTCTGACCAATGATCCCCGTTTCGACAAGTGTTTGAAAAAATGTTACCTTTCCCCGTTTCCCCTAACAACCAAGATAGTATTTATAGCCCGACCAATCGTGGTTAGGCTTTCATTTGTTGCGCTCCAATCAATTTGGAGTTTACATGGTAGGCTATTTCTGTAACGTAAATTTTTTTCAAACACGTTAAAAAAAAAATCTTATGAGCAGAAATGATTTTATGCTGTCAGGCACCCCCAATATTTTATTTTGGGTATAATTTATTAATTCCTGGACTATTTGCGTAACGTTTTACATATTATTTGTCAGCAAGCCCTAAGGAACCCAAAAATACAAATTTAAAGGAGCTACGTGGCTGCATTCAAAATATGCAATTTCTTCTACCTCCTGTTTCGAAGATGTGCTGTCTGGGTACTGTTATGTTTTCAACCGTAAACCCATCTAATGTTATCTTTTCTAATAAGAGTTTTTTTATGATTTATAAACCTAACTCTGGGAAAGGGTAGTGTATTTTATCACTGTCCGTCTGAAAAAAAATTAGTGCATGTAGTCTTACACGCGTGATGGCAGCATTTGTGTATCGCGCGAAGCGTGTTGCATGCGTTCCTGATTTTCAGCCCTCCCCTCTCTCTTTATCCTTTTGTCCATCTGTTCGTTCGTTTTGGTAACGCAGTATAATTAATGTTAGGATTAATTTAGGTCATTACGCAGTACGTCTCAATGTTTTTCTTAGAAATGCAGCACACGTTTCATTGAAGAAAGCGGGTAATAATACAGTAAGCTTTTACTATCAACGTGAAAGCGTTACAATTTGCAGACGAAGCAGAAAACAAGGGGGATTTCGAGTACATTCTTTGTGACAGCACTGTTATTTTACCATTGCTCTTTTCTTTATTAATTTTATTTGTTAGGCTTCATATTTACCTAATAATTTATATATGTGGATTAGAATATTTCATGACACCTCCCCTCTTAAAACAGACATTATATGTCAGTCCTTTATTCTATATACACATAGAGAAATTTATTATTATTTCTGGGGTTTACGGTGATTCTCATCACACGGATGGCGGCTTAAAAAATCCGCTCCCAAATTGGTTTTTCCAGATATATACTCAATGCTAAAATTATATGGAGCCAGAAGTAAAGACCATCGGAGTAACCTAGAGTTCTCATGCTTAGCCTGTGCTAGAAACGATAAAGGTTTGTGATCTGTTTGCAACTTAAATGCCTTCCCATATAGATAAATATTGAATTTCTTTATTGCCCATATTACTGCAAGACATTCTTTTTCGCTAGTTGAGTAGTTGATTTCAGCTTTATTCAACTTTCTGCTAGCATATGCCACTGGGCTTAATTCCCCATCCAATGCATCTGATTTCTGTAGTAGAGTTGCACCTAACCCAATATTACTTGCATCCGTCCTTACTATGAATTCTTGACTTAAGTCAGGTAATTTCAAAATGGGTTTACTTGTGAGCTTTTCCTTCAATTCTTGGTAAGTCATTTCACATTGTGGTGTCCATGTAATGCGATCTGGAAGTCCTTTACGTGTCAATTCCGTTAAGGGTGCACATATGGAATTAAAGTTTTTGATATACTTCTGGTAGAAACCACATAATGAGACAAAGGATCTCACGTCCTTCTTGGTTTGTGGTCTCGGGGCTTTCTGTAGTTTCTCTAAATTCTTTGGGTCAGGGGTCATGTTTCCCTGATAAACTGTGTGTCCCAAAAATTCCAATTCTTTACATCCAACGCAACATTTGGTTGGTCGGGCTGTTAAATTTGCCTCCCTAAGTCGATCAAACAGCATGTTCAGAGAGTCAATGTGTTCCTCAAATGTTTCTGTTGCTATAAGGATATCATCCATAAAATTTGTTATACAGGGATTATTCAGAGGATCCAATAATTTTTCTCATCATTCTAGAGAAGACACTAGGCGCATTCTTCAATCCAAATGGCAATCTATTAAACTCATAGTGTCCTTCTGAGGTACTAAAAGCTAGGTATGGTCTAACCTCAGGCTTTACTGGAATCTGATAGTATCCTTTACTCAGATCCACTTTTGAGAAATATTTAGCTTTATTTAGTCTGGCAAACAGCTGATTTGTATCCGGCAATGGATCCACCTGTCCTTCTGTAATAGCATTCAGTCTCCTGTAATCTATACAGAGTCTATGTTCTCCAGAGGGCTTCCTTAAGAGTACAACACCGGAACTATACGAAGACTCACTGTGCGAAATAATTCCTTCCTTCAACAGATAGTCTATCTCTTCCTTCAAAGCTTTCTCCTTAGCAAACGGAATCGAATATGGTTTCATACAGACAGGTGTGGAGTCTATTAGTTTCATATCATATTCCAATAGGTTTGTATGCCCTGGTCGGTCTGTTAACACCTCTGCATGATTATTTAGAACCTGTTGCACTCTCTCTTTCTGAGTTTTCGTTAAATGTGTACTGATTTTCACCTGTGCTGCTGTCTCACAGGGGTGTAATGGATATTCAAATGATGAAAGTGGTTCCTTTTTTCATCTCCATGGCGATGGACAAGGTCAACAAGTGTGTCTCTTCCTGATGTTCTCTTTCCAAATATTTCTTCAGGAGATTCACATGATAGATTTTTTCTTTCCCCTTCTTATCTATCTTATAATTTGTTCTAGACACCTTCTCTAAAACTGTATATGGACCCTGCCATCCAATTTGTAACTTATTCTGACTCCCAGGCAAAAGAAGCAGTACTTTCTCTCCCACAGCCAAATTTCTGTCTTTCGCCTTCCTGTTATAATAGGCAGCATGTTTCTTCCTGGCTTGTTTCAAATTTTCATTGGCAAGTTTCCAGCCAGTTTTTAACCGAGTGGTCAGCTCATTCACATATTGGTATGAAGATGTAATGTTTTCCTCTGCCTTTTCATCAGTCCACGTTCTTAACAAAGCTACATATGGACCTTTAATTGTGTGGACCTATTTGTCCATGCACCGGTATGGTCTCTTCCACTCGAAGCTTTATAGTGATGATTTTTCCTCCCAGAATTATCATTCACAAAACGACCGCTACCAATTTTTCTTTTGGGGCTTTCTCCCCACTTAAAATTCTTGATGAGAGATTTCCTCTCTACATCCTCTTCCTCCAGTTTGTTTAAGTCCGATTGAGGGATTTTCGGCTTATCCTGGGGTAAGACATCTTTTTGCACTCTCCGCATAGTGGCCATTGTAAAACAGTTAAGTGAAGCTTGTCCGTGAAAAGGGGCTTCCCATTCCATTTGGTCCACTTTATCAAATTTATATTTCTTTTTATTATCAGGCCTAATTTTGCCCCGTGGCGTGTCCAGGTCCTGATCCATGTTCCCACTTGTGGGTGTTCCCTCATGTGCTATGCTACACCTTTCTACAAAATTCTCAATGTCCCATCTTGCTTTGGGCCAATAATAATTGTGAGCCACCTTTTGAATGATGGTACCTATCTTCTCATGGTCCCCATCTGGTTTCACATGTAGGCTCCTTATTAAGTCTGCCCTATATCTTTTTGGAAGAACCAGCTGTCCGTGACCTTTGGATCTAGCTCCAGTCTTCCTATACATCAACTTGTTTTTCATGTAAAAATCTCCCTTGCCTGGAGTTGTATGACAAGTTGACAATTTTCTGAAACAAGGCTTGAGTGTTTTATCCCCAGCCTGTGCCTTCCTCATCTTTTCTGGAGTGGTATCTAACATAATATCCTCCTCCTGTCTTGAGGTCGACCTGACCTGAAGGGTTGCCATATACACAGGTTTCCTTCTACAACGGTCAGTGTCATGATTGTCCATCTGACAATTCTTACACCACCTTTTTCCTTGGTGGAAAGATTTTCTTTCATCATATATTTCCTTTCATCGAATTGTGGGAATTTATTTTTATTTTCATACCGTGGCCTATCAAATTGGTGCTTACCTTTATTTTGATCCCTAGGATCAAATTTATTAAAGTTCTGTGGTGCCCTAAAGTTATCCACCTGTTTCTTTTTATTACCTGTTACCTCTGCTTGAGCTGCTTGATACCTTTCAGCAACATTTAGCAACTCACCCAGCCTCTCTGCACCTTGTTCCATGAGAAACTTTCTCAGGTCTGGAGCCATGGACTCTCTTAATTGCTCTATAAGGACCATTTCCTTAAGATCTTGGGTTTTCCCCAGAGAAGTCCATTTCTCCAAGTATGTCTCTATTCGTGCAGAGAACTGGTGATAGGTTTCACCTGACAGTAGTTTAGCATTCCTAAATTTTTTCCTGTAAAATTCTGCATTCTTTTCATACCTTAACAAAAGAGCCTGCTTTAGCATGTCATAATTTTCCTGATCACCTCTGCTCATTTTTGCAAAAACTTCATAAGCTGCCCCACGAAGTCCCTGAGATAACTTTAAGCTCCACCCTTCTCTCTCTAACCCATACGTGGTAGCTAATAGTTCATACCTATTTAGGTAGCTCTCAATATCATCGTCTTTCTCAACAAAATGATCTAAATGAAAATTCATAGCTGAGGTTGAGGCTCCTGAGTAACCGTAGCATCAGAGGCAAAGGGACTGGCACCATTTTCAGGAGCATGGCCTTGAAACTCAAACTCCCTTAGTCGTAACTCATGTTCCCTTTGTAATCTTTTTCCTCTTTTTCTGCTTTCCCTTTCTGCAGCTAAATCTCTTCTCTCTTCCCTTTCTGCAGCTAATCTTTTGTCTTCTCTTTCTGCCTCTTTTTCCTCAATTTTCATTAGCCTCTTTGTCAGCCTCAATCTGCAACCTCTTTGTCTCAGCCTCAGCTCAACCTCTTAGTCTCAGCCTCAGCCTCAAATTGTAACTTCTTAATTTCCTTGTCAGCCTCTAACTTTCTTTCGGCTTCAAACCTTCTTTCTTCACGTTCAATAAATTTGTCACATTCCGTCGTGACATAGGCAACCATAACTTGCCCATCTAATCCTAACTCTTTTGCAGTCTGAACCGCAGCAGATCGAAATTTGGCCAGGTCCGCCATTGTCTATCATGTAAATTTTTATACAATGTAACCAACAATTCAATTCAATCTCTAATGGACAACACAGGCACCGTGAGCTCAACCTTATTTAATTCCACCCAAGGATACCTTTTAATTCTTATATTCCCTGAAGTGAATTACCCCCAATATTTTTAATAGGGAAAGATTCAAAATCCCAAGAGCGAGACCCCCAATATATGTGGTGAAGTGGGATGTTATAAATACTTATAGGGAACTTAGTGTACTGACTGAGATCAGCTGTGAAGGTATCTATATCTATTAAGAGTAGTGTATTATAGATAACCTTACTTGCTACCACATATCTATATATCTCAGTCAGAATTATTCTGGAATAGTGTGATGCTACGTTATGTGTCTAGGGTATGTGTATGATGAAGTGTAAGTCACAACAACAGACAGATAAACAATTTAATTTAATCCACTACTCTTGAAAACACTGTGACACTCACATACATATAACACTCTACAAAGATATCTTAAAAGAGTCACTGATAAACTTTCAAATAACAATATGTATTCATTACTGGCATGAATGAATATGTGTCCTGATTCAACTACAAAGGGAACCAGGAATCACAAGCAATTTAAATTACAAGTTATGTACAGAATGTATTTAATATGAATATTGTAGTGACATATATTATTACAAATGTTCTATGTGTGTCAGTTGTGTAGTAGTAAAATGAGGTAATACTGGTTTTGTTTTGTTCAAGCTCTGTTGGTATTTGTCATCATGACTTCAATAGTTTGTCTTTAGGGACTAGTATTGGAGATGTTCACAGTTCCTGATTTTAAGACAAGTAAATTCCCCTCTTAATGTTAATTTTACCAAGTCAGTTCAAGATGAGGGGACATAATGTTGAGCTCAGCTGGCCAAGTTAGCTTATCTGGCGTGATGGCGGCAGGAAAGGACTCCTCTGCTCGAATTCTCCTCTGGGCTCTGGAGACACCTCACTGATAGCTAAAAAGGACCAAGGAGTATGCTGTCCGACACTGGATTCAGCAAAGCTCTGACCAGGTGCTGCTCAGTACCATCAAGACCACTGTCCCACCATTCATACGAATAAACACAGATACGTTGATTAGCAATGAATTCTGGCACAAACTGGCACAAATTCCCATCTGCTTATCTTCCAGGCTTTTATTTAGCCAAATATAAGCTGGCTTCAACGCACTGATGCTTTATCAATCTTATTTAAACAAGTGGTTTCGAACTAACGCTCCCAAGTGTGTATATCAGCGAGTCTGACCATGAGCCCCGTTTCGACAAGTGTTTGAAAAAATGTTACCTTTCCCCGTTTCCCCTAACAACCAAGATAGTATTTATAGCCCGACCAATCGTGGTTAGGCTTTCATTTGTTGCGCTCCAATCAATTTGGAGTTTACATGGTAGGCTATTTCTGTAACGTAAATTTTTTTCAAACACGTTAAAAAAAAATCTTATGAGCAGATATGATTTTATGCTGTCAGGCACCCCCAATATTTTATTTTGGGTATAATTTATTAATTCCTGGACTATTTGCGTAACGTTTTACATATTATTTGTCAGCAAGCCCTAAGGAACCCAAAAATACAAATTTAAAGGAGCTACGTGGCTGCGTTCAAAATATGCAATTTCTTCTACCTCCTGTTTCGAAGATGTGCTGTCTGGGTACTGTTATGTTTTCAACAGTAAACCCATTTAATGTTATCTTTTCTAATAAGAGTTTTTTATGATTTATAAACCTAACTCTGGGAAAGGGTAGTGTATTTTATCACTGTCCGTCTGAAAAAAAGTTAGTGCTTGTAGTCTTACACGCGTGATGGCAGCATTTGTGTATCGCGCGAAGCGTGTTGCATGCGTTCCTGATTTTCAGCCCTCCCCTCTCTCTTTATCCTTTTGTCCATCTGTTCGTTCGTTTTGGTATCGCAGTATAATTAATGTTAGGATTAATTTAGGTCATTACGCAGTACGTCTCAATGTTTTTCTTAGAAATGCAGCACACGTTTCATTGAAGAAAGCGGGTAATAATACAGTAAGCTTTTACTATCAACGTGAAAGCGTTACAATTTGCAGACGAAGCATAAAACAAGGGGGATTTCGAGTACAGTCATTGTGACAGCACTGTTATTTTTCCATTGCTCTTTTCTTTATTAATTTTATTTGTTAGGCTTCATATTTTAATTCTTCAATACAGTCAACATCTTCAAAATTTTCAAAGTACTCGGCGTTGCCCGGTAAAAGTCAAAATTTCAACTTTTTGACGGAAACAAGAATTTGACAGTACCCGGCGTTGTTACATGTTGCCGGATAACTCGGACTGCTGTTATCTTTTACGCAAGTCAAGCAAGTTGCTGCTGTCAAGGTTCCAGTGCTGTCGTTTTTGTGAAGGTCAAGTGCCGGTTGAAACGGGTTGTTTTCTGAAGAAGGCCAAGTACCGATTTCCATCAACTTACTTTTGGATTAGAAGGTCAAGTGCCGAAACAACTCAACACACAGTATTTCAGAAGCTCTTGTACCATCGTGTTAGCAGTGGAAGCAGTTCAGATGTGCCATCATCGTTGGAGCTTCGCTCTTTAGGACGTTGATTGACATCCGTGTTTTCTGCTGTTCTACGATTGGAAGCCTATAAGTTAAGTGGCCTGTTTGTATGTAAACTGTGCCCTTATACTTCTGCTGAGTCTTCTGTGTATCATCTCATTCTATATGTTATATGTCTATATGTTATTTGTATATTTATATGTTTATATTTCAGCGGGTTCTCGGTTGGGTGGTGTCTACGTTAGATTATGCCACGTCATAGAGGTCGTCTATTGTGAGCGTTTTCTGTAGGGTTTGCAAATTTCCGATACTGGAATTTGCTAAGCGACTTCTGTTGCTATTTATGTTAGCTGTGATGACATGTTTTAATATTGTTTTCGTTATTATTTCGCATTCTTTAGTTTTGTTTTGATTTGTTTGTATTTGTTAGCCTACTCTTGTCTATAATTTAGTTTCATACAACATTTTTGTTTTTACACTGTGGTGTCATGTATTTTGTTTAATTCTATCGCAGATATCGTCACATTTTTTGTGATATTTCATTAATTTCTGCTTTATTTTTAGTTGATTTCTGCGAACGTTTTTTGTATTGTTGCTGATCTTTGTTATTGTTTACATTGTTATTGTTTACATTGTTTGCATTGTTTACATTTTCAATGTTTACATTCTGCATGTGTTTACATAGTCATTGTTTACAGTTATAGTAATTAGTTAATGGGCTATGCTAATGCACTGTTACTACTACACTGATGATAAATGAATGATGAATAGTGTTGTGCACTATTGAATGAGAAGTGCACTTATGATCAAGAATTGATTGGTGATATTTCATATACAAGTTCTTTGATTGGAGACTTGTTTCCCACAGAGACTGGGATAATATAAGGTGATGTGAATATACAAGTGCTTAATTAAGACTTGTTACACTTAGGTTTGAAATAAATTAGTTAATTATTTCAGGTTTTGGACTCATATGTTAGACAACATGTCTACATTTGAGCACTTTATTGAGCAGGGTAAATTGCTTGGGAAGACTGGTGATAAGTTAGAAGAATTTGCAACTGCTCGATATGATAAAGCAATGGAAGCTGAACAAAAGAACCTGCATATGGAAGCTGAACAAAAGAAACTGCAGATGCAGGTGGATGAAAAAAGATTCCAAATGGAAATGGAAAAACAAAAAAGGGAATCAGAAGCTGAGGAAAGAAAACTCCAGCTAGAGGCTGAAAATAAAAGACTTGAAAAAGAGGCTGAAAATAAAAGACTTGAAAAAGAGGCTGAAAATAAAAGACTTGAAAAAGAGGCTGAAAATAAAAGACTTGAAAAAGAAGCTGAAAGACTTCAAATAGAGGCTCAGGCTGAGGAGAGAAGATTACAGAGAAAATCAGATGAGAGGAAAGAGAAAGCAAAAATGGAACATGAAGAAAAGGTCTTAGCTTTAGAGTTGGAAAAATTGAAATTGATGAACATGAGTAATGGTAATGATTCAAACAAGGGTTCATCTTCTGGTAAGGCTAATAATGATACTTTTAAGATTAAGTTACCAACATTTAGTCCTTCCAGTGATGACATAATGTTCTATCTGGACAGATTTGAACAAGCATGTACAGCTCATAACATAGACAAAGCAAAATATGTTTATCAGTTATCAGGGATACTGACAGGTAAAGCTCTAAGTATATTAAATATGGTGGATGAACCTGACAAGAACAATTATGAGGTTGTCAGGGCCGCTTTGTTAAAGAAATATCATCAGCTTAACGAAGACGGCTATCGTCTACAATTTAAAAACATGTTACCTGAAAATGGAGTTGAATTCTCCGAGTTTATTGCAAGAATACGCATTGCTTTCTCACGATGGGTTGAACTATCTAAGACGGAAAAAACTTATGAAGGACTTATGGACTTAATACTTAGAGACAAAGTCATGTCGTCTGTCAATGAGTCTTTCCTTGCTTTCCTTCATGAACGTAAACCTAAAACAATAAAAGAAATGGAAGATTTCTGTTGCCAATACGTAACTGCGCACCCACACACATAACCATGGGTAACTCTAAGGTGAAAGAAGGTTTACCAGTTGCTTCGGCAGCTCCGTATGGTCAAAACTTTGCTCGTAGATTCCAACAAAATTTTGATAGAAAGAGTAGCGGTAATTTCTGTCAAAATCATGGAAACCAATTTCATGGTGATTCTTCTTCGAAGAATTGGAGACAACCTGATAGTGGTCGTTACTATCACCCTAATAATTATAAGCATTTCAAAAGAGGATATGGTAATAGAGGTTATTCCTGCCGAAGACCTCAGAACCAAACAAATAGATGTTCGCATCAATGTGAACATGATAGTAATCGTGGAAACTGGAATTCGAACCAGTATAACAATTACAATAGAGACAATAATAACTGCAGAGATAATAATAACTCTGATAACTTCAGAGGTAATAATAGTCGGGGTAGATCTCAACACAAAAAAAAGAGATATCAGCAGGCTAATGCTGTACACAGGAAACTGAGGGAGCCTGTAATCATGTTGTTGATAGTAAAAACTTTGACGCTGTCACTGGTTCTGCTTTTGACTTTGAGAGAGCAAACAAATGCCCCCCAATGCAGTACTTTATTCGAACCGGGTACCATAACTACTTTGAGTTGTGGTCACCCACTTCCCGCTCTTCCTGCTGCTGTTGCGCATGACGGGAGGGGTTCTTTAATTCTACATAAGGGTCTTGTTAATGATACTCCGGTCTCACTACTTTTCGATTCCGGATGCACCACTATTGGTGTTAGACAATCGCTTGTAGATCCATCTTGTGCTACAGGAAGGGTTATTAAATGTGTCACATTTGGCGGCACTCTAGAAAAATATCCTACTGCTGTAATTCGCATTGCCACTCCTTTCTTTACTGGAGATGTGCATGCTTGTCTCTTACCTAATCCTATTGCGGACCTTATTATTGGTCGTATTCACGGAGTTAGGGAGTGTACCCCACAGCAGATTGCTGCTTGGGAAGATAATAACATGCAAGCTACAAATGCAGTAGTTACAAGAGCACAAGCTCTACAAACACCCGAAACTTCACTGAATAGTGATAATGAAGTTGATAGCCAAGATAGTCACTTAGTAATCACTCGTGACTCTTTCATAAAATTGCAAGAAGAAGATCCTTCTTTAAAAAAATTCTTCGTTCTTGCGAAGAAAGGTGATCCGAATCAGGATACAAATAGAAAATCTTGGATTGCAATGAGAAACGGCGTACTTGTACGTATGGTACAAGATTCGACTACGTCGGCACATTCGCAAATTCTTGTTCCCAAGAGCATGAGAGTGCAAATATTAACAACATGCTCATGACTCGCAATGTGCCGGACATATGGGTTTTTTCCCGTACGAAGTCGAGAGTCCTTGCGGCTTTCTTTTGGCCTTTTGTCAATAAGGACATTCGTATTTACTGCCGATCATGCAAGGTATGTCAGGAGGTCAAATCTAGAGGACCACGACATGCTGCGCCTATCCAGGCTGCTGACATTCCTATTCGGCCGTTTCAGAAAATGGCCATAGATATTATTGGCCCTTTTAAGGTCAAGTCGGCCAGAGGACATCAGTTTATCCTTACATGTGTCGATATGTGCACACGTTGGCCAGAGGCTATTCCTCTTAAGAGCATATCTACTACAGATATCGCAGATGCTCTTTGGTTGATATTTTCTCGCTTGGGGTTCCCCAGAGAAATATTGTCAGACCATGGCACTCAACTCATATCTGACACTATGTCACAGGTAATGTCTACCTTACATATTGAACGATCTCTCAGTAGTATCTACCATCCTATGTCTAATGGGTTAGTTGAGCGTCTGAATAGAACGCTCAAGACTTTGCTTGGTAAGATAACTGAAGATCATCCTCAAGATTGGGACAGGGTTTTACCCGCGGCTCTCTTTGCCTATAGAGAAGTCCCTAATGAACACACAGGATTTTCTCCCTTCGAACTTGTCTTTGGCGCGCGTCCGCGCGGCCCTATGTCTTTATTACACGATCTCATCACTGCCGATGATATTAGCGATGAAACTCAATCCTCATATGAGTATGTCATCTCTCTTAGACAAAAGATCATTGAGGCATGTAAGCTAGCAACTGCTTCATCAGAAATTGCTAAAGAGAAGGCAAGGCAGTTTGCTAACAAGAATAGATGTCTACGACAACTTTGTCCAGGTGACAAAGCATTCGTCCTACTCCCCAGTAGGGAAAATAGACTTCTTATTGCATGGAAAGGTCCGTATGCAAAGTCTCTCGGATTTCCGATGTTGACTATGTGGTCGATATTGATGGAAAGCATAAAACTTTCCACATAAACATGCTTTCGGAATTTCACGAACGTCCGGACTATTTGCTGCCTATTTTCCAGGCAACGGATGATGCTCCTGCACACTCACGGTCATTATTCATCCCTGTCTGTCATACAGGATGAGGAAGCTACCTTCTCTGATGTCAACCTTCCCCTTCCAGTGGTTCCATTACATTCCACGGAATCTTGGAAAAACGTTTCTGTTTCTCCTAATCTTTCTGGTGACGAACATCGACAAGTCTCGTCGATGTTACAAACATTTCAGGATGTTCTCACTGACATTCCTGGACACACAGATGTCATAGAACATGACATAATTCTTACCGACAATAATCCAATTAGGGTTAGGCCGTATCCTATTCCTATACACTTTCAGTCGCAAGTGGAAAAGGAATTGGATGAAATGATTCAATAAATATAATTGAACCATCGACTTCACCATATTCTTCTTCCATGGTTATTGTCCGGAAGAAGGATAAGAACATACGAATTTGTGTTGATTATCGCAAATTGAATCAGGTCACAAAGTTCGATGCTGAACCGATGCCTTTGTTAGAAGATCTACTGATTAGACTTTCTAATTCTAGATTCTTCACTAAACTTGACTTGTCTAAAGGTTATTGGCAAGTGCCTTTAGCAGAGCATGCCAAACCTCTTACTGCTTTTTCTACACCTAGGGGTCTATTTCAATGGAATGTTATGCCTTTTGGTCTCATGAACGCCCCTGCCACTTTCGTTCGCATGATGCGTCGAATTCTGTCACATCGTTCGGATGTCATCGCATACTTAGATGACATCTGTCTCTTCAGTGATACCTGGGAAGATCACTATTTAGGGTTATATGACTTACTGTCCACTCTACGTGAGAATAATTTGACAGCGAAACCTTCTAAAGCTTTTGTTGGTTTTGAAATCTCTTTCCTGGGTCATCGTGTTGGTCATGGTCTCTTGAAGACAGAAGACCACAATACTTCCAAAATACTGAACATCTCTGTTCCTAAAACGAAGAAACAAGTTAGGAGTCTCTTAGGTTTAATTCAATTTTATGGGAGATTTATTCCAAATTTATCTTCGATCATGGCACCTCTCTCAACATTGTTGAAGAAAGGTTCGCCTAATCTGGTCCGTTGGTCTGAAGAATGCCAATCTTCATTAGACCAAATCAAGAATATATTTTCTTCTCCTCCCATCTTAAGATTACCTACTCTTGATAGGACTTTTGTTCTTCGGAGTGATGCTTCATCCACTGGGATTGGAGCAGCACTGATGCAAGAATATGCAAATACTCTGCATCCTGTTATGTACATTTCTAGAAAACTAAATGCGGCAGAGAGGAACTACTCGGTTTTAGACCGTGAGTTGTTAGCGATGGTTTGGTCAATTCTAAAGCTACAAAGATTTCTCCTGGGCGCACATTTCATTCTAGAGACTGATCAGAAAGCTCTTACAGCTATTCAGACTAAGAATTTGAAGAGTTCGAGATCCACTCGATATGCTATAGCTCTTCAACCTTTTCACTTCACGGTACGAGCTATCCGTGGTGCGGATAATGTGATGGCTGACATTTTGTCTAGATGCCCACATGACTCTAACTAATACTTCTGTCCTATATTCCTATATATTACAGAGTCATAACACACCTATATTACTACAATAGATTAGCACATCTGTACTCACTTTATATGTACACACTATCGTGCTTTGTTGTCATCTTCTTCTGTTCGTTTTTTAAGATGATAGAGGAGGACTGAGTAGTTAATATAAGGGCCGTTAGTTTACTAAACAGCCACAATTATTAATAATGTATTGTACCTTATGAAGCATATTAGTTATTAATTAGCATTATAATGCTTGTACTTTCTCAGAATGTCATTGTTGAGCTGAGGACTTACCTTACTAGTATCAAGCATGACGAGTTCTAGATTGTGTACTTACCCTCGGAATGCCAGAGCATATGTCCTGGATCGTCATGTAGTTTAACTTTACTATGTACTTATGTCATTACATGTCAAAGAATGTACTATTTAAATTTTCCTATCAGATTTGTACATCCATTTTTAAAGACAATATTAGAGTATGCTGTTTAATGATGATTATAGTAACTTGCATACGTATATTGTGTTTACATGCTAACGTGATGTGTGTTGGTGACACCTCCCCGATGTGAATATTTTTTGAGACATATTTATTTTTCTGTTGAGGTATATCCTCACCAGACACTCTATATTTAGCCTCATGTTAGGCAATTTAATTAATTATCAGCGCATAATTCGTGCGTTTTGAGCCGCTTATCGCATGCTCTTTGATATTTAAAAAAAAAAAAAAAATATGTTCCACATTTTTTTTTTATCGGGAGGAGGTGGTGATATGTTGCGTGATAAATTCTCGCAACATCATTTTATTACAATATCTATTTTATAACGCAAGGGCAACAACTGCTTGAAATTTATAGTTACTTTTCTCGGTAAGCATTTGTCTTCTCGCGTTGGTATTGAATGCAGTTAAGTTTTGAGCTGGGGTCATTTTGCGCTGGACTGCGCATGACTTGTCTTGCTTCTTGGTCGATCGGTTTCCGCCCACCACTAGTGGAGTGAGCGATTTGGAATGGCGAAAGAGATGCCTCGTTGAAGAGGGGATCTCCGCTATTTTTTGTTCTGTCAGGGATGTGTAGTCCTCTTAATGGATATTTCGTTTATTCGAGATAATACCTCTAGTGTTTCCCACATGTCGGGAGGCGTGATATTTCTGTGTATTTCCTGAAGGCAAGGTAAATTAACATTTTCATTAACTCTATCGATTTTTGGTCGTGAACGATTTCTGGTTCATAGCCTGTCTTCGAAAGTCGTCGTCACGAGATGTTTTCCTAGCTCACATGTCGCTGTATTGTGCTGCATCGGTTGATGCAGGTCCCAAGGACTATTACTTGCTACTTGGTTACCTGAACTAGGTTTGAAAAACCTTTGTTATCTAGAGGATATTTTTGATGACATTATTTATACTTCGGCAGACGTGTCTGTCTTGCTGAAGTCAGACTAAGGAGAGTGAACTGATCTCATATATCTGGTTATCTCCTGGCTGTTATAGAAAAGGATGGAGTTTTTCACCTGACTACATTTACAGCACTATGAAATATAACATGCATCTGACTCATCATTGTAATGCTGTCTACCGTCTATTGCTGTATTGAATGTTGCTGTGATAATGACTGTTTGATGTGTCTACATATTCGCGTAACCATTTTGTCACTGTGGCGTCCACAATAAATAATGAAGAAAAACGTCAACGGCTGTTTCAAGAATCATTGACTTTATACGTCGTGAGTTTACTGACGTCCTATGTGGATTGCCCTGTTATTTTTGTATGAACATTGTTTGACTGAACACATCTGCACACTACACAAAACCAGACATGCGGATACCATCCATCATCATATGGCATCACGCATCAGTAGGTTTTATACTCATCTCTCCAAGAACTTCAGTAGCTGCTGTGATGATTTTTGTTCTGACTCTCTTGGTTTGGTCTGTCCCAGCACTTCAGGTAGTGTAAACAGTTCAATGGGTTAAGAGGGTGGCAGAGTTTGCTTCCCTGGATTCAGTGCACATCACAAACACGGATGGAGTAAGTCAGCTCTGCTGAATACCTTCTCTGCCTACTGGACTATGACTCAGGTTAGAGTCACCTGGTATGACAGCCTAGAGTTGTACTTTGGTATGGGATGGTTAGTATAGTAAACCTGGTTGGTAGGGTATGGTTTGGTTTGGTATGGTAACCTGGTTGATAGGGTAACCTGGTTGATAGGGTATGGTTGGTAGGGGTAGCCTTTGGTACCGTGGACTCGTAAATTGATCTGTACCCTGGACCCGTAACCCGGTTGGACTGGATGATTAAACAATTGAAGTCCCATTAGTTGTGTTTCAAGAGAAATCATCTATGTCTGCTGGGCGATAACCGTCCATCAGAAATCAAATTAAAACAGTCATAGCTAACATTCCATAACCAAGTGTTATCTAGTATCTAGGAAATACTCCTTCTTAACTGACAGTGTAAGCTTATTGGGAGTTCTCAACCTCTCGCTGTCTGCTTATTTGCAGCAGTGGTTTTCCCCATGTGGGCAGTGAGTTGCACAAACTGTGATGTTTGGGACTGTGGTCATCAAATGTTTGAGAACTACTGGTTCACATTGTGCCCCTAGAGCAGTACATACATTTTTGGGATCGTTGCCACCAATGGTTGGAGAACCACTGGGTTATAGTTTCCCGTGCTGTAGTGAAACATTGCTGCCGAGGCTTGAGAACCCCTGATTTACATTCTTGCTACTTGAGCAGTGATTCTATTTTAGGGTGTTCCTGGTCTCGAAGGCTGAGAACCGTTGGCTTCCAGAGTCAGTCGAATTATTACATTCATACAGATGGCTACAGTACGGTTGCCTATACTTACATATTTCTATGTTTATGTTATAAACATTCATATAACCTGATAGTATAATCATAGCACAGGATACATGCATATAAACACATTAAAACAGGAAAATGTTAGGTCATAGATGAAACCATACAGTAGAAATCGTTCAGTAGTTTCATGTAAAAAAATCAAGGAACATTAATGACTGTCACAATGAAGATGAAAGAAATTATAGAACTTTGCCTAACAAAAGGTACTGAAATAATAAGCTGTAGATAAACATATGATTATTCAGGTTATAAAGTCAACAATATTAGATCTACTTACTCGCTCGAACGATTTACTACTGATTTTGCAAAGGTAATCCCGCTTCGGGGCCCATTAGCTCGCGTCCGCTGTTTTTGACAGTTACATGCAGACTGTCTTAAAATTTCTCTCTAAGAATTTTCCACTGGCCTTCCCGTTGCACTTTTGGTTGACCTCTTTTGGGTGACCCCCATAGTGAATTCTGCATTTGGTGCCAGGAGGATCAAGTTATCTTCATTTAATTAAACGGGTCCCAGTAAGGTGGACTGCAAGGCGTAACACCCTGTGATTTACGCACGTCCAGTCAGCGAGACAAGAGTTCCTCTGCTGGACTGTTCGTACATGGCATAAAATGTGATACAAATGGAATGTCCTCTGTAACCGAGTTAATAATTTATTGGTCATGAGTCGTGAGAAACAATAAGGTAAGTATTCTAAAAGAAGACTTGAAGAGGAAAAGTTTCTTATTATGAAAAATCTGAAGAGAAATGGTTTAATTTCTAGCAATAGGAGAGATTTTGAGAGGAATTAAAATAATAGACAAAAGAAAGAGTGGGGGAGACAGCGAAGCGCCACACATGCATTTTTCGACCCGGAAATTTTAAAAGTTTGAGTTTTCAAAACATCTGGATTTTCGGTTAGTTCGGATTTCTGGAATACGGATTTTTTTAACTTTTACTCTCTCTCTCTCTCTCTCTCTCTCTCTCTCTCTCTATATATATATATATATATATATATATATATATATATATATATATATATATATATATATATATATATATATATATATATATATATATATATATATATATATATATATATATATATATATATATATGATCTTTCTGTTCGGATAAAAAGTGAAAAGTGTCACAACAAAACTATAATATTAAATCCATGGGGCCCCAGCAGAATAGTCCAAATCGGGCCCTGCAATTACTAAGGCCGATCACCATTGTTATATATTTGATGTTCAAAAGCCACGAGTCGTGCCAATTCATAACATATACTGTAAATACCACAATGCCAGGGGTTCTTAACCTGTGAGGTTACAGGAAATACAAGGGAGTTGTGCGCTGCCTGCCACAGTTGCTGTTAGACTGTGGTTCTAAGCGACATTCCATGGTATGTGAAAAAGAAATCTCATGGACTCTTTTAATAATTAATTATGCAACAACAATAAACACGTGTCTAGGGGATTCGAAATCGTTTCATTTTTAGTTGGAACTTGCATCACGGTTGAAAAGAAACACATCGGGACGTGTTCTTTGATACCATCCAAATTAGTCGCCCACATCATTAGGGTTAGGATTAAGATTAGAGTTAGGGTCGAAAAGAACTGGAAATCCCATTATAGATACTGCCTAAGTGCGGTGAAGTGTTAGAAACCATCATAGGCCTATTAAATCCAGCTTTTTAATGAGGAGAGCTGAACCATTACCCTAACCCAGTAACTGTACTGCGAGAGGGAAGCCCAGTAAACTCTTAGGCAATCGGACGGTCTGGGGTTAGGTTCAGGATTTCTAAAAATAAACCACAACCCTTATCACTGCGTCCCTTAATTCTTTTTTGTAGCCTGTCGAACATGCGTCCCACTGCTCTCCATTTCAACCCTTGATGACATGTAGAAACATTACCTTATTGACTTGTAGAGCAAAGCTTTACTGCAGTCAGGATTCTGCAATCAAAATCGTGATAACTTTTGGCTCTCTTAAGTAACTGCATACACAGATTTAGTAAATAAAGCTCTTTAGTACTGATCCTATTCACTTAAAAACGTATCTCTGCGAATTTGAATTATCCAAAGGGGTAGTCCTCATACGACGCCATTGCAATTCCCCCCCCCCCCCCCCGTCTCTCCCCCCCCCCCCCTTTCGTTCTCTGTTGTCATATTTCTTCGCAAAAACCTAGACCCCCTTTTTGTGTGACGTCACGGATTTCTTGACTTCTTCCAATCCCCCTATGGCAAAATTTGTCTCCAAAACAGTTGTAGAATCGCTTACTGCAATTCGACGGTGTCTCTAAAAATAGCACGCAATCACTAAACGTCGAGCGAGGAGGGTCACAATGCATACAATATGGCCACATTGTTAAAGTGATTTGTGTTTTAGTTCTAACTTCTGAATAATGGTATAACGACCAGGATAGACAAATAATGGAAAGACGTATATGTTTCGATTCTGGAAGTTTGACGTTAAATTCACATAAATGTATTATGACTGGAATAGTTTTGGAACGGAAGATATCGTAAAGCCATTAATGTCCAGTGTGATTTCTGAAGTCTGAAGGTAGGCTGAATTATAAAAACTATCATGTATATATTTCAATTATTGCACATTATTATGTGATTTGTAATAATTGTGTGTTGGTGCTAGGAATTGCATCAGTTTATTTCAATCTGTACCTGATGAGAAGGATCAAGCATATGCAGGAAAAATATAAGGCCTGTGATTAATATTCGGAAAGGATCAAGCTGTAAAATAATTAATGATGTACAGGAGTGGAAAAACCAAGACGATTGTTAATACATAAAATAATAGAAATGTTTAAGATAGTACTGGGTTACTGATATGATGTCCTTGCTACTATGACTTTATACATCTGATGACTGACTGGTCTGACCTCTGTGCTAGTTACATGTAAATCTAGCCAGATACTAGCCTAGACCGATATGTTGTTTCAGGTTCATTGGACAATCCAATCCATACTGTCAAGTATCAGACGCCTGAGTACGTTCATCAATGGCAATGCCACATACGTGCAGGAACCCAAAGAGTGAACTACAACTTGTTCTTGGTACTCCTACTGTTGGGTCTGCCAAGACTGATAAACTCCATGATAGTACAGTGTCATCAGTATCCAGGAACCAAGTTAGTGTTCTCTAAAGGAACTGACAGAAGCTTATATGAAACACCAGCTAAAACAGCTATAGAAGCTTTCATATGTATTTTAAGTAGCACGTCAGATGATGATAAGCCTGTGTTAAAAGTCAAAGGACTTAAAGAACAGTAATAATAGAACAGTAAAGCAAGTGTTCATTAACTTTACTAACCAAGAAAATAGCATTCCAGATCCTGATTTGAAAAGGACAGTACTACTGATTAAAGTGCCAAGTAACTTTTTATTTGTAAATTTATTTCTCCAAGAGGAAAGAACATTCCTACAATTACTCTATGTAAGAGATAACATTAAATCTGTGAATATTTTGTGAATATTTTTATTACTCTTTTCCAAAAAGCAGAAAAAGACAATCATTATAAATATTAAATGATTTCATTAATTGTACCTGAGGACTTGTTTACTTTTTACCATTGTGTTTCAAGTTCTTATTCATTTCATTTATCCCATTACATTAATTTATCATAGGATAGTTGTGGGGAGGAGACACCTTAAATCCTGGTACTACTTCTTACCATCTGGGCCATTGATTTTCACAGTCTGACTATTCCTGTGACAACTATACACCAGTGCTTACTTCTAAGACTGGAGTTGGAGTGTATTTGTTGACTGTGTTTTTGACAGCTACCTTAAATCATCAATCAAAAATGCTGAGAGAGAAAGAACGTCTTCTGTGCAACCACTACCATTGATTTCCATTGCTACCACTACGAAGCTTCCTGTGCAGCTGGCAAGCTTGTGGGCGTCACTTGACAACTACAGTTGGATTCAAGATCCCCTGAGCGAGTTTCTGAAGACGGTATCAACAATGAGAAACTATCCTTAGCGGCGTGTTGCTTGAAAGTGGACCTACTCCGGCGTTAGGATGGTCACTGTTTTGTGATACTCATTCTTTCTACAAATGAACTATGGATGAGGAAGTCGGCATTAGATATCATACCATTCCATACTCTTGTAGACAAGATAGGTGCTACCACAGACGTCCTTCTTGCTACCCATTTTCTTACAGGATCTGATGTGACCAGTAAGATAGGCACCAACGGGTCATCGCTCAAGGCAGAACCCGAAATGTCTCTGCACAACTTTGGTTGGCGTCTTCCTCTAAGTACTCAATCCTTTATGCTTTTCGAGGAATACTTGTTAAAGGTTCTAAAACCAGGCTCTGAGCAAGACATGTTCAAGACATTTGACGCACTTTGATTTGAAATGATGACCCACGCTAATCTTCCAAACTTACAAGGCCTACCATGCACAAGCTCTTCATTGCGAGGTCACCTGAAAAGATCATTTTACATGGTATACTCATGCTCTACATTGTTGATCATGGACGAACCATTAGCCACAATGGATTTTGGATGGACAATCAGTGCTGATGACTCATCACTCACGCCAGACCCTTGCATTATTGAGCTACCTGAAGATGTGATTCTTATCTGTACTTGCAAGAGCTGTCAGACAAAACGATGCCGGTGCCGCAAAACATTATTTCTATTACGTCCTTTTGCAAATGCTAAAATGACTTGTGACATTCAGGAACATGTATAAAGTACTGACAATGACCGTTTAACTCTGTATATAGTTTGTGATTCTCTTTTTTAATGTACCGGAATTTAATGTTCATACTTCAATACATTGTCATCTATTCCCATCTTTTATGTATTTTCTTTTGTGTTTTCCTTGAATATTCACAGTCAAAGGTACCAGAGGAGTAAAAATAGTCTTATCATATAGGACATTTTATAAGGAATCCAAAAAACATGTCATATTTGGTATAGGTATATTGACAAGAACAGAAAATTACGAAATTCAATACTAGCCACTGCACGTATATGCCAAAAACAAAATGGCGTCCAATAAAACTTATGCCCGGGTTGCTAGATGTCTACCCAATATTTTACCCTTCCTTTAGGTATGCCCTGACAGGATCTGAAGAGAAAACTCGTCCACCTCAAAATTCCTACGGGTCTTAGGGTCACGGACAAGATTAATTAACCAGCTTTCGGACGTCCGAATTAAGCCAAGTCTGTGACGGACTGTCAACTCTACAAGCGAAGAATACCCGTCAGAGATGGTCAGTCAGCTGGAGGATACGTACTAATTATAATGAATGTGACGGCCACCTGATGCAGGCACCTACTTCGTACACGCTTCTCCAAGTTGACATGTGAGGGTTTTCGAAGACGAATAAGGGAATATGCATGAAAAAACAAAATTAATTAACGTTAAACGAAAGGAAATGGATGAAAAAAGCGATTCTTTGAGTAATTGGCTGTGCGTCAGAGACTTGGTACAATCTTTACACAAACTGCACTAAAGGTTTATTGTTATTGTTGTTCAGAATCGACCTCACTGCACTCCGTCAAGCCCATGGTGCTCAGTCTCCCTAGGCAAATATCGTTGGGTATGAACGTTCATTGTTCTTTTAGCACGCTGGTTGTATACACACGCTTGACTCATCCTGTCATGCGTCCATCTCTGCTAGTCTTACGCTTGATGCCGAATTCCAGGTATCTGAGTTGCTTTGATTCATTGATTGAAGCGTCGGTCTCTAACAGGCCATATTTATTTGTCCTTATTATCTCTTTTTAAATCCAATGTACCCACTATAAGTGCTCTCGAGGCTAGTCTGTCAGCTCTCTCCCTACCGCATCCTCATCGTTATGTTCCTGTTCGCTCCTTATGTAGCATGACGTGATGTGGCGTGAGGTTTTTTATTGGCTCTTGGATCAGTATAGTACTGACAATTACAGAAATATAATTTCTGCAGAAAATGGTGAAGTCCCAGTGTCTGAGAGAACTACTGGTATCACAAATTAGTTACGGCTGTGAATGATCTGATCTCTAAAAAATAGTAGAGAGGAGACCGACATAAATTGCCACCTCCGCTGTGTAACTAACTGTGATATTAAGACAAGGAAACAGATTTTACTTAACAATGATAAAATTGACAAGTCTTCAAATATAATTTCCTTATTATTTATTTAGTATATACACTATCTACTCGTGTGCTGAAGGGTGGATGTTGAAACAATGGAATGTAATGGATTTGTAAGTTCACACATGATTCACATATATTTATATATATTACAAGTCTTCCAATTATAGGAACAAAAAAATTATATCAGCTGTGCTGTTACTCAATTATAGTAAATGTATCAGCTGTGCTGTTAATTACGTATAATTTATCAGCTATGATCTTATTATTGTCTCTTGCTACGCTAACTCGCTTTCTCGTCACTGACAGTTACTTTGCTCACAATGCTGACAGAAATGGTACTAATGAGTACTCATCTCTAAAAAATTATGTCCTTCTTAGTTTCTTGCACACAGCACCCGCTGATGGTCGTTTCGTTAGCCCACCCAAGACTGAGGGGGTCTAAAGAGGTAGATCCTGCGCAATCACTGTGCTCCTGCGACGTTCCAGGCAGCTGGATTGACACGACATACGACCTCAAGTTTGATGACACGAATAAAACCCTCCAAGATTTAAACAGGCCAGGTTTTGATCCGACTATTGAAGCAGGCTGCAGGTCAATGCACTCAGGTAAGCAATAAATCAAGGTTGACAGCTTCTCCTCTTCAGTCGGTCGGTATCTGGCTTCGTGTTGGTGTTGATGCTTTTATCGCAGTGGTTTCTGTAGAAAGTTGCTGTACTTTACAACGTTGCTTGAGTCATTTAAAACCTGATATTAGGTGGCTTGCACGACATGTCTGAGGGAGCTGCAGTCCAATTCTTTCTTTATCTCATCCCTTGACCCCCTTCTCTCTCTCTCTCTCTCTCTCTCTCTCTCATGAACCATACGGGGCTTAAAAGGTTACGTATTCCCTTTGGCAAAAACCTGGGTGCTATGCTAGTTCTTACGTACAGTGTATTTGATGTTACCATATTTCACTCTGGTGATGTTATACACCACGGGAATAATGAAAACTTTGTTTCCATTATTTGTGCGGGGGGGGGGGGGTAATGTTATGATTAAAATTCATAACGATTCTGTCGGTATAATAGGTAGCTCAACAGGGCTTATTGTTTGTTTATTTTATACAAAGTCACTTATTAATACAGGAAGTGACGTCATATAGTTGTTTGGCAGACGTGAAACTAAAAAAGCAGACGTGAGGGAAGCGTCTGCTGGGGGTCTTCTAACATTGTGTGTCATGGCGAGTGGACGCATGTGTTTGAGCTCCTGAATTTCAGTGTATATCCCTGTGTTATTCCATCACTAATACATCAAGATCTTCTGTGATTTACAGGGAGTATAGCTTCTCAGTATCGAGTGTGAATATATATTACAAATGTTGAGAATGAAAAGGACAGCGTTCCAGACATGAACGGACCGCATAAAGTTATATAGACGACTGCATATTATATGCCATTGTATATTGGCATGAACTATATTGAATTTGGAGCTGCGTTGAAGTATTTAATAAAAATGTATACCGTCCACTTCGTCCGTTGTGGCTCAAATAATTATGATTGATGTTGGCCTGTTTCGGTGTCTGATACGTCTACTACCCTAGAAGTGAACTTGGCCACAGGAACCATCCTGTCACTACATATTAACATTAACATATAAAAGACACGTAACAGAGCTGCAGTCAAATTCTTTCTTTATCACATCACGACCCCTCCCCCCACCCTCTCTCTCCCTCTCTCTCTCTCTCTCTCTCTCTCTCTCTCTCTCTCTCTCTCTCTCTCTCTCTCTCTCATGAACCATACGGGGCCTAAAACGTTACGAGCACAACGAAAAATCTTTCCGCAACGCATGACCAGAATTGTTTGACGAAGAAGGGAGGTAGACTACATTCTGTTGTTGGTACTGATGAGGCTGGTGAGTCAAAAAAACAAACAAACAAGCATATGTGCTTGTGACTATTTAGAAAAGGTAACTGAAAACCAACATGTGACCAATATTGACCAGCGAAACATAGCAAGTACCACAGGAACAAAAGGTGACGAGAAGATGCGGGCGTTAGATATGACAAATATCGAGAACACAAAACTATCTGATAGCTACACAAGGCAGTCCGTGTTCTGGAATCCTCATGGTAAGAGAAAAGGGAGACAAAAACTCACGGAGATGAGAACTGGAAAGTAATAAAGAAAACAGGGAAAGCCCTTGAGCGGATGGCACAAGACAGCTAGGCTTGGAGTGTATTTGTTGAAAGCCATTTGCTCCACAGGGAGCAGACAGATACTGAATAAAACAGATAAGTTACACAGATAATAAAACGGATAAGTTACACAGATAAAAACGGATAAGTTACACAGATAAAAAACGGATAAGTTACACAGATAATAAAACGGATAAATTACACAGATAATAAAACGGATAAGTTACACAGATAATAAAACGGATAAGTTACACAGATAATAAAACGGATAAGTTACACAGATAATAAAACAATAAATAATGATATTTCGTCAGAATGCAGAGAAATGTGCTACCTGTCAAGGAGTGGTTTGTGTGTTTGCTTGAATAAATAGTCCTCTGCTCCTGCGGGGGCTAATTTTAGTATGAGTAAATTTTTGCAAATTAGTGTGTACTTTTGCTGTTGTGACTGTTTAACAATTGGTGTTGTGATTGGCATACAGCCGAGTAGTAAATTACGTGGTAGTTATGTGTGGTCAGCGAGGCGTGTGTAAGGAATTCACGTGTTTTTGTGAACTTTTGTAGCAGGGAACGAATGGGCAGTGAAGTGTGCTGGAAGGGGAAGTTGATGGCTAGTGGCGTGTGGGAAGAGAAGTTTTGTAGAGGGCCAGTGATTATTGTGAAGCTTTTTGTTCATGAAGAAGACTGTTGAAGTAGTTCGCTGGTTAACCAATGTGGTTGAGAAATATTATGGATTTTGTTATATCGCTGTGGCTGTATATGGCCCTACGTCCATTGTAAAAAGGTAAAGGATCTCATTACATGCCCATTGAGGCATATTGGGAATATGGTGTTAGGCCCGTATTTTCTTGGCCATCGGCACGCTAGGGGTGATGTGGTCAGCATCACGCCGGCCGCCTTAACCTTCCCAGAAGTTTCTCTGGTACCCAATTTTTGAGGCTGCGTCGACCCCGGAGCTGTTTGCGGTCTAAAAAATTGGGGATCGAACCATGGACCACAGAGCTAGGAAGCCAGTGCACTAACCACTGCGCCCCCGTGGCTCCCTACGTCCATTGTGACTTGTTATAATGTTATATAAACTTACGGAGACTGAACTAGCCGTTGGTGTGCATTTATTTATCATGAATTATCACCTAAGCAGGTAGCTTACTGAAGGGGTGCATTTGTTGCTGTGAGTCTCTACCCTTGTAGATCTTCCCACATACACCCTGCCCGTTATACTACCATACCAGGCTGCAGGAATTATGACTATAGTGCCATAGACCACTCGAGATAAATGTAGACTTTTTCTTTTAGTCTCATAGCAGATACTGCCGTTAGAGAGTAAAGTGTTAGAGACAAATGAAAATTGCCTTCTAAACATTCTTGTTTTTTATCGTTCCATGTGAAGATCATTAATTTAATAAAGAAAACATATGAAGACATGACATGCAGAGTTCTTCAAGAAGGACAGCTTACAGAACCGTTTGGGATAAGAACAGGAGTGCGACAAGGATGCCGCTTGTCTCCATTTCTTTTCTTACTAGCAATAGACTTGGTTATGAGATCATCGACAACACACAACAGAAATGGAATCCAGTGGACTCTGACTTAGCAGTTGGATGATTTGGATTTTGCTGATGACTTGGCTCTTCTGTCCCATAACCGTAATCAGATGCAGGACAAATTGAAAACACTCGATGAGAGGTCACAGCAATTGGGTCTGAAAATACACAGGGAAAAGACCAAAATAATGAGAATAAATGCAGGTAATAATAACAGGATTGAACTTGAAGAAACACCAATACAAGATGTAGAATCGTACGCATATCTTGGCAGTAATATAGACAAAGTTGGAGGGACAGACAGCGATATCAAAATAAGAATACAAAAGGCAAGAGGAGCTTTCATTGCATTGGGAAATATATGGAGATCAAGTGAAATCCGATCCAACACGAAAATAAGAATCTTCAACTCAAATGTGAAGTCAGTCCTATTGTATGGCTCGGAGACATGGAGAACAACAAAGACAACAACCAAAAAGCTACAGACTTTCATAAATGGGTGCTTGCGTAGAATAGAGAGATTAAAATGGTATGACAAGGTTACCAACGTGGAACTGAGGACAAGTACCAGACAAGTGCCAGTGGAACAAGAGATGAGAAGAAGACAATGGCGATGGATAGGACAGACACTGAGGAAACCTGTTGATAGCATTACAAGGCAGTCCTTGTTCTGGAACTCCCAGGGCAAGAGAGGCAGAGGTAGACCAAGAAGCACATGGAGAAGAGAGCTGAAAACAGAGGTGAAAATAATAAGGAGAACGTGGAAAGAACTTGAGATGATGGCACATGACAGGAGGACTTGGCATGTGTTTGTTGATGACCTATGCTCCTTTGGGAGTGGAGGGTTATGAATGAATGAATGAAAATGGACCCACCACAGCAGCTGGTATCCTTGCAAGAAGCTGCACCATAACATGCATGTCCTCTTACACTGCGGGTTTCTGTAGCAATTTAGGGTTGATGAGGTTGCCAGCCACAAGCACAACCTCTTATTAGACGCCTCTTATTATACAAGTCTAAAGAAGCAGTCATCCGACTATTTGCCTCCTCAGAATCCCCCCAGGGACTACGCGGGGGTGCCGTATACACAGCTGAAACAGGAAGTTAAAAAATTGAATATTAAATGTTTTTAATTTCTTCATTATTTTATGTGAAAATGTAAAAACTGAACTCGCAATTAGAGAACAGAAATGAAGTCTGTTGCAGTGAATGTATCGAACATTGAAAGTATTTCAGGGAACTAAAACAAAAATAGAAACAGAAATTATATTTGGAATGGAAGAAGAAAAAGTTATTTAAAATCAGACCAAAAAATGTATAAGATCCCTTAATAACATTGAATGAGGCAGAGTATTGTTGTGATTTTCGATTTGTCCGGATTAATGGGGTAGGAACACGTTTTCAAAAGGAAAGCAGAAGAAAAAAAAAATTGTTTATGTAAACAAAAATGTGTCGTTAATGTTTAATTAAAATAATTAGTTTTAGCTCGATTGTTCATCTTTGTTCTTCGAGGTCAAATTTAACACTCATTTAGTTGAATTATGTCTTTGACATCACTTTGATTTTAACGTAGCAGTGTCTTAAACGCAATAACTACGAGTATTTCAGATAGTTCCTAATATAACGTAATACTTGTATAATCTAATCATCCTTTTCCTTTGCGGACCTTACAGAGCATGGAACCACCACTACAGCTGGTCCCATTGCAGAAAGCCTGCATCAAGCATTCATATGCACTTGCAATCGTGGTTTTTGTAGTAACTTGTTGTTCATGATGATGTTGCCAGCTCTATTCAAGCTCATATTACTCGCCTTGTACTCACAACTTGTTGAGCAAGTAATAGTTATAATTTGAAGTCTATAGCAGTAAATATTTCAGTTCTTTCTTCATAAAACATAAATGCGATAATAGCTTCCAGTAATTGTTCATATCACATGAGCTATTCCTAGCCCTTACAAAGGGCATATACTTCTTCATATCACATTGTAGATGTTCCTATAACTATAGGATATCACATTTAAGTTGTTAGTATCACGCGGCAAACTATCGCATTGTATTTATTATATTGCAGTGGTTTTTAACACGGTTCATATCTAATAGCTGTTCGTATTACTACATCAGAATAGTTTTTCTTTGCGCTCCCTACAGAACATAGAGCCACCGCTTCATCTGGTCAGCTAGCAGGAATCCTGCGCCAAGAATTCACACACTCTTGTAGCAATGGTTTCTGTGGGAATTTGTTGTACATGACGAGGTTGTTAGCCCCATGCACAGCCGTCTTGTACAACATGCCAAATCACATCATGTCAATCTGTACAATAGCAAACATTTCAAATACTTCTAAATATCATAATACCATGATCATAATCATCAGCTTTATCACATCATCATCAGCATCATCAATGCCATCCAGTTATCTGTGAAGCACAGGTATTCAACTCAACATTCCCAGTCCTTCAGGTCCTGTGTCACCCTTTCGAGTTATTTCCATATCTTCTGTGTCCACTTTTTTCTTCTTTGTCTCCTGTTCTCTTCTCCGTTTACTTTGTAGTCTGCTTCTATTTCTTTGCATACCACTCCACACACTCATTATGAATGTCTGTATCTCTTGATGTCATTTTATAGAGCCATACAACAGGACTAACTTAACATTTGAGCGAAGATTCTCATTTTGGTGTTGAACCTGGTTACATCATGTTATATATAGTAGGACATATGCGCATTACCCTGTGCAGTTCGCGGGCGTCTCTGAAGAAATAAAGAAAGAATTATACAACATCTTCCTCAAATATGTCGTCCAAGGCAATTAATAAGATTTTGTGCATTGGGCACGTAAAAACAAATTGCTACAAAGACAATCCCTGCAACAGCATGTGACAAGAAAAAAGTGATAATGTTGATGGTGATAATGACGTTGAATGTTATAGGTGGTTAATTATCATTTGAGCCTGTAACTCTGTTGAAGAATGAAAACACATACCGTGGAATCGCCTAGTAGTGTTTCTGAAATAGCGTCCAATCAGATTCGCGCATTTTGTGCAGGGTCGCAAACAACCCTTTGCCTAACTTACACTGGAAATATGGCAGCGAATTCATTTGTGTTAGGACTGCATCGTTTCAGTAGAAGAACTATAAATCTGATGAATATATTGAAATTCTACTTAATCCTTTTGTTCAAGGAGGAGACAACGTATATGTGGATATATTAGAAAGTGTAATGCTTGCTGTGTTTTCGGAGATAATAGCAAGTAAGTGTGTCAAGTTGTTAGCAAATAAGGCTAAAGTTCACTTTTGAAAAGGGTAGCAAATCTAAAGCTGAACAGATTTAGAAAAACTGTATATGGAAAGAAAGCTACACCTCAGCTATATAAAAAGAGATAAGATTGGAAACAATAGCTGGTGTAGGAGATGAGCACGACGAAAAACCGTGGTGAATGGAAGCACAGATGTCCAAAACGTACCATTTCAGCCAAATAAAATCTCACACTAAGTTCTGATGACGTCACATTTCTAACTTACGCCGGATGCAATGCTATTTCTTCTTCTTCTTTGATCCTTAGCCATCGACCGTCAAAGCAGTCAGTGGCCATCACGCCTAGTGGCGTCTTGTAGAGCAACAACAAATTGATTCCACTTTGCTCGGTCGCTGGCCATCCTTCGTACAGTGCCCCAACTCTGGTTCATTCTTTGCATCTCAGCCTCCACAGTCCTCCGCCAGGTTGTTTTTGGTCGGCCTCTCTTTCGTTTTCCATCAGGGGTCCAAAGCATAGCTGTTCTTGTGATGGCATCGGCGTCTCTTCTGAGGACATGACCAACCCAGCTCCAGCGTCTGCCAGCTATGATGGTGTGCATGTCCTCTTGCTTGATCCGAGCAAGCAGATCTTGGTTGGTGATGGTATTGGGCCAAAAGATTCGGTGAATTTTTCTTAGGCAAGTTGTGTGAAAAGAGGACAATTTCGACATTTCCTTCTCTGTAACTCTCCAGCATTCCGCACCATAGAGAAGCACAGAAAGCACACAGCTCTGATATAATCTTAATTTTGTGCGTGTGCTGTATTGAGAGAACTTCCAGATGTTGTTTAGGCGAAAAAAGGCTGTTCTTGCCTTATTCATTCTGATGTTGATGTCTTTGCCTGCCCCGCCGTCTGGTGTTACAATGCATCCTAGGTATGTGAAGGTGTCTGTCTGTACCAGTTGCTGATTCCTTACTGATATGGGCTCAGGGTTGCTCACATTGAGCGTCATGACCTCTGACTTCTTTAAATTGATATTCAAGCCCACCTGCTGGCTAAACTTATTAAGTCTATCCGTTTTTTCCTGGATGTGTTGATGTGAATGTGCTAGTAGTACAATGTCATCTGCATATTCCAGATCTTCCAATGTAGAAAATGTAGTCCATCTTATTCCTCTTGGACTGCCCTCTGTTGTCTGGCGCATCACCCAGTCTATGACTGTTAAAAATAGAGTGGTTGATAAGGGGCATCCCTGTCGTACTCCTGTCTTGACCTCAAAGGTTAGGTTTCTCTGCCCAACACTTCACGTAAAGTTGGCATAGAGGCTTTTTTATGATTGACACTATGCAGCTTGGAATTCCATAAGCCCTCAGTATTTTCCATAAACTGTCCCTATGTATACTGTCAAAAACCTTTTTAAATGCTATTTAAGCCGCGCTAAATTTGAATGTGGACACACACAACATCACTTTTTGCATGGCGGACAGAGGGAACAGCTATTCACTTCTTTCATTATTTTTGCATTGTGGCAGCCTGCCTTGACCAAGTCAATTGTCTAGTTGTGTAAATTCTGAGGGCTAGGGGGTAAGTTGGATTACTGTAAATACATTTGTATATATAATGCAAATATCTGTTTCAGGTGTTCAAGATATGTTATTGTGTATCTACATGATTAATGATTCAATGGATGAATATTTTAAAGACATGTGTTGAGGAATGGAAGGAAGGAAACCAAACCACATACTCACAGTTGGTTTAAAGATCAATCTATAAGTATTAGAAGTTGACAGGAAGAAGAAGTGGAAAAGGACTAAGTAAGCCTAACTTGTGCATTCATACACAAGCATCAGCAGAGACACTCACAACCACCACAGTAGACTTGTGGATATTATAAGAAGATGCTATCAACGGGCTATGTATTGTTGCAGGTTCAGTTCAGTTCATGTCATAAGATCAAACTAGATCTACATCATGGAAATTTAATGTGGGAACTCCTAGTGTTATCCTGCCTAATTGTCAAGGATCACTGCAGTGGGACCACTCATATTCACTGTTAACTCTAGTGTTTGAGGAACACCAGTGAAGAGTTTCCTCATCGTGTGTAAACCTTATCAACTCTGGTCTGGGACATTGCAGTCTAGCAGCCCAAGAGACTTTTAAGTTAAGTTCAACACAACATGAACTATTGTTGCAATTTAAGTGCGAGTTGTCAATGAAGAAACTTTATAGAATCACAGAACAGTTTGCAGGAAATTTGTTATTCCAGTGACACTTTATGAGTGTAAATATAATTGGAAACTGTGAATTATTGTGTTATATAATATCATATAAAAAGCATTCTTATTCTTTCTGAAGACAAGAAGAAAAAATCACTTATAAATAAATTGATTCATTAATTGTACCTTGGGACTTTGTAAATTCCTTTTTGTTTAATTTTGAATTTTAAAATTGGAATTACATTACTGTGCAAGAATAGGGTAGTCTGAACGAGAGGGCTCCATAGTCTCTTGATCTGTTACATCACTTTTTAGACAAGAGTACTTTACAGCCTGACTATAACATGTGCCATTCATACACCAGTGCTCTTTTCTGAGACTATGGTATTTCTTTTAGTCCAGAATTCTTGTCTGGCACAATCACCTGATATCATCTTGATACACCTATATTTCCATCTCTTCACAAACTCGGTAATTATCAGATATAAAACTTTCTAGCACGATAAATATCTGATAGCTGTTCATATCAGTGTCATGGGATTTGCCTCACGTTGGTTCTGCAGTGGTGGTCCACAGTGGCCAAAACTCAAGAGTATCTAAAATGGGTCTTCAAAAGTGTCTACCTTCGCGCAAGATTACTCTTGGCAGAGTTATAGATAGAAGGATAATGATGCTTCTATCCCAATGGTGTGTTCACAAGATAATTAAGAAGTAAAGAAAAATACTGCTTAGGGCAAAGCACCATTAACTTATATCTGATTCGGCACCTTTTGTGACGTTTTAAGCAATGTTCGGGTTTGTTCGAGCCCCCAGCTGGTTTAATCAAGCGAAATTCCTGTTGTAAGTATTTTTGGCTCTATGGCTGTAACTATATATATATAGACATGGCCAAACCATCTCAGTTGGGATTGTTCTACTTGGGTTTAACTATTAGTCTTTAACAAGTTAAAATAAATATGGATGAAGATCACTTTAGGGGGTTTAAGAATTTGTCTTCATTGAGACTTAATTGGGGACTGTTGGTTATTGTCCGTTGCTTTCGCCGGTTAACACAAACGTAACTTGCGGTGTACCGCAATGGTTGGTTGTCGAGTCTTTCGTGATGAGGGCTCTTCTCTAGAGGCGTCTCGGTGAACTCCACTCCTAATGTCAATGTGGGTGTCTTCACAACGTGTCCACTGTAGGTAGTTGGTGTCGACCCCAGCTCTTGAATCAAAAGATTGTGGTAAAGATTCTTACTTCAGACTAATCTCTTGTAAGTGTAGCTTCGTACCACGAACTTTTTGAAACATATAAGAACAAATGCCTCTGCTAAGTACATTTGTGGGCTGAAGATTAACAGACGCATTGTCTCGCTGTCAACCCACTAAAGTTAGCCTCTCTGAGTAATTAGATTCTTTGAGTATACACAGCGTAACTCAGGGAAGATGATTTGAAATCACCAATATTCTTCTGAGTATTTTAATGGGAAAATATGTGCTTGGACAGCGAGAGTGCACTGATTTGTGCCTGAACTAAAATTAACAAGGTGCATATATCTCACAAAATTATACTATACATTTTATGTGCTATAATCATCACTCCTCTGCTCCATTCGGAGTCTGTATTCTCTGCATCTTCCAGCTGTTGGAGCACCTGAAATTTGTTGGATAATGTAACCGCAAATTTGTCTCTTGTTTCTTGATTTCTTAGATGTCCTACATTAAGTTGTTGTCTATAATTTTGCATTGCTGCATATCTCTTGAGTTTCATTTTTACTTTGGCTATCAGAAGGTGGTGGTCTGATGCCACATCTGCTCTTCTATATACCTTTACATCCTGCAATGATGATCTAAACTTCTTGTTTATGCATATATGATCAATCTGATTTTCTTTTCTATGGTATGGTGATATCCATGTTGCCTTGTGTATTCTCTTATGTGGAAACATGCTTCCTCCTATAGCCAGTTGATTTGAAGCACAGAAGTTTGAGAATAGTTCCCCATTTTCATTCATTATTCCTAGCCCCTGTTTTCCCATGACTTCTTCAAAGCCGGTGTTGACTGTACCTATCTTTGCATTCATGTCACCCATCAAAAATGTGATGTCTCTTTTTTTACTTTTTCCATAATTTCCTGTAGTCTAGTATAAAATGCTTCTTTCACAGACTCTTCTTTGTCATTAGTTGGTGCATAACATTGGATGACATTTACATTTATTTTATTTTCAGCTGTTTTAAAAGAAGCTGTTATTATTCTGGATCCAACGGCTTCCCATTCAATGAGTGCTTTCTGTGCTTCTTTAGATAACATAAGAGCTACCCCTTCACTGTGGTGTGAACTTTCGTCTTCATGTCCTGAGAACAGCACCAATTCACCTGTGATGAGTTTCTTCATGTCTACCCCCTTCCACTTTGTTTCACACAGTCCCAGAACCTCGATTTTATATTCCCTCATCGCTGCTGCTACTTGTGCCACTTTCCCTTGTTCATTTAATGTCCGAACATTCCAGGTGCCAAATCTGGAAGTTCTCCTAGAAGAAAGATGGTTAGTCAGCAACACAGACTCCTTTCGGCTTTCTCTGTGTTGCATCATACGCCTCCCTGCGAGAGGACCTTCCCCTGTCTTGGATGGCTGTGTTTTATTTTCTTTATTTGACTTGTCCATGTTTGTTGAAGTTTTTTGTGGTTTAAATTATTTACAGGATGGAGTAACAGGCCCCATGTCCAACCCTCTTTAGTCGCTTTCTACGACATGCTTGGCAGGGAACAGTGTTACTATTCTTTGCTCCCCTTTCTGGCCCCGGTAACACACGGGTGTTGTTACTATTTGCCTTTATTTAAAACATGAAAATTGAATTATTAATAATGGTATGATGTTAAATTATGTTTGTTGTAGTTTTTTTTTTTTTTTTTTTTTTTTTTAATTTGCTCATAAACTGCTGTATTGAAGTTCAAGTAAAAATAACAGAGTTAATTGACCTTACAGATGACAGTTCATTTTCTGGTAATTGTCAATATCGAGAATTTTGGACATTGAGAAAGAGAAACATTTCTTTGCACGATTATGCAGAGACAAGTTGCAGACGAACAAGCAAAAGAATGAACCATCAAATAACAGAAAAAAGTAGTCTGTTGAATTTTAATTTTTAAAATAAGAGACAGAAATGTGAAAAATCATGCGACCAGATTATCCTGTGGAGATGGTGGGGAACAAGAGAGAGAAAACGAGGGAGAGAGAGAAGTTAATGGTTCACTCAATGATTTTATAAACAGTGACAGTAGAATGTCACATTCAATATTCTGACGTCTGCAGCTCTGATCCGCCAATTTAATACACGTTAAATCCAAAAGCCACGAAGAACGATCCTTTGAGTTTGAGCTTCGGAAAATATCATAAAATAGGTGTTGCTTGTTTCGTTTATTTCTTTATTCGTAGTCTTTTAGTCTTCACCTTTTCATCTTTTGTTTCTTCGTTTCTATCTTTTTCGCCTTACCTATTTTTCTCCTTTTCTTTTGTTCCATTCATTCAATCTTGTCTCGTCTGCTCCTATTTCTTGTTTTTGTTTTCTTTTCCACTTACTTTTTTATTATCTTCTTCATTTCCTTCTTTTTCTTCTATTTTCGTCTTCTATTTTTCATCCTCTTCTTCTTAAGTGACTTCCTTCTTCTTTTCGTCATTTTTATTCCTCTCACCGATTTCTCCATCTCTTCTATTATGCATTTTTATCCCTAAATTTTTGGTCTCCAAGATTTCTGAGACTTGAAGATTCCGTACAGAAACCAAGTTTTTCCCCCGCTACTTTAAGGTGAATATATTTTCTTTTTCAAACCTTGTCAAAAATAATTTAACTCCTCATGACCCATCTTCTTCCTGGATCGTATTATTTGTCTGAAATTTGCCAACTTGTTTGTTCTACTTCGTTTCTCGTGTTATCCGTTAGTTCATACAGACGAAATTACTTTTCGATTTGCTTTCAACATATTCGCTATTGAGGGGAATCGATGAAAGTTATATAAATAATTCCTTCTACACTTTCTTCGCTATTCTGTGACATTATTTGTTCCGTTCTTCTTGGTATTAAGAAGACCAGAGAAGCTTAGTTAGAAGCGAACAGATACATCTTTGGAATAGCACCAATATAGCAATACATCATCATCATAACTTTAACTTCCTGTGCTGCAGAGGCCTTGAACACATTCAAGCCAAGTCCTCCTGTCCTGTGCCATCCTCTAAATGTCTTCCATGTCTGTTTTATCTTTTTCATTTCTGTATCCATCTCCCTTTCTTTTACTTTCTTGTTATGGAGAAAAATGTTTGTCATGGGCCTCCTGAATAGAGGACCTTCGTCTGTTTAGGATGGTTGAGTGATTATTTATTTACTTTGTTTGGTTTGTCCATAATTGTTGAAATTTTGTTAGCTTAAAGTTTATACACGATGAGTAGCCAGCCCCATGTCCAACCCTCCTTTGCCACCTATTACGACATGATTGGTTAGTTTCAGGGTCAATAGTCTTCGCTTCCCTTTCAGGCCACAGTAACAATGACACCCTGGTGGAAGGAATATATAAGGTAGTCCCATAGCATACACTACTGTAGGGGGGAATGAAGTGTTAGAGACTTCACAGTCCAGCTTCGAGAGGTGGGGTGACCACTTCCCTTCCTCGCTGCCTTTGCTGTCCCTAAGTCAAGAGCAGAATCAAGCACCTATTTGCAGATAGAGCGTCACGCCAACGTGTTTCGAACCCGGCACCTTTGCCGTGAGAGGCCAGAGTTCTAACCACGCTGAAAATCGGACGCTCAATGAAGATATATAGCGAAGTAAAAAAAAAATAACTGGCTTAGTTATCTATCGATCATGAATTCTGATCAATCAACAGCAATGGCATACACTGTACAAATGTAAACTGTTAGTGATAGAAGAATGGGCCGTAGAGGTGACATAAACCTGAAAATAAAGCAGCATGAGAACACACAGGCCACTCTATGTACACTGTGTTGGAAACTAATAAGCAATTCTACCGCGACGCTTGACGACATGAAATCGTAGTAGAAATCAGCTAGCTGCTACAATAGACTTGGCAAGGTTGAAAGCGAACAGCAAAATGAGGTTTGCTCTTACCAATACACTCTTCCTGAGAAATGCATTGTTTATGGAATTAAGGACAGTAACTTATACACAGCAAAAGTGTTTTGAATACAAATCAGCCTTCAATGGCAGAAGAAGGTCCTCTAGCAGGAAAACTTATTGACAGGATTACCAAGTGGTTCTTGTTCTGGAATCCCCAGGGTAAGAGAGGTAGAGGAAGAACAAAGAACACACGGAGAAGAGAACTTAAGACAGATATGAAGGGGATAACGAAAGTGTGGAAAAATCTTGAACTGATGGCACACGACAGGAAGACTTAGCAGGAGTTTATTTAAGGCCTATGCTCATTGGGGGATTTGAAAAGTGAAAGGAAGGAAAGAATGGAAAATGTTTCTGTTGTAACTTTCTCTAGTTAACAGAATGGATAAACCAAGGAGTAAATCTTAAGTTGCAACAAAAAAATCAACAAAAGCCTGACACTTGGGCATGACTCAAGTTGGCTGGTCACCCCTTAGAGCAGCGAAAGGAAACTTATTTCACAAGCTAGAAAGAAGCAATCCACTTTTTTTGGGAGGCATGTTGTAAAAAGAGAAAAGCTGGAATATATCGTAACAACAGGTAAGATTGAAGGGAAAAGAGATAGATGAAGACAAAGAGAGCAAAGACCGGACAGGATTGACATATTGTGCTGGAGACAGGAAGTTGTGAAGAGGCATGATCTCTGTCGCATAGAAATTTATGATCAATAAATTTTCTATATTCTTTTCTTTTTCTACCCGTGTCCTCTACTTTAGTATCGCTCTTTTACCCTTTTCCTGTATTTTTCGCATTCGTTCGTTTGCGAAAAATATATTTCTTTCCCATTCTGACTTTACCGTTTTTCTCATACACTGGTAACGCATTTTATTACATCAGATGTCAGTCGCTGCAGGTAGACGACAAACTGTGAATATCCGTCTAGTCAGACATAGGAGCAGACATTTGTCTAGCAATTCCATCGGACACGTAGCTTTTACGGCTAAAGTTCTCGGCGAGGTGTGGAAACTGCCATCTGCCTCGACCAGAAATGAGACATTTGTCTAGCATTTCAATCTGACACGGCACTCTACGGCCAGTTTCTTAGACGGAGGTGTCAAAGACGCGAAGTGGCAGTTTATGGCAATCTCTTGGTTTACGTAAGTGTTTAGAGGAGAGGGGAAGACGGGGGGGGGGGGGGGTTCGAAATAATGGGGGATCCTTTGTCTGTTTTCATATATCTTAACCGGACTTTTAGATTTCATTCACTCAGTAACTTCGCAGTCAAGACTAGAATAACCTACGTTTGATTCCTAAGAATCTCTGTTGATAGAAGATGGCATTTAGTTTGGTCGAAGTGGTTTAGTTCTTATTAGTTCTGTGCTGAGGTAAATATTATATATCTAGTATTTTGTGAGTGTTTAAAGTGATAAATCGCTTATTTCATTTTTCTAGTTAGATTTGTGCGCAGAAGAATTAAATATAAGTCTGTTATATTCTCTAGCTGACGTGTTTCAGTGGAAAGCAGAATAAATTATAATTTCTAGCTTAAAAACTCATGCAGCTATAAAATAATTCAATTTAACTGCTTAGTCGAGAATATTGTAAAACTAACTTATAACTGCACAGATTCATCACTGTGTATTGACGAAATACGTATGTATTTCTAATTCATGATGATTGATTTTATGAATATAACTTATTTCACGGGAAGGTTTTAAACGATAAGTCAAGCCTCCGCTTGCAGTTGATAATGTAAGTTATATCCGAGTACATAGTATGTATAAGTATTTTATATGTTGTTTTCTTTATTCAGTGAAAACTTGGGTGACCCAACTTTGCCAGCGTTTGAGTACCATTGAGAGAAGAAAAGCCTTTGTGGCAAGTAAGATATTACAATCAATAACTTTTCCGACACTGTTGACAAGTGGTGGTGTGACCAACTAAATTCCTATACTGAGATAAGGCACCCGACCTGACATTCCTCATTACTAGAAACCTAAGCTATTGACACTGTGCTCGCTGTTAACGTTCGTGCCTGGACAATTTTAATGTGACAGAACCAGATATCCTAAAATAAGTAGAACAAAGATAACGTTCCCTGAAGCAGTGAATTCAACCCATCTTTTTGGAACTGGGGTTGTCTTGGCCACGGCTACCATTGAAGATTCTGTATATGCACGGTGTTTCCAGAAGTGAAAAGCTGTGAATACGCATAAAGACGAGAATGCAGGAATAGACTGAGTGATTCCTTTATTGTTGTATTTTGGCACCCATTTTTGCTGTTTACAATTTCTTTTATGCAAGTTTTGTTGCTAACAATATTTTCTTTAGGATAGATCATACTAATAGCAAAGTCTGTTCATACCTTTAACAAAAATAAGGAAATTTATTAGACTACAGCAGATGTATCCGTGACTCTTTGGGGCTATCATCTTTTCTTCTAACAGGACTGTGTGCTAAACATTGAGGGGAAGGATCATACTAATGGGTCTATCATTCTTGTAGCAATCCCTTGACTCTATAACTATGTGTATATGCTCGATGTAATTATTTTATGTGTTGTGATGAAATTTTCTGATAATTAAAAAAATTCATTTAAACTTAATCAGCGTGTCGGTCAGCTCGTTCCCAAAATATCTGTATAATCATTTGTTATAGTTTTCCCACGTCTGTACGTCTAACTGTCGTCTTATGTGTGTGTGCATGTGAGTGGAGATATATATTTAATATATATGTGTTTAGACTGTCTGACTCCTCTAAATCTGTCGTAGAAGATAGGCTGAAAGAGAGAAGATTTCTCGATTTCAGAGACAGCCTCTATCACATTTTACCATCTCACTCGTGGAAATCTATTTCTATTATCATCTCTCACTGTGGCTATCACTCATTCTAATCTATTCAGAAGGGACCAACCCAAGTCTTAATTCCCCTATCAAAAATCTACGACAATCTCCTACGCCACTAGGCATGGTAGTTGAAGAGAGAAATGCTGCTAAGTGTCCGCAGATGTGTCGCTGGAACTTGGGGGAAAGTCGGAGAGAAGAGAGGGGAAAAAATGAGAATTAAAAAAAAATCGTCCAGGTAAATTTTAGAAGTTCTGTATGTTTTTCATGAAAAGCCCTTAAGAATGAAAACAATAACTGTTTAATAAAAAATAATAAAAAAGTCATTATAGTAAAATCCCACGAACCTCCGTCCCTATTGTTCCAGATCCCAAAATATTTCTGCAATGTACTTGTCCCACCCCATCTTTCACCCTTGCCAAGCCACCAGTGTCTAAGGCAGGGGTCGGCAAACTACGGCACGCGTGCCAAGCGTGGCACGTGGAACGATTTTCAATGGCACGCTGAGTGAATTAAAATACTGTACAGTATATGATCTCATTTTTAAAAAAATTGAATTTTTAATTAAATAGAAGCATATAATTCTTTTAAAGCTATACCCGTTTTCACAACCCTTCAAAACGAAAGTTTTTAGACATTGTAGGTAAGAATGTGCCACCTGATGCAAACTAAAGGCCTGATCATACTATACTGCACGTAAGTCTTTGTTTTTACGGACCGTTTCCGAGAACAAACATTCTTCAACGAATTTCAAGGGGAGTGGTTACACTTTGCGGTGCCCGCTAGTCTGGCGTCTACCTGCTACCGTAGTTTGTAGGATGAGATTCTTGAAAAGAATCCCAAGCGAATTTTGACGGGCAAGCGGAGACGTAATATCATAATTACGCAATAGTGTCTGGCTAGCGCCTGACGAGTGTATTTATTTCGTTTTCGCTCGCAGTTTTTGACTCCAAGTGTGAGTTTGGAGCAACAATGACTGACCTCGACGAAGTTATATTTCCGTCCTATCCTTCCCCTCTCTCCAGACCACCACCACCTCTTCAGTTCTCTCGGCTGTCGCATACTCATGCCCGTACAGTCCGTTGACCGCAGCACAAAAGTTGGTGTTGTTATTAAGTAATGCGGTGCCGTTAAAATGACTCAAAAAAGAAAAAAACTTGATATACGCTCGTTTCAAGACTTTTGGACAAACGAATATGGATTCATACAACAAAAGGATCGTGCTGTTTGTGCTTTATGTTATGAAAGTGTCGTGTGCCGTACGTCAAGAGTACAAAGACACTATCAAACCAAACATCAGTCCATGTTTAAAAACTCTGAGGAGAAAAGTGAAGTCATAAAAATGGCTGTTTCTGGATACAACATACTGTCTTGGATTCCGAGAAATACCGGCCTTCTGCGAGATAGAGGCGCATAAATGATATGGCTGAAAATGTAACGGTAAAACAAACAAAAACGTGGTTACAACAAGCTGTTGTATTTTAGCTATAGTTGCGCGCGATATTGTGACAACGACCTTATTTATGAAGAACTGTGCTGCTTGATACCTTTTGATGGTACAGCCAAGGGAGAGGACATTATAACTGCATTTGCAAGCTATTTCGAAAATCAGAACATTAACACGAATAAAATATTATGTGTTACTACTGATGCCGCCCCTGCATTTGTCGGAAAGAGCAAAGGATTTGTTAAACTTCTTGAGGATCGTATTGGACGTCAAGTATTGAGATTCCATTGCATTATACACCAGGAGAGTTTGTGTGCGAAGATTTCGTCACTATCCTTAAACTCTGTAACGGAAACTGTTGTCAAGATAGTTTACTTCATAGTTTCTCACTCTTCATTGACCCACAGGCAATTCAAATCTCTTCTACAAGAAATGGAGAGCGCATATGCGGACCTCCCGCTGTACAGCAATGTTCGTTGGCTTAGTCGAGGTAATGTTTTAAACAGATTTGTATCATGTCTAGAAGCAATCAAGGTGTTTCTTGATGAAAAGGAACAACATTTTCCGGAATTGAATGACGAGGACTGGCTGTGCAAGCTGATGTTTCTGGATGACATAACTACAAATCTGAATGAATTGAACTTGCGTTTACAAGGGCAGGGTCAAACAGTACTTGATCTTTTTGAGCACTGGAAAGGATTTGCGTCAAAATTAGACATATTTTGCAGAGATATTACCACTTACACATACAAGTACTTTCCAAACGTAAAGGCTCATTCAAATCGATTTACTGTCAACAGAGATGAGCTTCAGAAGTACGTTGAAGCGCTCAAAGGAGAGTTTGCTAAACGAATTCAAGACTTCAAAATTCACGGGCCCATGTTTTCTTACCTCATCAAGCCCGACTTAATTGATCATACTAACATCCCATTTGACCTATCTCTTTTCGAGTGGATGGATGTTGACAATTTTGAAATGCAACACATCGAATTCAAGGCATCAGAGTTATGGACGATAAAATTTGTAGAATTGCGAAAAACTCTTGAAGGAAGCTGCTTGGAAAAGTCAGCTGCCATCCTCAACTGCTAGACATCCCTGCCTGAAGCGTTCACCTGTTTGAAGTTGCATTTGCTCTACTTTCGGCTTTTGGGTCATCTTATACATGTGAACAAATTTTCTCACACATGAAAGCTGTTCTAAGTCCACAGAGAAGTCGCCTAACACCTGTGCATTCAGAAGCCTGTGTGAAGCTGAAATTGACAAAATACACATCTGATATTGAACAATTAACCAAGGAGAAGCAAGGACACGGATCCCCTTAATTGATTAATGACTCAGATCAATAATAATCAATGATTACTCATATTAAAATTTTAATAACGTGTTTTATGTTTGGTGTATTTAATTGTTTTGTTCTTCAAACTATTGGACTTTCTGTCTTAACAAAATATACATATGGCAATTTTATTATAAAATTTTAAACTAATGTGTTCAGAACTTAAATTTTGCAAAACATAATATTTGTATTGATATTTGTTCCTATTTATATTAAAATATTGAATAATCTACAAAGAATAGAATAGAATGTATCGGAAACATGTTAATACAAGATCATTTTTAAATTATTTCAATAATTGTTGTATATAAAAATATGGTGGACTTAGGTTGGCATGCTGAGTGACTTTGCAACATTACTTCGGCACGAAACTACTAAATGTTTGCCGACCCCTGGTCTAAGGCTTAGACAGTAAATAGTGATAAAGGCCAAAACGGTTATTTAACAGGAGCGGTGGAGACTCTTTCTGATGATGAGATTACCTCCTGTTGTAATGCTCTGAATAGAGTTTCCTTTCATAAAGGACAGCAGAAAGAACTGTAATAAAACTGTATATGTGTAACTTTTAAAGGGAAAGTTGGGAGCCGCGCTGGTGTAATGGCTACAACGTTGTACTGGCGACCAGGTTTTCAAGGTTCAAGCCCGGGCGTCAGCGTTTGAAGGATTGTTTACGACCGGGAATTTGACTGAATAACCTGAACGGCTCCTGCACATAAACCCTCTGTGGATGGGAAGGAGCGAAGCTCCTGACCGGGTTGGAAGGAAAGTCCAGTGACCCCCCCAGCCTCGCAATGACATGTCATTGGGCCAAAAGGGCTGGAAAGCTCGAGTGCCGCTGGTTAGAGAAGAAAAAAAAAAGGGAAAGTACCAGATGTAATGTATCACAGAGAAGAAATGTGATGAAGCATGTGTCAATTGTCTTTTTATCTTCGTATTCTTCTTATCTTCATCTTCTTGTTATCTGTGTTTAACTTCTTCCTTGTTCGCCCTCAGACTCCTACATTAATGACTCTAATAAAGGCAGAAGTCAGCTCAAGGTTCCAGACATTTTTTTATCACACTGTCAAGTTCCATGCCAAGATAAGTTAAATTATTTTCTTTCTTTAACATCATTAATTGTTGTCCTACTTGCTTTGTACTGACGAAGTTCTTGACTGAGAAGTGGGGGCTTTAACAAACAAATCCCAAATGACAACCCCATACATTTTGGTGCTAATTTAAAGGGGTAGTGGAGGTGGACTGCATAAAACAAACTATAAAACAAAGAATAAAATACAACGCACTCTAGATAAGTAGAAATCGCTTTAAAGTACTTATACTTATTAGAACTTATTAGTGTTGTCACGTAATGGTCTAAAAATAATGTAGACACTGCTTAGCTCTTTGACTCCGGAACAACGCTCAGAGCGTTGGTCAGATTTGACACCCGTGCCAAAACAACTCTCTGAGCGTTGTGTTTAGTCTATCACGAATTAAAATTACGGCACAGGGTGGAAAATTATTGCGGAGTCAGAGTTAAACAACGCAGCACTACGATGCTTGGCCATCTCCGTCGCGTGGAAGAATGTCGAATCCCAAAAGGTATTTTCTACAGGCAACTAGCAGATATCACAAGGACAGTCGGCCGACCGTATTTGAGGTTAAAAGATACTTGCAAGAAAGACATGAAGGCACGGGACAAAGGTCCAGCAACCTTTGAGGATGAAGCTGCCGATCGCACCAAGTGGAGATGCTCCCTACGGCGCCCCTTTAGGTTGGGCGAAAAGAAGTTCTTACAGCATGTCGTAAATTTATTTTGAGAGAAAAGAGTCGTAGAAATAGTGGTCCGGTTTAGAGTGGAAAATGATGATGGAAAGCTCAGTGATAGAAAATGTAGAGATTTAATAGTTGCTTCCCAGCGTGCTGGAGGAGAGTAAAGACAGACTTATTTACGACAAATCGTGTCTCTCAATCTTCTCTTTCACTCTCCTGGTCAAACAATTATTTGCCAGTTTTCCAGACTCGCATCTGCGCGCTCACCGATTCGGTGTTTTCAAACACACACACGATGTTGATACAAACTATATTAAACGAATAGGGGAAAAGTTGGGCTTTGGGTATATCCAACACACAGAACTAAATGAGTTTATGTGATTTTATTTACTTTAAACATCAATCACTAAAAATATCAGATATTACATAAATTATCATAAGTACACAAATGCAAATAACAAGTTTGGGAGGGGGTGAAGAAGATTGGTATCGACTAAGCCCTTCCCGCTCATTAGACAAAGACAAACCCAGTCCAGAGATAGATAATATCAGGAACACGGGTACGTTAACCTAACAGTAAAGTTAATTACTCTGAAAGAGGTGTTACCAAGTTAGGTATAAGTGATAGAAAAAAAAACATGTTCTTCCCAGCTGTTCTTCCCTTTACTAAGCAAATGGAAAGGAGGTGGTTTTAAACAGAGTTAACAAATTATCAACTATCCCACTTAAAGGAACAATGTAGGGTATACAGAAAAGATATATGATACCAGGTAGGCAAGTTAACAAAATGGTCACACAAAAGAATTAATTTCCTGTCATCCATACTCGCGCTAGCAAAGGCCTTCACTCATCTTGCTCTCACTTACCGATTGTGAAAAAATCTTGCACTCCATAGAATAACACAACAGCAGTTACACCTCAACTAAATGTATGAGTGTTTGTTCAAGTTCTAGCCCCAGATTATCGGGTAGGCGGTCAGCACATAAAAGGATCCCGAAATCGCTGGAAAATGAATCTGTAGTTGTGTCTCTTTTCCTAATAACAGTTTCTATGGGAGGGCACGGTCTCTGATACCGGGGTGAGGATGGTGTGGTCTATTTGACTATGCCGCTGATAACAAAATTCTTACGCGTGCTGGTACACTTTATCCGTGAGGTATGGTTTAAGTCCAGTGAGAAAACTAGTCACATCACTGTTCAGGAAATTATGAATTATCTCTCTGTGTCAGTAAACTAACAAAGCTCGGGCCAGTGTTCTTCTTCCCGTTACGACTTAAGTTGTTTGATGGTGCGTTAAATTTGTCTTTGGGTGTGCTTTCTTTGCTATAAGTTAGATAGCGGAATTCCAAACATAGAATCGCCTCAAAGATTAAAAATTTACACAGTCTCAACAAGTTCTGCGTCAGGGGAACTCTACACACTGTTTATGCTTTGCTTTGCTTAGATTGATTTCTTTATTGCTTTCTTAATGCTGGGATCGCACAGGTTACGATCACTCTGTATGAAAGAAAAAAAAGACATGTAATATACCGAAAACAAATAACCTTCTAAAGCGCGATGAATTTCCCGTTAAGCCTATAATACACTCGAGTATTTAATTATGTATTTAATAAACACTGCGCGAATTCTAGTGGTTAAAAACCCACATCTATAAAACTAGGACTTAACTGAATTTATTAATTATAAATTCCTTCGCGACTTTAAAAGTTAATTTAAGCATCTATTATCTTTTGAAATAATATAATAGATAGATCATTATATTTAAAACTGGAACTCTTGAGATGGTTTAATTAAATAGATTTAAATTAACACAAAATCCCTTGAAATAGAATGACTAGACCACTGATCACTTTACACAATATATATTTTACCGCTTTGCACAGAATTAGAAATCACTGCAAATATATATAAAATCCAGGGGAAAATCTATAACAAGATTTCAATAAAGCTAGTGCTTCTGTAAAGGTCTGGCCAGCGAGTGATAACGTGTCTAATTCTACATGGTCTATTTAGCTAAAATGAAATGTAAGTTGAGTGGGACATGATAAACACTTGACAACTTATTTGATCTCACGAACTTTTGGGGATCTGACCGCCAAATCAAGAGAAGCAGCCGCCCCCTGGTCTTCGTATCCGCTCGCTGCTGCCCGTTTCGCTTTCCCCCGTTCGCTCGGTTCCTCGATTGACACCGAGACGCGAAATTAGCGGCAAGCAACTGCGTCTCGTATCAGGGAAAACTACTGTCTTTGATAGCGCCGATAGTCTCCCCTAAGATCCCTCGGTCTGTCTCTTTGATCTCGTCGCTGTATCCTACATGAGTCCCGGTGGAATGCGTTCTGGCAAACGAAAAGTTACAACAAATGTTCAGGGGTTCTAATGTTATGAAAAGTTAAGGGTCCCTTAAATCATCCATCATATCAGGGAAAATTCACTTGTCAAACTAGACGTACGTCACACAGCAAGCAGAAGATAAAAGAATCCACCGAAAAGAACACCAGAAAAAAATGAAACTGAAGACCATCACTTCAGGGCCGCATTCCCAAATTCAGTTATGACGGAAGGGGCTACTATACTATACTATACTATACTATACTATACTATACTATACTATACTATACTATACTATACTATACTATACTTATTAGAAACTCTGCGTATCAAAAGTTTACTCAAAGACAGACATTTTTGATGAAGAATCGGAATGAAAGCATAAAAGTAATGATTTTAGCCATTTAATTACACTTTTTTGGTTGTATGTTTAATTAACATTTTTGTTTGTATGTTTAATTAACATTTTTGTTTGTATGTTTAATTAACATTTTTGTTTGTATGTTTAATTAACATTTTTGTTTGTATGTTTAATTAACATTTTTGCATCTTGGCCACTTTTCAAATATAAAATAATAGGATAAAGTATATTATAATATTATTTTTAGTTGCCGGAGTTTCAAATACCACAACATTTAAATGTACACATATCATAATTAAACAATGCACATGTATTTGATCCACAGCAGCATTAACCTTTGTACAAGGAACGTCAAATCTTATCATCTAGAATTGGAAATACTAACCACGGAAAACAAACATTAAAACAGTTCGGCTTAAGTAGGTTGCTCCGTACCATCTCAACACTCTTATGTGATCTGCCCTCTATATTTTTTTAAGTTCTTTGTACCGTTTTCCTTTCTTGTTTCCCCCCTTTTCCCCCAGCTAGTTCTAGTTAATGAAAACGCAAATTAAATGAACATTCTGTCACTTCAATTTACACTTCATTAGATACCAACCTAAACCATGGAACTTTCTGCAACTTTTGGATTACTCGACCTGCTGAAGCGGGAAACGCATATTTTGGTTCATAAATCTGTGGTTACTTGAGACGAATGGCATCTTTGATGAATTCTTTAAGGCTATAGTCATGAACAATACATTAACGGTTGAAGCAGCAAAGGCAAGGCTCTAAATTTAAAACAACAGAAATAAAATAAAAGCTGTGAGAATAAAGGTAACATAGCGCATACATGTAGCTCTAGGGAGGTGCGATTACACTCGGCAGACTTGAGGGATGAGCCGAAAGGTATAAAAGAAAATAAATAAAAAACATTTAAATTTTAAAAGAACAATAACAATGAATGAAACAAAACACAATCTGAGGTAAAACAATTATTTGAAACTTCTATATAAAACTGATCGTTTTCTTATATACAATTACTTTTTATTTTTTTAACTTAATGGAACAACGTATTGAGCACCCATCTGCAATTCAGGCTGTGTATAGAACAAAAATTAAAACAATTTTTATAAGCATAAATTTACTATGTTTTTTGTAAACTGCAGCGGTGAACATCAATTGCGGAAATAAACTCGTTGCTTGTGTGTTTAGAATCACAGGTTGTTGCATAATTAGAGAAAGATAAAGCGTGAAAGACTCAAGAGCATATCTATCACTTTCCAGTTCCCTTGTGAGTAAAGGGATAGTAGGGGTTCATCCAGCTATACGAGAATGAGAGACAGTTGCGTCGTGGGATTTAATGTCACACTTTACCGACTCACTGTAGCAACTTGTGTATTCTATCACAGCTATATAATCACCTTCCTCAGCTTCTGCCCTGTTTCTACCTTTTCCTCAGAGCCATTTCATGTTTTGAGTAACCAGAATTTCTCACCCATAGCTGATTCTCTACTTAACCCATGACGACAGGTTATCTTTCCCTTGATGAATTGAATGTCTGTCACCTTGTAATATACAAGGGGATTGACATAAGTCTTGGGCCTGACCATGAAGGACATGTCACAGAGAGCTACAATTGTGTGTAGTGTTTATTCCTTTTCAATATAGCCACCGTCTGAATTGACACACTTCTGCCATCTCTGCTTGACCTTGAAAAGACCTTGGGAGTAGAACACCCTATTTTTCAAACTTAACCAGTCATCACATGCCAGTATAACCTCTTCATCGCTGTCAAAATGATTTCCTTTTAGCTGTTTTTTTAAGATTTGGGAATAGAAAAAAGTCTGTTGGAGCCAAATCTGGAGAATACGGTGGGTGTGGAAGAATTTCAATATTCAAATCGCTGGCTGCTAGCTGCACAAGCCGTGCTTTGTGAGAGGGTGCGTTGTCTTGAAGCAAAGGAAGATTTTGAGTGCGCGTTATCCCTCGTTTCCTGGTAACAACCTTTCTTAGTTTGGTGAGAAGATCTGCATAGTACTGTCAATTAACTGTGTTGCCACGAGGCAGATAATCTTTGAAAAGGACACCTTTGCCGTCCCAAAAAACAGTCAGCATCACTTTTCCTGCAAATTTCTGCGCTCTCGGCTTGACAGGTGTTGGGGAGCCAGGGGTTTTCCATTGCATGCTGGCAATTTTGGATTCGGGGTCATAATGGTGTACCGAAGTCTCATCTACTGTCACCATTTTCTCCAAAAAATTTTTTGACTGACACTTTTTGAGCAACTGTTGACAGCAATTTACCCTCGTTTGCTTCTGTTCACGTGTCAACAGTCGCGGAACCCAGCGTGCACACACTTTTCTCATGTTCAGTCTGTTGTGTAAAATTCTATAAACTGTTCTTTCATTTAGTTTTACTCTACTAGCTATCTCCACAATTGTCTTTTTTCGATCCTGGTCAATGATTTTCTTCACTCTTGTTGCATTTTCATCGTTGCACTCTGAGGCTGGTCTACCAGATCTTGGCAGATCAGCAACATTTGAGCGGCCGCACTGTGGACGGGAACTGCACCAAATCAAGTTAGATGTGACCGGGCTTGGTCACGGTGACAAATCAAGTCTAGTGTGACAGGGTGAGAATGGGGTGGAATCTTTTATCAATGTTCATCTGTTGTTTTACTGGCGACTGCCAGAGGTGGTGATTACAGAATAGGAACATAACCCAGGTAGTTCTTTTGGAGACTCGTAACTGTGTTTATGTTTTAGGCTGCATGATCGTCGAAAATATGGTAACATTCTTTTCTCTATTACCTGATGTAAACAAACGACACTTCCTACTGACGTTCGTTCAGGAAATAAGTTCAAGCTGGATTAAATATGAATGAACACCTTTATTAAGTGTCTGCACACTCTGACAACTTCAAAATAGTTCATAAATACATGTGCTTCTGCGGTATACAAACCAGTCATCCCAAGAAATAACACACAGCCATCGAACTTACAAGATGGTCAAAACCCCAAAATCACTGCCTCGCACGTCTCGTGCCTAAAACAAACTCACTTAACCCCCTTCTCTCAAACCATCACTTCCGTCCTAGCTCTAAGCAATTCTACCCCAAGTTCGATGACGTCATTCCTGAACACTTTAATTAAATCACTCATAGGATTTGTGACTAGTGTTATTACACTAAACTCCGCCAATGCCGGTCCCAAGCCCGGATGAAAAAGGAGGAGGGCGGCCTGCATGGAGGCCGTAAGGAGGCAGCCCCTCCACCATGCAAAGGCACAACAGGCCAATCACCTGTTTGCTTTAAATCATGTTTAAACTTGCAAGAGAGAAAACCGGACTGATTCTAAAGGCGACGAACTGGAACGGACTACGGACTACGACTTATGGCACATGGAACACAAGAAGTATAAATGGGAAGGAAGAGGAGCTGGTGGAAGAGATGAGGAAAGCATAACGGAAACGAAGAAAAAAAAAGACAAGGAGTCATGGATCTCTTACAGTGTTACCCATATCTGAAAGAGCTAAAGTATTGTGGCCCAAAATCAAAAAGATAGTCCGTTTATCTCGAGCTGTCACTAAAAGCCTGGAGAAACCATAGTCACCTGGTCATAGTGTATGGGCCAAATGAGGATGAGAGAGCAGAGGTCAAGGAGGAATTCTTCGAGCTGCTTCAAAGGACAGTGGATGACTGCCTAGATGAAGTTATTATGCTCGGAGATTTTAATGCCAGAGTTGGAAATGACCATGCTAGATGGGGTGGAGTTATCGGAAGATATGGAGAAGATACTCTCATGACAATGGAAAGCGACTCCTTAGATTCTGCAGTGAGCAGAATCTGATCATTACAAACACAAAGTTCCCCCATAAGCGCATACATGCATACACTAGATGTGAACCAACCAAGAATGAGAAGTCAGTGATCGACTATGCCATTGTTCGGAGAAGCCATTCAGATATGTCCGAGATGCAAGAGTCTGGAGGGGGCCAGAGATTGAAGTGACACTATAAAATCAATAGATGGGAATAATGCAAGAAAAAGTAACAACAGGAGAAATGAGCATTACACATTAAGACCAGATCACACTAAAAAATCGAAGAACATGAAGGGGTATGACTTGGAAACCCTCTGGAATAAATTCAAGGATATCATAAAGACAGCTGCTGCAGAAGCATGCGGTGAAGTCCGACTTGGGAACCAGAGAAAGAGGACACCTTGGTGGACAGAGGAAGTCAAAGAGAAAATAAGAGAGAAGAAAATGGCATGGAAACAATACTTAGGAGCTAAAAACACAACAGGACAAATGGAAAAATATAGAGAATATGTGACACTCAGAACAGAAGCAAAGAACAAAGTGCTAGCAGCAAAACAGAAGTCCAAAATAGAAAAGCTAGAAAAAGATAACTAAAACCAGAAATTCATTAACGAACATAACAAAAAAACAATGCGCTTTAAATTTATAAAGGCAAGGCATTTTACTGCCCCGAAGGAAGTAATCAAAGATATATTTCTCAGAACTCTCTGGATGGTGAGCATGATGAAGCATCAGAAATGATAACCACTGACACAGAAGAGGAAACCAATGATGGTGAAGATGACATAAAGATGGAAGAACTGAGGGCAGCACTAGAGAAAATCAAGATGGGCAAAGCAGCAGGGCATGATGGTATAACACCAGAAATGGTTAAGTACATGCCAGGCGAAAAAAAAGGTCCTACAGGCAGCATGGTGCAACAAGACCATACCAAAGGATTGGGAGATTGCATCATAAAATATTTTCAAAAAGGGTGACAATCGGTGTGCCATAGAGGCAATCCCTGGTCCCTGGTAAAATCACTCTAGAATCCTAGAGCAGAGACTCCGACGCCTAGCTGAGCCACAATTGGATGAGGTCCAGTGCGGATTCCGAAAAAACTCAAGACCTAATCTTCACACTCAGACAGCTGAGTGAAAAGGCCCTTGAGTATAAGAGTGAGATCCATCTTTGTTTCATAGATCTGGAAAAGGCTTTGACAGGTGGAGCAAAGTTGGGACTGTTTGGCAAGGAAGAATATTCCAGCACCTCTGATTCATGCTATACAGAGCTTCTACAAGTCTTGCAGAAATTATGTGAGGCCAGCAAACCATAAGTCAGAAGAGTTCAGGACCACCACTGGTGTAAGACAAGGTGATATCCTATCACCTTACCTCTTCATACTCCTTATGGACGATGTCATCAAGGCATGTAAGGAGAGAACAAGAAAGGATTCACATGGGGTAAAGATGAACAGGATAAGCTGGTATTTGCTGATGAATTGCCCTGATTGCTAAATCAGGGCACATCTAGTTGCAATCAAGGATGGAGAAGAGAGGGATGTGTCTAAAACAAAATCCATGGTGTATCACAAAGAAAGAAAACCAGAAAAAGTTGGGAGAACACAAGGTCGACCACTTTAGATATCTGGAGCTATTATATGAAAGGGAGGCATCAAAGAAGAGTTGGCCACTCGAAAAGCAGCGGCTGGGAGACTTTTTCAGGCCATAAATCGTGGATTCCTCAGCAAGAAAGAGGTGGTAAGAAAACGAAGATGGCTGTATACCGCTCCACCTGTCCCACACATATGGATGCGAGTCGTAATGACTACAACCCACAAAAGCCAGATCCAAACCTTATCTGAGGAAAGTGTTAAGTAACAAAGAGACATGAACGATGTAAGGCCTAAAATCCCATCCGCTGCAGACCCAAATAGAACAGTCCCAACTAAGATGGTTTGGCCATGTCGGCAGAATGGGAGAAGATCGGCTACCACGACAAGCATGGGAAACAAAGAAAACATGGCAAAGGACAAATTAACAATCTTTGAAAAGGACTAAAAAAAAAAGACAGCTGATAAATGGTCTGGCGCTCTCTCTTCCAAACCTCTACACCTCACGGTAGAAGGGGAACGACTAAGTAAGTAAGTAAGTATTACAAACTAGACACGCTTACTTAGTGTTTAATCTTGCTAAGTATTCTTACCCCCTAACTATAATGTGACATAGTGTTATCCGACGTACAGCTACTGTCACATACGCCCTGGTAAAGTGTATCCCGTAGGAGACACTTTATTCCCTAGAAAAAAAATTACTACTCTAAAAAAAATTATTGGGATTCATATCCCACCATAAATCATGTCAGAAGGACTACAATAAACAATAGATGGGAATAATGGATGAAATAACACCATTAACATTTCGCACTAAAAAATCGATCATGAAGGGGTAGGGACTGATGGACATAACATAAACGAGGGACACATGGGAAAAAAAAACTATGGAGGTTATGGTAACTACAAATAGTACTAATAAGTGGCCAAAAAAAAATATATGACCAAAATAGAACAGTAACTAACATTCATTAACGAACTAACAAAACGCTTTATGGATTTATAGTCATCAATATCTCTCACACTTGTGCGAATCATAAAACATAAAATAACATGACAAGCGAGTTAACGTCGCAAGGAAAAAAAAACTGCCAAAAAAAAATATGGCGGGTGCACATAAAATATAGCGGATGCCCAAAATGGCTGTCACCCTACACTTCACTGAAGTGGGTGATGAAAAAAAAATATGAATGGAACAAATGGAAATAGAACCACAGAACTTGGTGGCAAAGTATGGGCAAAATGGGTAAGTCTCATTAAAAAAAATGACTTTGCCGGTGTAACAATAACCGGAAACAATGAATGGAATGGAAACATGGTAATCAACGGACAATGGTATAGAATATATAAATGGGCAAATAGTTAAATCACATGAATGAGTGTCGGTGTAACAATAACCGAAAATTCAAACAATCATAATGCAATATGGTGTCATCATCATAATAAATCGTGAATGATGCCAGCATTAGTGGCGGGTGAAGTGTTCATTGTTTCCAATCTTTCAATGGCTTACAATAACAGGCGAGGATCGTACTGTGTAGGTTGGGATGTAGGAATAATGGCAAGACGGGAAGTACGGAGTGGAGGCTGTGGAACGGCAGAAGGATAACGGAGGGGAATACGTAATCTACGGGACGGAGGTGTGACAGGGGGAGGGAGAGGCGGAGGAGAGGGACTACGGTAAGGAGAATGAACAGAACCACGGGAGCGACGAAAACGGGTTCGTACATGGGCGGCCCGCTGGTGAAGGGGCTTAGGAAAGGGAACAGAATCGTAAATGAATTTTGGATGACGACGTCTAAAGAGAAAACGAGCTGAGGGAAGAGGAACATCAGGTCCAATATCAAAAGAAGAATAATCGGGGGAAGAGCCAAGATCACTAATCTCATTTTTCGGCCAATAAATTCTACGGCCTTCGTCGTCCGTTATATGCTGGAGCTCATCCGACCTGTATCCAATTTCGTCGGGGCCCATAACTCTATCCTCCCCACTTGACGAATCGAATTGTGATTCTATGTCAAGCTGGTACTTTTCTTGTACTGTATCAAGGTCGGAGGGAGGCGGAGGAAAATAACCATAAGGAGAAAGAGAAGGTTCAACATCTGAAGAGTCAGTCTCATGTTCTGTATCAAGGTCGGAGGGAGGCGGAGGAAAATAACCATAAGGAGAAAGAGAAGATTCAACATCTGAAGAGTCAGACTCATGTTCTGTATCAAGGTCGGAGGGAGGCGGAGGAAAATAACCATAAGGAGGAAGAGAAGATTCAAAATCTGAAAAGTCAGACTCAGGTTCTTTATCAAGGTCGGAGGGAGGCGGAGGAAAATAACCATAAGGAGGAAAAGCGGGGTCAGAAGAGAGATGAACAGAGGGAGGAGAAGCGGGGTCTGAAGGGAGGTGAACAGAGGGAGGAAAAGCGGGGTCCGAAGAGAGATGAACAGAGGGAGGAAAAGCAGGGTCAGAAGAGAGGTGAACAGGGGGAGGAAGGGAGGTATGGACAGGAGCTGTGGCAGTAATAGGAGGTACAATAATATCATGCTGAGGCGAAGCATGAGAGGGGCCTGGAGTAACGGAGGGTAACTCAGCCAATCGAGCGTCATGGGAGTGGATACGTGAGTATAGCTCAGGAAGAGGGATATGAACCTCAGCGGTGGAACAGGAATGATAACGTCTGTTAAAGGTTTTTCTCCACTGTGTTACTGGCTTTATATATGCTCTTAGTCCATTTTCTGTCGTTACCATACATCTTTCTTTGTCACTGGTAACATTATTTATTTCAAATATCTTTCCTTGTTTGATTACATTGATAACGTTTCTCACTGTAATTCGACAGTGTCTTTTATTGAGACTGTTCCAGTGTGCCCTTCCAGCAGCTGTTTGTTGCTGTGACAGTTGTTGTTGAAGAAGGTGGTTTTTCTTTTGCAACAAAAATACTTGATGCTCTAGCTGTTGAATGGGTGAATCCATCATAAAAAAAACAGTTAGGAGCTGGTCACGGGCATCAAATCAAATAGCTGAATCCATCGTAAAAAGGCAGTTACGAGCTGGTCACGGGCACCAAATCAAGTTATGTGGACGGGAACTGCACCAAATCAAGTTAGATGTGACCGGGCTTGGTCACGGTGACAAATCAAGTCTAGTGTGACAGGGTGAGAATGGGGTGGAATCTTTTATCAATGTTCATCTGTTGTTTTACTGGCGACTGCCAGAGGTGGTGATTACAGAATAGGAACATAACCCAGGTAGTTCTTTTGGAGACTCGTAACTGTGTTTATGTTTTAGGCTGCATGATCGTCGAAAATATGGTAACATTCTTTTCTCTATTACCTGATGTAAACAAACGACACTTCCTACTGACGTTCGTTCAGGAAATAAGTTCAAGCTGGATTAAATATGAATGAACACCTTTATTAAGTGTCTGCACACTCTGACAACTTCAAATTAGTTCATAAATACATGTGCTTCTGCGGTATACAAACCAGTCATCCCAAGAAATAACACACAGCCATCGAACTTACAAGATGGTCAAAACCCCAAAATCACTGCCTCGCACGTCTCGTGCCTAAAACAAACTCACTTAACCCCCTTCTCTCAAACCATCACTTCCGTCCTAGCTCTAAGCAATTCTACCCCAAGTTCGATGACGTCATTCCTGAACACTTTAATTAAATCACTCATAGGATTTGTGACTAGTGTTATTACACTAACTAGACACGCTCAAATACTTAGTGTTTAATCTTCCTAAGTATTCTTACCCTAACTATAATTAAGTGGCAGCACCTTAGTGTTAATCCGACGTAACAGTCCGTACTGTCACAGCACTTAAACTGTTGACACCAGTTTTTTACCGAAGTATATGAAGGACAAGAATCACGAAACACTGGCTCCATCTCCCTGTGTATTTCTGTAGGTGTTTTTCATTGAAACATCAGAAATTTTATCACAGCTCTGGCCTCCTTCTTTTCCATTGTTTTGTCAAATCTTTGGAGCAGCAGATCCGGTCAATAAGGTACATTGGGCTGTGCACCGTAGCGGGAAAACCCATTGAAGAAACAAACGCGTACTTCACACATTCAGTGCAAATATGATGAACTTTATGTGCCAAGTTTCATCTTGATCCTGTGACTCCTTCATGGTCAAGCCCAAGACTTATGTCAATCCCCTTGTAACTCCTGCCGGGAAGTAGCTGTTGGCTTTATTAGTGACTTCCCCCTGTCTTTCATCACGTTTCTTTTCTCGGATGTTTTTTTTTTTTTTTAACTTTTTTTATTTATTTATTTAGTTTATTGAGAGTATGGTAGGTCTCGTTTCTATTTGCAGAATTTACTTCTCTGGCTTTCTTTCTGGTTTCACTTCCTGATTACGGTACTGAATTTAACGCTTGGCAACATTAAATCACTGGAAAATACTTTTACATCACGGAATATTATTCTTTTGTTGCCGTTAATATTCATTGCTGTGTTATTGTATATATGGTCATTGCGTTGATGTTTTCTTTCTTGTTTATTATTTATTTTTTGTTAATTTTTTCCCAAGTATTGACTGCATCTTTTGACATTTTCTCATATCCTATATTTGTTTCTCTCTGTTTAAAAAAAAAAAAAAACTTTTTATTACTGTCAGCTAAAGATAATCCAGCAAAATCTCGTCTTCCTAATGTATTATTCATTTGTAAAACGGACTTTAAATACCATTTTAATATTTTGTTTTCCTTTGTTACTGTCTGTCAACATTTTGACCCGTCAGCCCCGTCATTATTTACTCGTATTGTGATAGCAGCCGTCTGCTAGAATAGTTTTACTGCAAGTCATTTTCTAAATGGAGATTGTAAGCTCAGAACGTCTTAAGAATAAATATGTTTTAAAATACTTAGTAGATTAGTAAAGCATTAAAAAGCAAAGACTCTTTAAGACCCAAAAGCCGATATATCGTACTTCCTTCCAGACCCATTTGACCCTGTTGAACGCTAAATCGGCTTTCGTATCTTTTGCTCCTTTTCTAGAGCTGTTTTTTTTTTAATTTTAACAACCCAAAACGTCATTTCTGACAGGAAGTACTTTCATTTTAAATACCTCGTATCTATACAAATGAACATTAAAAAATGTTTTTTTTTTCCAAACAACAACAATAAAAAAGCACTGGGGTGGCCATTTTGTGCTTGGGACTGAAAGAGTTAACAAAGTATCACAAACACGATGTTTATTATTCTCAAAGCTTTTATAAATGTAATGGCTGCTTCCTAGTCTTTAAAACACAATTTTTATTTAGCAAAAGGTAAAGGTAGTCCCGTAGAAGATACTGCCGTAGGGGGTGACGTTTTAGAGACTTCAGTATAATAAGTTCAGGGTTCGAGAGGTGGGGGTGACCAGTTCCCTCACTGCCTTTTCCTTCCCTAATTCAAGAACAAATCCCGTACCCATTTGCAGCAGAGTAGACTGGAACTTGTCGAAACAATGAATCGAACCCGGTCACCTTTGTCACGAAAGACCAGCGCTCTAACCAGTCTGTCAATCCACGAGCACAAAAGGTACCACACACACACACATATATATATATATACAATATTGAAATTTAAACTGTGAAGGTGCAATCACTGCTCCCACACAGAATGTCGCTAATGCCGACGAAGATGAGATTGTACATGAAGGTAGAAACCTCATCGTATGCAGAAAACTGCTACATAAACATCTGCTTCTAGGGCACGTGATGTGCTGTTCCTGGAAGGTGGTCAAGTGCTGGCATTAGAGCATCACTCGAAGAGTGAGAAATGACACTCATTTATTTACGATATCAGAGACCGCAAGTCAATAAACATTTCATGCTGTGTAAATATTGAAGGAGTTGAATGTTGCCAGAATAAATCTTTTGTTGTTCATTTTTCTTTTTCAAAGTGTACGTCGGCACTGAGCGAATATGTTTTAAAATAAAAACCTTTTATTAGCTAAAAATATTTTCTGAAAATAATTTTTTTTTTAAACTGTTCATCATCATCATCACCAGCTGTCATCTCCACAAAGAAGGTTGGCTGGAATGGATCTCCAACTTCTTCTGTCTCTTGTCTTGATGGTGCACTCTGATAGACTCTTTCATGTCCATCTCTTGATCTTATCTTCCCACCTACAGCGTTGTCTTCCCCTTGCACGTTTGCCTCTCTTATATTATGGTCTTCTGCAAGGTGTTACGCCTTTTTATGTGGCCAATATATTTTAGCTACCTAATTTTGATCTCCCTCATTAGTTCTCTTTTCATACCTAGATTTTCTAGGACCTCCTTATTTGTTTTCTTCTCTTTCCATGAGATGCGCTACATTCTTATATATATCCATATGTCAAGAGTCTCAATTTGTTCTTCCAATTGCTTATTCACTGTCCATGTTTCCACACCATGTAGTTGTGAAGAATATATATAACATTTTATGATTCTCAATTTTAATTTGTGAGTTTGTCACGGAATTGCCTCCCCTGATTTGCAGCAATGGTCCAACAGTGGCCAAAACTAAAGAGTATCTAATATGGGTCTTCAAAGGTGTCTTCCTTCGCACAAGATTACTCTTGGCAGAGTGGTTGATAGAAGGATAATGATGCTTCTATCTCTGTCGTGAAACATTCTAAATCCACATATATAAATTAAAAAGTAAATGTAAAGCCTAACGCATTAATTCAATAAAAGGGAAAGAAGAATGGTTAAAGACCCGTGCTTTCCAATAGCGTACGCCTGTGTTAATAGAACGTCATGCTAGTTGAACAAGAAAACCCCTTTTTATGCTCCGTCTGCATAAAACTACACACGTTCGAAAAATACAACTAGTACTGTGTTTCTTAGAAAACCTTGAGATACGCAAGCTGCTTAATGACCTAGATTAATACTAGCATTAATTTCATTATATACACTACGTTAACATAAACGAAAGGACAGATGGACTTAGGATAGAGAGAGAGAGGGCTGAACGGAGGAACGCCTGCAACACTAACACGCGTCTCGCGATATAAAATTAATGCCACCCCCAAGCGTAAGGCATGAAGCACTAACTTTTTTTCAAATAGACATTGATAAAAAACACTACCAATACGAGGGTTAGGTTTTAAAAACCTGTTTAATGCTTATTAGTAAACATGACATTATACTGTTTTATGTCTGAAAGCCTGACAGTACAGAAGACACCACCTCGTATCGAAGTGAACGGAAGGTAGAAGAAAATGCATATTTTGAACGCAGCCACTTAGCTCCATTAAATTTATATATTTGGGTTCCTTAGGACTTGCTGACAAAGAATATGTTAAGTGTTACGCAAATAGTCTAGGAATTAACAAATTATAGCCAAAAGAAAATAGTGAGGTTGTCTGACAGCACCAAATCATAATCGCACAGTGGCATGTTTTGAAACCACCATTTTACGGGAAATAGGCCACCATGTTAAATCTGATTTGATTGGCGGGAATGATATGTAAGGCTAAACATGATTAGTCGGATTGCAAATACTATTTTTGGTTGTTAGGGGAAACGTAGGAAGGGTAAATTTTTTCAAAAGCTTGTGTAAACATGGTCCTATTGGCTAGACCCGCTTATATAGTCAATTAGGAGCGTCTGTTCAGTGCCACATTTTAGAATAAACTTACTAAGAAACAGTGCGTTGAGATCCAGCTCATATTTTTCTAAATAAAAGCCTGGGACAGAGGCAGATCGGAATTTGTGCCATAATTCATCGCCAGTCAACGTATTTGTTTATTATTTCCATGAATTGTGGTAAGATTGACATATTTGATATCTTTTTGGTGAAAATTGAATGTGAATTGATAATTTATGTCTGTATATGTGTGTGGTTCAGTAGCAAACATGAGGCAAAGCCTACATATTGCTCCAACCTGAACAAAACTTGTCGGGGAGAAGTATAAATGCATGGGATCACCAAATAGTACACTGACACCTATCTTATTGACTAGAAGGAACTAATGCTGGAATTGCAGAGGCGTAGTAACCATTAAGGAGAAGAATACTGGTGTAAATTGTTTCAGATGAAGCTAGCAGTTGGCCTACCGCTCTGAACTCAGTGTTTGTTATGTATTGTGTTCAGTGTGGAAACAGATTATAAATTAGTTCTGAAGTAGGAGGTACAACCTTCTTGTTTCAGGGACCGTGGTCCTAACTTATTGAGGCAGCACCTGGTCTGAGTTTTGCTGAATCCAGAGGCTGATAGCATACCCCTTGGTCCAGATAGCGACCAGTGAGGTTCTCAAGAACACGGTGAAGCAAGCGAGCAGAGGAGACTGTTTCCTGCCGCCCTCACAGAAGATAAGATTCTGTGGCCAGAGCAGCTCAATCCTATGTACCCCCCTCTAAAATTGACAGTATATTAAAGAAAGAGGGACAATAAATTGTTTCAATTGACAGGAACTGTGAACTTTTCCCAATACTATTTCCACCATAAGCAAACACTTGAAGTCACGATGACAAACAACAACCAAGCTTGAACAAGCCAGTATTACCTCATAGTACTACATCACAACTTACACACATATGATAATAATAATAATATATGTCAATACAAAGAGTCTATCTATAAATTGTGTACATATAACTTGTGATTACATTTGATTGTGATTCCTGGTTCACTTTGTAGTTGAATCAGGGTATCTAATATTTGAAGGAATTAATACATATATTTTTAAACGTTAAGACTTGACTCATTTAAGATAGTCTTCATCATCATCTCAACCCATAACCCGTCATGGGTCGTAGGGGTGCCATGGTGGAAGCATCAGCAGACAGGGTCCTCCACTGCTCTCTATTCTCAGCAATGCGTACAAGTGTGGAGAAACCGTGTCCTGCCCATTCTTTGATGTTATCAGCCCAGGATTTTCTTTGCCTTCCTCTTCTCCGTTTACCTTCGACTGTTCCCTGGAGGATCGTTTTCGAAAGGGAGTCATGACGAGTTACATGCCCAAACCAGGCAAGCTTTCGACGTTTCACTATTGACAAAAGTGGTTCTTGATGGCCTGCATAGGTGTTTATCTTCTCTCTAACATAGACATTTGTTTTGTGCTCTTTATAGCAAATGCGCAAAATTCTTCTATAACATTTATGCTCGAAAGCCTGAATCCTTCGCTCCGTATCTGCAGTGAGTGTCCAGCCCTCACACCCATACAAGAGAATAGATAATACAAGTGATTTGTATAATTTGATCTTCACAGGAAAACTGATGTTACTTTTCCAGATCACATTCAACCTTGTCATGGCAGCTGAGGCCATCTCAAGTCTTGTCTTGATTTCTTTATTTGATCTTCCATCACTACATATAGTGGACCCGAGATATTTAAAGGTGTTAACTTCTTCTAACGTTTGCCCATTTAACGTAATGTTGGTCGGAACATGTTTCTTATGGAGTGTTATATGTATGTGAGTGTCACAGTGTTGTAAAGTGTTGTGCATTAAATTAAATTGTTTATCTGTCTGTTGTTGTTGTGACTTACACTTCATCATTATCATAACCCTAGACATTCAACGTAATCATCACAATATTCCAGAATAATTCTGACTGAGGTATAAATGTGGTAGCAAGTAAGGTCATCTGTAATACACCACACTTATTAGATACAGATACCTTCACAGCTGATCTCAGTCATTACACTAAGTCCCCTATAACTATTTATATCATCCCACTTTACCACAATCTCAAGGGAGTGTTCACAAGATATTTTCAGAAGTCAAGAACAATGCTGCTTAGGGCCGACCACTATTAACTTATATCTGATCCGTCGCCTTTTGTGAAGAAAGGGTTATGCAAGTATTAATTTCAGCTCGTTCAAGCCCCCACCCTTATTTACTCAGTGGAATTCTTCTTATTCTGGTATAAATCTGTTTAGAGTGTATTTAGCAAATTAACTGAGACAAACATGCAGTACATTCAAAATGATTAAATCGATGTTAAATTTGTATACTTATAAACAACAAACTTAATAATCACTTAGATGTTAACAAGATTTTTTAAAATGAATAATGATTTATCAGAAAATTATCATCACTGTGTGATGTAATGACAGTTTGTAAAGGAGGTCGCTTGGCAGCTTTTATGTGTTACTTAGCTGTCAGTGACGGTTCTGCTCCTTCTGATGTTTATTTCTTGGTAGACTGGATCGCTGACCCGCTCGTCACTGGTCAAGGTTGTAGCGCGCAGCACGTTCTCAGAAGTGTCAGAGAGTGTCTCCGAAGTTGGTCCCTCGTCTTTAAGCCCCGTCTGATGATTGGGAATAGCTTCGACTTCAGGCTATTTGTACCCTTCTTGTTCCAGAGATAGTACCCTAAACATCTACCACCAACTAGTATGGTAAAAGAATAGAAACAAATACTCTCTGAGTATTGAGTTTTCCGACACATAGTTATGTGTCCCCTTCTTCCTATTCCACCATCCCATCTACCTCAGACTTTACCCTCGATGAGAATTAAGCTTAATCCCTCGAGAGAAAATTTTCTTTACGTTTAAATTGAATAACGTTATATTTACTGTACATTCAAATGAAAAGGTTAATAGTATAGATAGAATATGTTTACATTTACATCTACACTGATTGAAAAATGTTCACGATATAGATTGAATATGTTTTCAGTTACATCTACACTGGTTGAAAAGCTTGAAAATTTCATTCATTTTAAAGTGAATATGTTAACATCTCTTTCATCTTTCCCTCCCTGCTCCATATGGAACTTGGGACTGCCTATGCTTTTTAGTTCTCTTTAAGAAACTAGCAATAATGTAGTCACCAGCCCTTGCAGTGGTGGTTCAAAAAATCATCATTCTATATGCTGAGGTTGCCAGCCTCAAATGACTTAGACAACCACTACCAATTTTCACATAGTAATATTCACAAGGCAATATATACATATTAGTTCACACATTAGTAAGGAAAATATAGAATGTAAAATGTACAACTTACGCCAATCTTGGCTCACAGACTGTTTGCTCCGAGAAGTAGGTTAAGGCACTAGCTGATGCCTTTTACACGTGTTCGTGGGGGTCGTTACTTTAGCAACAATTTCCCACTTTGACTCTGTGTTTTCAGTTTCCTCAGATCCCGGTTTCATTCTTAAAATTATAGAGTTTTCCTGGGCTATTCAAGTCCTTCAAAACGCTCCAACAAAGTCCGGTCTGATAAATGCACTTCTGATTCTAACTCTGGCAGTCTGGGTTTCGTCTTGGCGCAAGGAGAAATTTTCAGTGTCTTAAAACTGCAAAAGTGTCAGGTTGTATGGCACGTTGTCTCCCCCGCAGTTGTTTTTTACGATTTAGGCAGGGTCCAATCAGGAATTTGGTGGTTCCTCTATTTCGAGTCCCCGCCAATCGTTTCAAAACTACATATTTAGGTGGGGTAATTCAAAATTATTCCGACATGAAAAATTCTGTGCGTGATGCCGAAGGTCACGTCTCCCATATATGGAAATGACAGTCCGTACACTCTTTCGACAATCTGTTTCAGATGTAACATCTTACTTTCCTTTAAAGCAATGTCTCTGAAACAGGTGGACAGAAAATGATGATATCATTCATGTTTGTCCAAAATGTGTCGCACAGACAAGTAATCTCTTTATCCGTCGCTTTGGCACACAAAATACGTCTGCGGGCGAGTAATTTTGTCGCCTGGCACGGCTTGAGCAAACAAAACTCGTCTGTTTACCATTTTGGCAAGTGCTACTCGTTTGCCTTATCAATGCTTAACCAAAGTTGCTGGAGCGATTTTATTGTTAATCTGTAGTCTGTCGTCGGCCACATCCGAGATTAACCAACATGATCGTCGGTTAATAATATCTCATCCGTTCCTTTCCCAGCAGGGAAGAAGGGGTAACCAATCAGACCTGACGACTTATCACTGAGAGGAGTGTAAGAATGTTTGAAACTACAAAATATCTGCTACATAGTAGAGAAAAAATAGGATGCCGACCACTGAAAAGCACGTAATTAGTCAGTACAACAACTGTCACAGTCTGTTTTGCTAATTATCATAGTTTGTGTTCATGCAGTAATTTAATTAGTCAGGCAAGGATGTGTGATGTCACCGGATCTGTTCAATCTGTACAATGAAAATATACTAAGATACCTAGAGGGCATGCCAGGAATATCATTGGCGGACATAATATAAACTCTGATGGTACTGTTTTAATAGTCAAAAGTGAAAAGGAGATGCAGGAAATGGTTGATACATTAGTGACAGAAAGTGAAAATAAAGGCCTCAGCCTTAAAGCAAAAAGACAGAAGTAATGGTCGTCTCAAAGAAAATACCTTCCCCAGAATGTAATATCAAAGTAAATGGAACAGTTTTAAAACAGGTCAATAGATTCAAATACCTGGGCTCTTTAATAACAACGGATAGAAGATGCATCTGAGAAGTGAAGAGCAGAATAGCTCAGGCAAAAACAGCATTCTATAAAATTAAGAGTATTTTATGCAACAATTCTTTATCAATGGAAGTAAGAAAGAGAGTTCTTCAGTGTTATATTGAACCAAAAACAGTCATTTCCTTTGGCTGGCGTTGGCGTAATAAGTCACTCTCCCCGGGCGGCAAGTAAACCTAGTTACGTCGCTTTAACGATGTCATCAAGGCATGTAAGGAGAGAACAAGAAAGTATTCAGTGGGGTACTGAAAGATGAGACAGGTCTGTATTTCAGAGCTGGCATTTGCTGATGATTTTGCCCTGATTGCTAAAGCAGAGGCACATCTTCAATCCAACCTGCAAGTCTGGAAGGAAGAGCTGAAGAAGAGAGGGATAATCATAAGCAGATCAAAAACAAAAACCATGGTGATATCACGAGAAGAAAGAAGACATCAGATTAAGCTGGCAGAACAGGTCCTGGAGCAGGTCGACCACTTTAAATACCTTGGAGCTGTCAAAGACCGGAAGGGAAGCATCAAAGAAGAGTTGGCTACCCGAACAGCAGCAGCCAGGAGACTTTTTCAAGCCATAAATCGAGGATTCCACAGCAAAAGAGAAGTTGGTAAGAAGACGAAGATGGCTGTCTACCGCTCCACCTATGTCCCAGTATTGACGTATGGATGCGAGTCTTGGGCAATAACTACAACCCACAAAAGCCAGACCCAAACCTCAGAAATGAGGTATCTGAGGAAGGTGGTTGAAGTAACAAGAAGAGACATGGTCCGCAACCATATGATATGTCAAGGCCTAAAAACCCAACCCCTGCAGACCCAAGTAGAACAGTCCCAGCTGAGATGGATTGGCCATGTCTGCAGAATGGAAGAAGATCGGCTACCACGGCAAGCATGGCACTAGAGGCAACAGAGATGTGGTTTTACAGAAGAATGTTAAAAATACCATGGACAGCCAAAAAGAGTAATGAGGATGTCCTGAAAGAGGCCAGTGCACAAAGGAAACTTATTTCCCAAGTTAGAAAGAAGCAATCCACTTTTTTTGGGCATGTTATGAGAAGAGGAAAGCTAGAATATATCGTAACAACAGGTAAGATTGAAGAACAAAGAGAAAATGGAAGACAAACAGAGCAAACACTGGATAGTTTGCCATCGTTGCATGGAAGGAGGTCAACAACAGAATTTGTAAATTGTACTGGAGACAGGAAGGTGTGGAGAGACATGATCTCCTACGCCACTAGGCATGGCACTTAAACTATAAGATTGTAATTTATTGATCTTATTGATCATATTAATTTATTGATCTTATTGAACTCCATTGTATTACATTTTGCTTAATCTGACCAAAGTATTTAATCAAAATGTGCCTATGCTCTAGACCAGGGGTCGGCAAACTACGGCACGCGTGCCAAGCGTGGCACGTGGAACGATTTTCAATGGCACGCTGAGTGAATTAAAATACTGTACAGTATATGATCTCATTTTTAAAAAAATTGAATTTTTAATTAAATAGAAGCATATAATTCTTTTAAAGCTATACCCGTTTTCACAACCCTTCAAAACGAAAGTTTTTAGACATTGTAGGTAAGAATGTGCCACCTGATGCAAACTAAAGGCCTGATCATACTATACTGCACGTAAGTCTTTGTTTTTACGGACCGTTTCCGAGAACAAACATTCTTCAACGAATTTCAAGGGGAGTGGTTACACTTTGCGGTGCCCGCTAGTCTGGCGTCTACCTGCTACCGTAGTTTGTAGGATGAGATTCTTGAAAAGAATCCCAAGCGAATTTTGACGGGCAAGCGGAGACGTAATATCATAATTACGCAATAGTGTCTGGCTAGCGCCTGACGAGTGTATTTATTTCGTTTTCGCTCGCAGTTTTTGACTCCAAGTGTGAGTTTGGAGCAACAATGACTGACCTCGACGAAGTTATATTTCCGTCCTATCCTTCCCCTCTCTCCAGACCACCACCACCTCTACAGTTCTCTCGGCTGTCGCATACTCATGCCCGTACAGTCCGTTGACCGCAGCACAAAAGTTGGTGTTGTTATTAAGTAATGCGGTGCCGTTAAAATGACTCAAAAAAGAAAAAAACTTGATATACGCTCGTTTCAAGACTTTTGGACAAACGAATATGGATTCATACAACAAAAGGATCGTGCTGTTTGTGCTTTATGTTATGAAAGTGTCGTGTGCCGTACGTCAAGAGTACAAAGACACTATCAAACCAAACATCAGTCCATGTTTAAAAACTCTGAGGAGAAAAGTGAAGTCATAAAAATGGCTGTTTCTGGATACAAACAAAAAAAAAACAAAGTAGTATTTTTAGTCAAGTAATTGGAACCAAAAATAAAGCTACCGAATGTAGTTACAAAATTGCACAGTGTGTGGCTTCAAAGGGCAAACCTGTCACAGATGGAGAATACATCAAGAAAACTTTTTTGAGCAATGCTGACATTTTGTTTAGTGATTTACCAAATAAAGAAACAATACTGTCTCGGATTCGAGAAATACCGGCTTCTGCGAGATCAATCGAGAGGCGCATAACTGATATGGCTGAAAATGTAACGGTAAAACAAACAACCGGGTTACAACAAGCTGTTGTATTTAGTGTCGCTCTTGACGAAAGTGTCGATGTGAATGACGTGGCGCGCCTAGCTATAGTTGCGCGATATTGTGACAACGACCTTATTTATGAAGAACTGTGCTGCTTGATACCTTTTGATGGTACAGCCAAGGGAGAGGACATTATAACTGCATTTGTAAGCTATTTCGAAAATCAGAACATTAACACGAATAAAATATTCTGTGTTACTACTGATGCCGCCCCTGCATTTGTCGGAAAGAGCAAAGGATTTGTTAAACTTCTTGAGGATCGTATTGGACGTCAAGTATTGAGATTCCATTGCATTATACACCAGGAGAGTTTGTGTGCGAAGATTTCGTCACTATCCTTGAACTCTGTAACGGAAACTGTTGTCAAAATAGTTTACTTCATAGTTTCTCACTCTTCATTGACCCACAGGCAATTCAAATCTCTTCTACAAGAAATGGAGAGCGCATATGCGGACCTCCCGCTGTACAGCAATGTTCGTTGGCTTAGTCGAGGTAATGTTTTAAACAGATTTGTATCATGTCTAGAAGCAATCAAGGTGTTTCTTGATGAAAAGGAACAACATTTTCCGGAATTGAATGACGAGGACTGGCTGTGCAAGCTGATGTTTCTGGATTACATAACTACAAATCTGAATGAATTGAACTTGCGTTTACAAGGGCAGGGTCAAACAGTACTTGATCTTTTTGAGCACTGGAAAGGATTTGCGTCAAAATTAGACATATTTTGCAGAGATATTACCACTTACACATACAAGTACTTTCCAAACGTAAAGGCTCATTCAAATCGATTTACTGTCAACAGAGATGAGCTTCAGAAGTACGTTGAAGCGCTCAAAGGAGAGTTTGCTAAACGAATTCAAGACTTCAAAATTCACGGGCCCATGTTTTCTTACCTCATCAAGCCCGACTTAATTGATCATACTAACATCCCATTTGACCTATCTCTTTTCGAGTGGATGGATGTTGACAATTTTGAAATGCAACACATCGAATTCAAGGCATCAGAGTTATGGACGATAAAATTTGTAGAATTGCGAAAAACTCTTGAAGGAAGCTGCTTGGAAAAGTCAGCTGCCATCCTCAACTGCTAGACATTCCTGCCTGAAGCGTTCACCTGTTTGAAGTTGCATTTGCTCTACTTTCGGCTTTTGGGTCATCTTATACATGTGAACAAATTTTCTCACACATGAAAGCTGTTCTAAGTCCACAGAGAAGTCGCCTAACACCTGTGCATTCAGAAGCCAGTGTGAATCTGAAATTGACAAAATACACATCTGATATTGAACCAAGGAGAAGCAAGGACACGGATCCCCTTAATTGATTAATGACTCAGATCAATAATAATCAATGATTACTCATATTAAAATTTTAATAACGTGTTTTATGTTTGGTGTATTTAATTGTTTTGTTCTTCAAACTATTGGACTTTCTGTCTTAACAAAATATACATATGGCAATTTTATTATAAAATTTTAAACTAATGTGTTCAGAACTTAAATTTTGCAAAACATAATATTTGTATTGATATTTGTTCCTATTTATATTAAAATATTGAATAATCTACAAAGAATAGAATAGAATGTATCGAAAACATGTTAATACAAGATCATTTTTAAATTATTTCAATAATTGTTGTATATAAAAATATGGTGGACTTAGGTTGGCACGCTGAGTGACTTTGCAACATTACTTCGGCACGAGACTACTAAATGTTTGCCGACCCCTGCTCTAGACGTAAGTATCATTGTTTATTTTACATTGAAGTATATATGGCCCAGGGTAGTGCCTGGGCGTCTCTGATGGTACAAAGATAGAATAGGAATACTACTCACTCAGGCAATGTCGTACACGGCGACTAATATGAAGCTGTACATGTGACTAACCGCCTCATCATGTCAAACAAATTGTTATGCACACCATCACTACACGAGCAAGTCAATGTTTTGTACAGGCTTATTGCAAGGACCAGCTGTATTGGTGGTTCCACGCTCAGTGAGGAGTGAAAAGGGAAACGATGATGATGATAATGATGATTCGATATGCGAGATGAAGATGATAATGATGATTCGATATGCGAGATGAAGATGACAATGATGATTCGATATGCGAGATGAAGATGATAATGGTGATTCGATATGCGAGATGAAGATGATAATGATGATTCGATATGCGAGATGAAGATGACAATGATGATTCGATATGCGAGATGAAGATGATAATGATGATTCGATATGCGAGATGAAGATGATAATGATGATTCGATATGCGAGATGAAGATGATAATGATGATTCGATATGCGAGATGAAGATGATAATGATGATTCGATATGCGAGATGAAGATGATAATGATGATTCGATATGCGAGATGAAGATGATAATGATGATTCGATATGCGAGATGAAGATGATAATGATGATTCGATATGCGAGATGAAGATGACAATGATGATTCGATATGCGAGATGAAGATGATAATGATGATTCGATATGCGAGATGAATATGATAATGATGATTCGATATGCGAGATGAAGATGATAATGATGATTCGATATGCGAGATGAAGATGATAATGATGATTCGATATGCTAGATGAAGATGATAATGATGATTCGATATGCGAGATGAAGATGATAATGATGATTCGATATGCGAGATGAAGATGATAATGATGATTCGATATGCGAGATGAAGATGACAATGATGATTCGATATGTGAGATGAAGATGATAATGATGATTCGATATGCGAGATGAAGATGATAATGATGATTCGATATGCGAGATGAAGATGATAATGATGATTCGATATGCGAGATAAAGATGATAATGATGATTCAATATGCGAGATGAAGATGATAATGATGATTCGGTATGCGAGATGAAGATGATAATGATGATTCGATATGCGAGATGAAGATGATAATGATGATTCGATATGCGAGATGAAGATGACAATGATGATTCGATATGCGAGATGAAGATGATAATGATGATTCGATATGCGAGATGAAGATGATAATGATGATTCGATATGCGAGATGAAGATGATAATGATGATTCGATATGCGAGATGAAGATGATAATGATGATTCGATATGCGAGATGAAGATAATAATGATGATTCGATATGCGAGATGATGATGATAATGATGATTCGATATGCGAGATGAAGATGATAATGATGATTCGATATGTGAGATGAAGATGATAATAATGATTCGATATGAAGATGATAATGATGATTCGATATGCGAGATGAAGATGATAATAATGATTCGATATGCGAGATGAAGATGATAATGATGATTCGATATGCGAGATGAAGATGATAATGATGATTCGATATGCGAGATGAAGATGATAATAATGATTCGATATGCGAGATGAAGATGATAATGATGATTCGATATGCGAGATGAAGATGATAATAATGATTCGATATGCGAGATGAAGATGATAATGATCATTCGATATGCGAGATGAAGATTATAATGATCATTCGATATGCGAGATGAAGATCACGAAATTCCAGCTGAGGCGTCTGGTGAAGGCTGAAAAGCCCAATAAGGAAAAGGAATGATAAACGAAGATTGTGAGAGCTGGTAAAAATAACACTGTGCACCAACTACATGCAGAGGGCAAAGGTAGTCACTTTTCAGATACTGCCGTAAGGGAGTGAGGAATTAAGAGACTTTACTATACAAGGTGTCATCTTTATGAAGTAGGCGTAACCAGTTTCCATCCTTCCTATCTTTGCCTACCCAACCTCAAAAACAGACACGTACTCACTTTTATAGTCGGCATGACGTGACCTGGTTTGAAACCTGGTCACTTATCCTCGAGAACCAAGCACTATAACCACTCTGCCATTCGTCGTTCTACATGGAAAATAAAAATGTATGGACACTTTATCAGAGAGCTGCCAGAACCAGCTGCTATTACGAACCTTCGATAAGAAATGATCAAGTTACTGGACTATGGTGACGAACTCTATAATAGCCATGGTACACACGTGCCAAAGCAAAACACATTGAACAAGAACAAAAACAGCTTCTCCTCTAAGACGCTTAACGACACAATCTTCAATCATTCATTTTTTTCCTATTTTTCATTTTTTTTTTCCATGGAGCATGGAGCCACCACTACAGCTGGTCCCTTTGTAAGAAGTTTACAACACAGCGTTCATGCGCTATTGTAGCAGTTGTTGTTGTAGTAATTTATTTTACATGCTGACGATGTCAGCCTCCATGTACAATATCATATCAATTGCTTCTTAGAACATGTTTGACTCATGAGAGACTATCAGGAACTACTCGCAATAACGGCACAAACGGGCACCATTAAAATTAAGTGTCATTGAACCATTCACTGGTCGTCTGTTTCAAGATGACATGGGATATAAAAAGACATGTAAATGTCATACAAGAGAAGATGTATTACGGTGTCATTACTAATGACTACACGTGTCATATACACAGAGTTTTTTTTTACGAATACGTGTCACAAAGACGACACCGAATTTTTAAAGATAACACTGATTGTTATTGGAACATGCTACAAATGTGAAGAGTTAATGTAAGAAAAACACTGATTGTTATTGGAACATGCTACAAATGTGAAGAGTAAATGTAAGAAAGAAAGTATTCAGTGATCGGAACAAAGCTAACAGTTGAAGGAAATGGCGATATCTGAATTCTTTAAACAAGATTAAACAAGTTAATAACCGAACATAAATGAATTAATGAAGGACAACAAAAGAAAGCATTAGAGAAAAAAAACAATCCCATCAAAACAAATCACATTTTTACTTAGTTGGTCGTTCCTGTTCTATCCTGGAGTTTAGAGGTTTGTCAGAGAGAGCGTTATACTATCCTGTCGGCAATTTTCCTCCTGATCTGATCCATTCTAGCCCTCGGTCCTTCAGAAAGTGTATAATATTGTCCTCCGAGCGAACTTTGGGTCGTCCTGGAGGTCTGGATCCCCGATTCTTGGTTTCCCATTTTTGTCGTGGTAGCCGATCTTCTCCAATTCTGCAGACACGGCCACGCCACTGTAGTTGAGATAGTTCCACTTGGGTCAGCAGGGGCTGGGTTTTGAGGCCCTGACGTATCGTCTGGTTGCGGACCATGTCTCTCCTTGTTACTACAACCACAACATCACATTCATTTTCTTCTTCGCTCCGTGTGAAATTTACAGTCACCACTGTCGCTAGTCTCCCTGCAGGAAGCCTGCACGTGTTATCTTGGTGTGGTGTTTTATACAACAGTCTGTTTTACATGATTGTCGTAATTAGAAGGGTTTGAAAGTTATTTATGGTCCCGTCTGAGTAGAGCGGATGGTGATAAGTACGTGAGAAATAAAGGTGTGAGAATCGATTTCACGTGTGAATCTTTTAAGGAGAAGATATGTCTCTGGAATGAGTAGTTTCTCTAGTCCAGCCTATCTATACGACTATAATTTAGTACAAGACAATCTTTCCCTCCCCACATGTAAATATAAGTTTAACTACACACACACAGAGAGATATGTGACTACAAGACACAGAAAAGTGAAAACAACTAGGGTTAAATGTGCCCTCCCCTTATTGGGTATGAGTCCTGACCAAAAGTAAACACACAAAGATGATACAATTTTCCTGTAACAAAAAAATTTCACTCTCTCTGTCATAGGTGTTACTCACTACTCCTTACCTACTCTTGGTGAAAAATCTCTTTGAAATACAAAGTCCAGTTAAATTTACTAATTAAATGTTTATGTGTCTCTTTGGCCGATCCTGTTCACAAATTAACTTTGGGACGTGTAAGCCAAGAAGTAGACATCATTCACCAATCAGTAAATGAAGAAAAAAGAAGACCGCTGGTCGCCCTTGATCAGGTCTGCTTAAGAATAAAGAAACATTATGGAAAAATGCTACTATTATAAATAGCTACATATGTGTACTCAGACGGGACCATAAATAACTTTCAACCTTATCTAATTACGACAATGATAAGGATGCCAGCCCCACGCACAACATCATATTGGTCCCTTCTGACGACAAACTTGAGAGAGCAGTGTGCTATTTTTGTTTGTCTACTCGGAGACTTCAGTGACTACACGGGACTATTGGCACTTTGCAGATATTAATTGTACACACATTTAACTATCTGTTGGCAAAATGAAATTTTAAAATCACACATTATTACTATACAGGCTAGGTAAATTCTGTGTGCTAAGGTAGCATAAAGTGTCTCTAACAAAAATAATTTTACTTTGATGTTATCGCGTAACATGTGGCGTCACGCTCCAGTTTACCCAGTTGTAAATGGGTACATGACTGCTCTTGAGTTAGTGAAGGCAAAGACATCGAGAAAGGGAATGGGTCACCCCCACCTCTCGAAGCTGGACCTAGTTTATGGAAGTCGAAGTCTCTAACACTTCACTCCCCTAAAGCAGTTTTCTGTTGTTGGACTACCGTTACCTTTAGTAGAGGTCCTCATGAAAAGGTAATAGAAGTGTTCAAAAGCCTTAATGAACATGGTAAACAAATGGTAAACACGCAATTAAAAAATGTAAGGAAACATCAAGAAGTTTTGTTAAGTGTACTGGTTTTACGTTTCCGCACGAGGTGGTTGACTGTTCAATTCTCAACGCCCGTAAGTAGCTTTTCATTACATGCTTGGTCGGTAAACTTTACTATTCTTTATTCACCTTTTTAGGTATTTCATTCTATAACAATATGTTGTAGAGAAATCGCTCTTGTCTATGTAACAAGTTTTCGTAACAACCAGAAATCTTTCTTGTCTTTGTAACAAGTTTTCGTAACAACAAGAAATCTTTCTTGTCTTTGTAACAAGTTTTCGTAACAACAAGAAATCGTTCTTGTCTTTGCAACAAGTTTTCGTAACAGCAAGAAATCTTACTTGTCTTTGTAATAAGTTTTCGAAACAATAGGAAATCTCTCTTGTCTTTGAAACAAGTTTTCGCAACAACAAGAAATCTCTCTTGACCTTATGACAAGTTTTCGTAACAGAACAACAAGAAATCCAGCTAAAATATTATCTGTGGTATTGCCCTAAATTCATTCATGACCATTCAGCTTCACAAAGAGCATTGGCCTTCAACAATCGTATGCCACGTCTTCCTGTTTTATGTCATCAGCTCAATGGTCTTTCCATGTTTTATGTCATCAGCTCAATGGTCTTTCCATGTTTTATGTCATCAGCTCAATGGTCTTTCCATGTTTTATGTCATCAGCTCAATGGTCTTTCCATGTCTTCGTCATCCCCTTCATGTTTCCAGTTCTCCTCTCCATGTATTTCATGGTTACACTTTACCTCTTTTACCCTGAGAATTCCAGAACAAAGATTCTATGGTAATGTTGTTAACTGGTTTCCTCAATGTGTGACCTATCCACCTACGGCGTCTTCTCATCTCTTGTTCCACTGGCAGTTATCTGGTTTATTACCCTAAATACCCAGAGTGAAAGATTATACAACCCGCACATTCTGACACTGATAACAAAAACACGGTACTCCCATTGCACAGAACTTAAAGAAGAATTAAACGAAAGATCTGAATTATAGATGACTGTGTGGCTATTGTTTTCTTTCTGATCGTCAAAGTGACAAGAGAAGCATTATCTTGTGATGAAAGTTATAATTAATCCTTTTATTACACTTCAGCCTCCCATGGAACTCGAGTCTTCAGCAAGTTCACGCCAATCTTTCCTATCTTGTGCCATCCTTTAAAAGTCTTTTCGTGTTTTCCTTATCCATCTAAGGTCTGTCTCCAATTCCCTTCTCCGGATGTTTTTTCCGTCGCAATCGATTTTTATTACTCTGGTGATTTAAAAAGAACTGCCTTTTAATATCTGTGGCTGGCCATTTAACGGAATAAAATTACAGTAGAAATACAAAGTATTAAAGAACGTATCAAATCTTTCCCTGAATGACTCACTGAATATGGCTCGTAATATTGGGCGATTGTTTTCCTTTTAGTGAGTTTCAAAAAAAAAAAAGAACGATAGGGAAGAAAGTACAGCAACTTAAATACTTCCTGCATAAAAGTGAAACAGTGATAATTTCAAGAGCGGATTAGGTCTGCTGGCCACCTTGATTCTACTGATACGTGTTGAAAATAATTTAATAAAGTAAGCCCCCATAAAATAATACAAAACAAACAATCAGACACATACATCAACCAATAAACATCATAATTATGTGTAGGAGAGTGGTGAGTTCCCGTGCAGATATCGACTTAGCTGAGACGTCCAGTGTCGAATCTGCATATGATATATAGTGGTATCTTGGTGATGTTAGAAAAAGTTAATTGGAACTATGCTAACGTGCAAAAGTCAACTGAGGTTGCCTGCTGGTTCAGGAAACTAGATCAGGCTCGGGGTTTCACTGCTCTTCCCTTTAACCACAGGATAAATGGAGATCTTGTATTTCCTGCTTCGAACGTAATAGGAAATAAAAGAAACAACGAGGCGCCGAAAGTACTTCCATCTTTCCGAGGGTTTTTAAGCTCCTGTCCATTTCTACTATAATTCAGCTTTTAAAGGACTAAATAGTGACAATACCCTATAGGGCTTCTGGTTTCATTGGAAACCAATTTACAGTAGTGCTCTGAATGATGTCTATCCCAACTTGTTCTATTTCTCACACATTCTCTGGTGAGCTGTCGATATTTTCACAGTTGTTATCTTGACACTAACTCTTCCGCTCCATTGTGAGCACAGTAATATAAAAAGTGTATCAACAAACGTACATAGGTGAATCTAATAATCTAATAACCATGGCTAATGGTCCTGTTATGCCTGTCGTAATATAATGATAGGCGATGGCACTAAATTCCCCATTTATTCATACAAATTACGTCAGGTAACATTAGTCGAGTTTCCTGATATGCAATAAAGTAATGTGATGTCGGTAAAGTACTTCAACTTATATACCATACGTTATTGGGATTTAACACCTATACAACATGTAATCATCAATTATACCACAAAGGATATAAATAAATCACAAGTCATATATGAATTATACATAATATACAAAAGGAAAATAAAACAGAAACTTACCCACACAGCAAGAATTCATGCTAGGCTGGCAAAAGATGGTTAAATGCTCTTTGTTACCTTTGCCTATACTTTGAATTTTGACCCCAGACTTAGCAAAGCAATAGTGAAGAATGAGAGTTTTGTCTCCCCATATAAAGAGTTTGTCGACAAAGAATTTCGATAGTAATTAAGTTGCCATTTGTTAGAGTTTTGCATTTCGTGAGACTGAATCAGACCTACCATTATTCTAGTAAAGAGTGTAAAATTTACGATTTCCTCCAAGTTAAGAAGATACTACTTTTAATTAGTACATCTGGAGGTATCAGAAAGAATTTATCACGGTGGGTACGGGCAATCGCTTACGAAAAAAAAATCATTACATTAACTGAGCCTAAATTACCCCCTTCTACTACCGCCATAAATATCGTTTTTGCATAACCAGGTGGCTGGCGACTGAACTGGGTGCGAGGTTTTTCCCAGGACAAAAAATGCATCAAGTTTGTAACACATCCTCCCTTTTTCAAGTTTGAGGTTAGTCAAACTAAAATCCGATCATTTCTTCGTTCCTGAAGGTCCAGGTCCGCTAGGCTATCTCTCCTTATAGTTGTGTTGCAAACTCGTGAGCCAGGGTTGGATTGAGCTCTTTCTTCTTGACTGAATTCATTCGTGTCACCCTCATTCGGACATGGATGTCTACTCAATAAGTGCACGCCAACATTATCCTTTCCTGGTACATATTCCACGTGAAACGTACAACGTTGGAGAAGTAACGACCACCTCATAAGTCTTGCAATGAGTTTTTCACGAAGGCGCCAGAAAGGTCAAAGGTTCATGGTCACACTGCATTTTAAACTGTGTCCCATACAGGTAAGGTTCACATTTTTGGATGGCCAACATCAATGAAAGTCATTCTTTCTTTATTGTGGTGTAGTTTGTCTCCGCAGAATTCAAACCGTGACTGGCATACGTGGCTGGAAATAAAGTGGAGTTCTCGCCGAATTCTGGTTGAAGCAGGGTGGCACCAATTCCAATATTACTGGCGTCAGTTCTAAGAACAAAGGGTAGGGACAAATCTGGCAAGCGCAGAATTGGGCGGAAGGTGAGTTTCCTCTTTAAAGATTCGAAGGTGTGCTCACACCCTGCAGTCCATGCTACTTGTTCTGGTTATCCTTTATTTGTGAGGTTAGTTAATGGAGTTGTCAAACTGTTAAAATCCTTGATGTATTTTTTAAAGAATCCATAGAGGGAAATGAAAGATCTGACGTCTTTCTTTGTAGTGGGTCTCGAGGCCTTCTGTAATTTGTTCACGTTCCTTACGTCAGGGAACAAATATCCTTGAGATATAGTTTGTCCCATGAATTCTAATTGATCAATTTCGATCTGGCACTTGGTTGGACGCGCTGTCAGACCTGTTTCCTTGAGCCTCTGGAGAAGTAGACCAAGAGTCTGGATTGCTCCTCAAAGGTATCCGTGGCAATAAAAATATATTCCATAAAGTTATGGATTTTTGGGAGATGTAAGGGTTCCAAAAGTTCCCTCATCATCCGAGTGAATACGCCGAGCGCATTGCTGCGACCAAACGGTCGGACGTTAAATTCAAAGTGACCGTCTCCCGCGCTAAATGCTAGTAAGGGACGAATTTCCTTCTTTACAGGGATATGATAGTATCCCATACTCAAGTACATCTTGGAGAAGTACTTTGCCTTACTCAACTTTGTAAAACGTTAGTTTTGATCAGGCAAGGGCTCTGCCATAACTTTCGTTACAGCATTTAACCTACGATAATCGATACGAAGTCTGTATTTACTTGTGGCCTTCCTAGGAAGTACCACACTGGCGCTCTGCGGTGACTGTGACTGAAATTATTTTGGCACTGAACAAAGCTTTAATTTCCTCACGTAACGCATCAGCCTATGAGTAGGGGATAGGATACTTTTTCGCTCGTATTGGGGTAGGATCACTCAACTTCATGGCAAATTCTATGAGGTTAGTGCGACCACGTTTGTCCATGCTGTATTCCTGTAGCAGCTGACTCACATGGTTCCGTCTAGCTGTTGAAAAAGCGCAACTAATTTTGACATCATCCAGGTGTGCCTCACTCTGTTGCAACGGGTATTCAACTGATGAGGGTCCTTCTTTGTCCACTTCCGCTGCTATCGCCAAGGACATATGGTGTGCTACCTCTGGGGAGGGTCGTTCATGGTACTTCTTCAAAAGGTTCACTTGATACACCTTTTGTTTCCCCTTTGTCAGGACCTAGTTATACTGTGGATTTTAACACATAACCACTTTCATACTTGGCTCGTTCCGCTAGAAGACGACCACAGCATACACTAGGTGACAATGAGTAAGTTTAACACCTTTAACAGGTAAGTTCCCTTTTATTAATAAACTGCACACACGGAAGCCACACACGGCTAGCAATACATATGAAATACAACTCAACATAAATGCCAATCAGCTTGCACCACTAACAACTTAATCTATCAGTATGAGACCCACTGATATGGCCCTACTGGATGAACACCACAATGATTTTCGCTCACCGGCGAAACCCTGTGCTATGACAAAGCAATACTTAATCACAAAGAACTCATCATCAACGCCTAAGAAAATGCCACTAGGTAATACACCATCACTCTAGAATTATGCAATATAATCTACACCGCATGAGGAAATGGCAAGCACTATAACTGAACAAGAATGGCATACACTTCCCAGCAAAACTGCTGAAAGGGAACATAAAGGCGACCTGCACCGGACGCTGGCCAGAACTCTACTTCCTTTTTGCGCCAGAATTTGAGTCCACTTCCCTTCCGGTCAGCTGATCAAACGGGTTTATACATTATATCAATGTTGTCACTCTCAGCGTGACCAACCGGATATTTCGGCGAACATATCGCCGTGACACCCTGATAGCAATTTTATAATTGGTCCGAGAAATTCTCTCGACCACCTCAAATGGGCCTTTCGATCCAATTTGAAGTTTGTTGTTGCTGTTGGGTAGCAGTAACAACACTTTTCCCCCGATATTCAATTACGGTCCTTAGCTTTCCGGTTGTAATATTTCGCCTTTTTCTGCCGCGCTTTGCGTAAAGTTGATGCCGCCATCTCCCATCCAATTTTCATACGTTCCTTCAACTCTGAGACGTATTGGGAGGCTGTGACGATATTGTCTCTGCACCAGCACCAGTCCAAGAGCGCTTTATTGCTTCCAAAGGTCCCTCGATTGGGCGTTCAAAAAGCAATGTGGCAGGAGGTAGCACTGTGGGGCAATGGGGTACCTCTCGATAAGCAAAACGTACTGCAGGGATATTCTCATCCCACGCCTCAGGTTTTTCATGTGCTAGTTTTCGCAACATGGAGATGCGGGTGCATTTAAACCGTTCCCCCTTGTGACTACTTTGTGGGTGATAGGGACTGGAGTAAATGTGTTTAGTTCTGAATATTTTAAATACTTCTTCTACCAACCGTCCTCTGAAGAAGGAACCGTTGTCCGTTAGAATGGTGCGAGGGACACCGAGTCCCGTAAAAATACTGAGGAGAGCCTCAGCTACTTGGACAGAATCACTGGAAGTCATGGTGATAGCTTCGCCCCACATAGTGCAGGTTTCTACTAGGGTGAGCATGTATTTGTTCCTCCTTTTAGTTCTCAAGAGGGATCCCACAATATAAACTGCTGCTCTTTCAAAAGGCGTGCGTACAATGGGCATTTCATCTAATGTAGCGGATGGAGTCAAGTGTTTCGGTGCCACTCTCTGGCCCTCAGGGCAAGACATGACAAACTGCCGAATGTCAGCATTAATTCCTGGCCAGTAGTAGTGGGCCGCTATCCTTGTCCCATGCGACCACCATATGTTGTGGTGTGACCCATTTCCAATATTTGAGTTCTGTAAGAGAAAGGAACTACAAGTTATCCGTGCTCTTGTATTGCTTTTCCAGCCCGGCGGTGCAATAATCCCTTTTTCATGTAAAACTCGTTGGGTCAAGGGGAATTGTGTGCTGCAGGAAGTTTTTTTAAAGCAGGATGCCAGGTAATGGTCTTGCTCTTGAGCCTTTTTGATCTCATCGGGGAGGGAATTCAGCTGAGCGTCTGTATCCTTTTCCGTCCGTGCGTGTTCTCTTGTGTGCATTGCAGCAACAACGAGAGGTTGGGCTGGTTCGACTAGAAAAACGTAGCGGCATCCCAGTACTAAGTCGTAAATTTGATGTGTAAACGCTGCAGTTATGTGTCCCGCAACAAAGCGAGATTCTACATAAATTTTAGCCACCGGAAGTAACTTATGAGGACCTGCTTTAGTGGGCCCTTGTATTTCCATCCTTTCTTCTGTCACCTGGCCTAGGTCGACAAGAGAAGAAGAAACTACGGCACTATAAGACAGCCCCGTGTCATAAAGGCACTGGATTTTCCTTCCATTAAACATTACCGTGTCATTGAATGGCGGTCGGGCTAGGTCACTCTGTGTTTTAGTCGAAGCTTCCTCAATCAGTTTTCCCGTTTTTATGCAAGCAGCGTGGTGAGGTTTTTGTTGCCTACACTCTTCCGTGGTGCATATTGGTTCGGCACAGTTTGCACCATTTTCCCCCATACTATGAGGATGAGTCGTCTGTTGAGTGGTTCGTGTGTTGTTCTCTGGCCTGTTGTATGTCTTTTGGGCAGTAGCAAAATGTCTTCTCTGTGGGTCTGGTGCCACATGGGAGCCATTTGGGGGGGGGTGTTCCAAGGACTTTTTTGTTGCTGGCCGATTCTCAGACAGGGCTAGCTGAATTATTTCTGCATCTGTTACAATGGAATCCAGAGTTTCCGTCCCACTCTCAGTCCAAAATCTCCCCATATCCGGGGTCGTTGGGTCTTTCAACTGTTCAATGAGGCACAATTCCTGTAGACCCTCAAATCTCAGAGGAGTGTTGCTTAACGTACACCATTTCTGTACATACGTCTCCAACCTATCTGCTAATTGACTATAACTCTTTCCTGATTCCTTTTTGGCTAAACGAAACTTTCGCTGCCTTCTCCGAATTCATCTCATACCGTAAAAGCAGTGCATTTTTGAGTGCAACATAATTGTTCTGCTCACTCACTGTCAGCTTGGTATATACATCGTACGTTGATCCTGTTAACCCTTGGGACAGCTTCAAGTTCCATTTATCCCGTTGTAACCCAAATGACAATGCCAATTTCTCAAACCTACTGAGCTAATTATCAATGCCCTCTACTCTCTCTACAAATGCTTCAAGAGGAAATGTCATAGCTCCAGAGGGAGCTGCACTGTCATCTGATCTAAGGGATTGACTTGCAAAGTTTCCATTTTCGCTACTATTTTCCAACTCTACGTTTCTTCTTTGAATCTCTAGTTCTATCTGTTTTATTTTTAACTCATGTTCTCTCTCCTTTTCTTTCTCTAAAGCTTCTCTCTCGTCTTTAGCAGCTCTTTCTTTTTGCATCCCTATGCATCGGTCCATGTCTTCTTTTATATAATTTTGAAGATCTACCCCCGTTAGCCCAATTTCCTTCCCACACTCCATTATAGAAGAACGCAACTTTGCTGTTTCAGCCATTAGCAAGTTTTCTGACCTTCGTGGGTAAAATATAAACACACAAAATAACCAGGCTAAGTAACACTATTTAATTCTAGAACAGAATATAGAATTGCAATAATTCTTGTCAAACCTCTAACCAATTAAGCAAGTAAACAAGTTGTAATTAATTAACAAATTGCAATGGAACCACACCTTCTCCTACTTGAGTGTGTATGTGTCTCACATGAACACTAATGTGTAGTGAACACAATAAAGTTAAGGATGACAGTATGATTTCTATTTCAAACCTAACATAAAACACACCCAGTGTACACACAGAGACGTTGTTTTTGGTCGGCGTCTCTTTCGCTTTCCTTCGGGGGTCCATAGCATTGCACGTTTCGTGCCATTTTAATTCTTGGATCTGCGGAATCATCCATTTATGAAAGTCTATTACTTCATGGATATCTTTTTTGTTAGCCTCCATGTTTCAGAGCCATACAGTAGGAGTGACTATACTTTGGAATTTAAAATTCTGAATTTTGTGTTGTAGCTGATTTGTTTTGATTTCTTTATATTTTCCAGACCATGGAAGTTCCTCTTGACTTCTGTACTCTTTCTTGTTCACTATATGTTCTTCAACCAGTGTCTATGTCGCTGCTTAGATACATGTATGAGTCTACATCTTATTAAGATAATTCTTCAAGTACAACCTTGTTATCATCTGCCACATTTATTCTCATGATCTGGTCCTTCTTTTTTTCAGACCTGAGTATTCTTCTGTTATCTGGCATCTGGTTACGGTTATGGGCCAGAGTAGCCCGGTAATCAACAAATTCTAGACTGCAGAGCTGTTTTCCCTAGAGCATTACAGTTAGTCTCGCAAAGGTTTCTTTATGTTGATCTTCGTGAAAAACTCTGGATTACATACCTTTAAATGATTACCCTGAAGTGTCAATGATGTTAAGGGGGAATCTCTAATGACTCGTAAGTTTCCAGATTGATTCTGTCTAAAACACAGGGGTCGGCTATCGGTCGATCGGAATCTACCGGTGTAATCACCGGGGATGGTTTGGTAAATCTCTAGGTGACACAGTTGGGGGTAGAGAAATGGGAATAAAGGCTAGAGAAATTTCGGACAAACTTTCTTCGCCCAGCATTTAGAAGCGCCGCATAGTAAAAGTAGTAGTAGTAGTAGTAGTAGTAGTAGTAGTAGTAGTAGTAGTAGTAGTAGTAGTAGTAGTAGTAGTAGTAGTAGTAGTACAATAGTAGTAGTAGCAGTAGTGGTAGCAGTAGCAGTAGCAGCAGGAGCAGCAGCAACAGCGTAACTTAGAGAAGAAGATTTGAAATCACCAATATTCTTCTGGGTATTAAAATGGGAAAATATCTGCTTGGACAGCGCGAAAAGCCATGATTTGCTTGAATTACAAGTAACAAGGTACATATATCTCACAAAATTATATGATACACTTTAGGCACGCGTGATGTAATCATCACTCATCACTTCTCCAGTCGGAATCTGGGGTCACATGAGCTGTCGGTTTTCTGTACGACTAGCAAGAAGAAATCACCAGAGCTTGTAGTAGTGGTTTATGAATATACTATTTTCATATGTTGAGGTTGATTTTGAAAAAGTCTTTTGACAGTAAACATAGGGACAGTCTATGGAAAATACTGAGGGATTATGGAATTCCAAGCTCCATAGTCTTCATTATTTTTTCTTTGATCCTTAGATGCTGAACGTCAAAGCAGTCAGTGGCCATCACGCCTGGTGGCGTCTTTTAGGGCAGCAACAAATTGATTCCACTTTGCTCGGTCAGTGGCCATCCTTCGTACAGTGCCCCAACTCTGGTTCATTCTTTGCAACTCAGCCTCCACATTCCTCCGCCAAGTTGTTTTTGGTCGGCCTCTCTTTCCATTTCCTTCAGGGGTCCATAGCATAGCTGTTCTTGTGATGGCATCGGGGTCTCTTCTGAGGACATAGCCAACCCAATTCCCGCGTCTGCCAGCTATGATGGTGTGCAAGTCATAACCACTTAGCAAGAAAAACATGTGAAATTTACATTTGTAAAATAAATGTTTACATTTACCCCAAAGTAACTTTTGGGAACACAATCTCCTGCACAGTTTAGAATGGACACAACACTTTATTAGATGCTTCGAATCACTTGGCCTGGAAATTTTATAATTCCCCTTATGATGGGTGTTCTGCGAATCACTTCGTCTGGGAAATGTTAGTAATTCTCTCATGACGGGTTTTTTGCGAATCACTTGGTCTGAAAATATTATAATTCCTCTTATGACGGGTGATTCTGATTCCTTAGGTATGCAGACTTCGTATTTACAATGCGAGTTTACTTGTTTTGTTTTAAAGTTGCACAAATACTTTTGTCCAGGTCATTTTAAGTTTCCATTCTCTGTATTAAAATTTGCGAGTTTACTTTTAAGTTTTAAAGTTGCCCAAATACTTCTGATCTGTCACTTATAAGTTAGGAATCCTTTGTCCGATCCTTATCTTTCTGGCTCCCGGAAGTTGCTAATTTGACGATGCAATGCAGTCTGATTTTTTACTCCTATTTCGCTAGATCTCTCATTTCTCAGTTCAAATCCCAGATTGTACTTTTAGACTAACTTCCAATGAAAGTCAATGTATATCCCGTCTCTCAAATGAAACCAATGGTTAGGTCCTTAGCACTATATGAGTAGGGGTGTTTAAATTCATAATCTCCCCCAAGTGTTTTAAAATATTACATTTTAAAATTCCATCGCGTGACCTCTTTCTAATGCTGATATACCTCCGCTTGCATCTTGTGTAAAACTCATAACCACCATCTGTGCACTCATTTGATTTCCAGATGATACATTCCAATATTGTCTCCCCCAGACAGATTATCGACAATATTGATACTGAGAGGGCTCAGATGAAACGATTATCTAATTATCACCGGTGTTTTCGGCCGTCCCTCAGGCGGCTTCCTTAGATAGCAATCTGGCTTTCTGTGAGTGTTCATGCGATACCACGTTGCACAAACAACTGACGTCTCTTTTAAAGATGGCCAGACTGACTCAAAGAGATAAACGTATTACCTGTGACCGGTGTAATTAACCGGATAATACAACGCTCACTTATCTGAAACGTAAACAGTCTGAGAGCGGTCACCGCAAGAATAATGAAGATGCATATATTTTGCCAAATAGTAGGACAATGAGAGGGAGAAAAATGAAGAAAAGAAGTGATACTGCCGGAGTGGATGTGATTTATAAAAAGTGCATGACTGATTTCGTCACAGTGCGTCAGTTTTGATCCATCCCATTTACGCACAGTCTCCTTGACTGACATGCGCTATTGATTATATTAGGCCCCAGATCGCTTACCCGACCTGATATCAACCGAGTAACTCAAGGGTTGCCGGAGGTCCTAATACGGGTCATATCATCTAGATATAATACCGTCGACCCGTCTGGGTAGTGATCCCCTCTGGAAGTCTGCCATAGTAGTTGATTTATTGTAATTCGTGAACTTTACAGACAGAGAGGAGAACATAGCTATACCATGTTACACAGTGGAAAGGTCGAATAGGTACACTAGGACACTGATATTTAGGTGGAGTTTAATAGTCGCGGGGTTGGTTTTTCCTGTGAGAAGCGATATATACACTCAGCATTAACTGTGCAGTCACATCATTGTCCTTCCACCTGGAACTGGGGACTTTTGATGAGGAGCAGTGTTTGATAGAGGGTTTTTTTCTGTTAAACTTGCTGTGTGTTGTAATTTCTATTGTCTGTCACTCTGAACTGTTAACCAGAAATAGAATTGTTTTTTCTTCTCGTGATATTGTGGTATTGGTTTTCCTGACATCGCACAGACAAATATTTCTTTTTTTTTCCAAATATATATCACCGCTGTTTGTGCCCTAAACCAGAGCGCTCTTTTAGTTTCGGTGACCGAAATTCTGACAACGGGTATAAAATTTTCATGTGCAGCGTAAAAGACTTTTGAAGTTTTTGGCGGGGAAGTCAGCTGATGTGTGTGTAAAATCAGTAAAATATAAATCATTACACACTCGTTCTGGATAAACAAAGCGCTAAAATTCTTTTGTGTACTATAACTTTGTTCTGGATTCTATTTTTGATTGCATTTTTATTTGTTTGAAATTATATTTGACGGAGTTACAGACTTTTGAAAACAGCGTCATCATTTGAGGAAATTCATAACAGAAGTAATCTATTTATTAATGTAATATCTAAAAATCAGCCCATTCATATGAGTTTATAATTATATAGACTTCTCGAAGGGAAGCTAAAGATTATTTCCACATACTTGTTTTTTTGGTTTCATATCTTGAGAATGTGTGGTAGTCATTTTTGTGAGTTTGGCATTACAAGAACAAGCATATTGTCACCAGATTTTATAACATTTAAATCACTGTAAACGTATTCCTGATACTCGCAAATCTTAAATAAGGTTGTAAAAAAATAACTTTTTGTAAAGCACCATCTGTTTTTGCATTTTCATTCATTTATAATGATATTTAGCTACGTATATAAGAGTCAGAAAACATGTAAAGCTATAGATAGATTACTTCCACATACTTTGATCTATCTTTCAAGTCTTGTTAATCTTGTATTTATAATATGAATGTCTTTTTTTATTGTGTGTGAGATAAGGGCTGTTCCATTAGTGTTCTTTGGTAGACAATCCTGTGCACAAGACGGCTGCCAAAGAGTTCTAAGTAACTGTTTGTATATCTTCTTTCATTCACAGATAAAGCATTCTACAGCGTTGTGTTAGACGTGATACTCCCAAATATTCCATTATCTTTATACATACACAAGTAAACTATACTACATAACAACGAAATGGAACATACTGTTTTGCATCATATGAATTGTGCCAGTGCACTGTGCAGAGCCTGTGGCAAGAGAGCATTAACTTCCCAAACAAAAAGTTCAAAACGGAATGCACTGAACTGTTCGAATTACGTTAGTGATCTGTTCTTTGTGTTTGGAATTAACGTATCAGATGATAAACCGACAGAGCATTCGACTATATTTTGTAGGAAGTGTTACTTACCAATACAAAACGCAAAAAGGAGGCATAATGAGAAGTGTCTTGAAACAGCCAAGTTACTGTCGGAAAACAGTCAGCACATCTGGAAAGACTATGACCATAATTTAACTATAAGTGAATGTCAACTGTGCAATTATTTTGCACAGACATCTTTTGGTGTTTTAAAAACAAAATGCTGCTCTATCCCCTGTGATGTTCTTTCTGACCCCTCCATGTCTAGTCAGTCAGTTGGTTGTAGTCAGTCAGTTAGTTGTAGTCAGTCAATTAGTTGTAGTCAGTCAGTTAATTGTAGTCAGTCAGTTAGCTGTAGAAAGGATAGCTCTGTACAGCAGGAGGTTGATGTGCCTGCCGACACTAGTGATGATATTGTTCAGCTGGAGGTTGATGTGTCAGCTCACATTAATGGCGATACCATTATTCATTTGGAGGTGGATAACACTACTCACCCTAGCATGCCAGTTGTTGTTGCCACATCTACACCTACCAAGTCAGTTATACATACGACAAGTACATTCACCTCGCCTGTCTTCAAAAGCGACATCACAGTACAACAGTTACTTCATAAGCCACCTTCATAACCACTAACACAACAGGAAGAAACCCTATTCACATCCATTGTTAGAAAAAACTAGAAACAGCACAAAAAAATATCATAAAATGCAAATCCAGAGGACAGCCTATTGTACTACAAAAACTAATTAAACATAGAAAAGAAACATCAGTCACCAGAACGCCAACAAAACGTAAGCGATCTCAATTTCTCCACACTGTTAGGAAACATATTGTTGGAACATCAACTGACTCACTAGACCTGCAGCAGGTACATGAGAGGAGAATTTGTACATTCCACTATTTCCAAAATTGAAAGACGCGCTAGCGGTATTAAAAATATAACTTCACAAATAAAATTTATAATGGAAACTCATTTGTTACAAATTTCTCCATCTGTGAAAATACAGATTTCTCCTATTAAAAAAAAAGGAAGTATGAATGATAATTGAGCGAAATTTTGGGGCTAGAGCAAATTATGGCAGTTGTTGCGTGAGAGTGACAGAATTAACAGAGTGTGGAAATCATTTAATAGGTGTATTTATTAAATACACCTATTTATTTATTAAATTGAACATTTCGTTTTACTCATGACCATACTCATTTTTACATGACCATCGTGATGTATGATTGAGATAATTGTTAGCTCTCATGTTTTGGGGACAATTGGGTGTGTTATTTTAAGGTAATAAAGGTGGACTTGCAATTTAATGTTTCAATAATTAATGTTTGACGCATGAAACCAAAACAAAACTATGATATTCATTTTCTGCAGGTTTCTACTTTTGATTTCTGTAATTTGTTAAGCATGTTGATCGTGATCGTTTTAGTGTAAATTGCATTAGAAACAAACCATAACAAAATATTAAAAAAACGTAAATTTTACACTATTTCAGACTATTATATCTTCTGTTCTTATTGTGATAAAATGTTTGTTCTTGTTCTAAAATTGACTCTAACATTTCTAGTCTAGCTTTACGCAAAATTAAAGCCGGTATTTATAATAATAAAGTAGCCTAAAAGCATTAATTAAGCACTATCAAAAGTAAACACCGCCACATTTTTTCTTGTTAGGAAGTTGACCAGGTGACATCTGTCACGATGGCTATAAATAGCGCAGTCAGAGAAAACTAAAAGATCGCTCGCAAACAGCCGTTATATATATATATATATATATATATATATATATATATATATATATATATATATATATATATATATATATATATATGTTACAATTAAATTTGATAACTATTGTATGAGTCTTTCATGGAGCTAGATCGGGCTCTTTTTAGTATCTCTTTTTACGGAATTACACCGTAAGAGGATGTGACGTCATAACGATACGGTACAATAAGCAGACGTTAGTTTAGGAGCAGAAGTGAGTGTATCGTCTGCTAGGGACTTGGTTGAATGTGTTGATAACGTGAGGACGCATGTGTGAAGGCTCATGATGTTTCGTGGTGTATCCCTGATTATATTCCATCACTATTACACCAATATGCTTCTTTAAGGTGTACATAGTATTTCTGTTTTACAGGGAGTATGAATTATAAGTTTCTTGTGTGAATCATATAAAATAATGAGAATAATTGGACAGCGTCTGAGACATAGACGGACTGCCTAATTGTTAAAGTAGGATGTAGCCACCGAATGTTAATGCTGAATGTAGGAGGTCAAACCTGGACAGTACAATGTTGTGGTGTATATTTGGGTCACCAAGCGTTGAGGCACTGACAGGGTGTAATGTTGACTCTCTCTCAAACACCATACAGGCTCTCAAGTGCGTAGTGCTCGTAGATGTGTGTGGGTTGACATGATGTGTGGGTGAGTAGACATCAGATAAGATGGTAGACACGAATGCGTATAGGCTCTTGGACAAGTTCACGATGCACCCACTCAACCACATGTAGAAGTCAGTAAACGTTGGTAATACTGATGACCTTTTCAACAATTTAATATGAGACATTCGGTGACATCAACAGCACAGACAATTGCACATGGATCAGGAACATCACATACATGGTAATGGTTGAAAACATCTGGCATCACAAATCTTGATCAGCTCATACATCAGGATGCTAATGACAATGGTCTGTCAATCTACGTTCTGCTCATACTGAAGCTCAGGTACCCCTGACTAAGCGCGTCAGGTACCTCCAGCAAATATACCGCACGACAAGGGCGGGCTCCCAATTTCTTAACAAAAAAGTCTATGGCTCTTCTGGCATCACACGCCAAGTACTTCTTCTGGTGAAGAATATAGGCCGCGAAAGGCGGGTCTCTATGGCGACAGAATCAGGCCGCAAGTAGCGGGCCTCTATAACAAGGTAACCTCTGTGTTATTTCTCATAAGCAAGGCATATCCATCTATGCCAAACATACCGCTGAATAGCGGTTACCAAACAGTACAATCTTCGCTGGGCTTCTATTCAACAATAAGACGTATAGTCTTGGTTTCTGTATGGAGCACAAATAGTAGGCTCTGTCTATAATATCATCTGTGAACTCTACTCAAAAATTGTCGCCTCAAAAATATCAATCGTTCTTATGTGCAGACAGCACCTAGTCTGCATATCAAGGCATACGAGAGGATTAAAGTGTACATATTACCTTGGCAGCATCCTAGAAAATCACCAAACACAACACTTGCCATCCTTGGCGTACAGAATAAACTTGGGGAAGAATCACTGACATATCAGTCACACAGAGGACTTTATTTCCCCGTAATAATGGCAGAGAAAATCTCCGGACCTCTTATCCGTTCAGAAACCCAGGTACACTGCCCAGATCGGAAGTGTCTCTCGATCTGCGCGCAAAAACCTGCGCATGTGCAATAAGCACAGTCCTGAGTAAAGCTAATACAGACCAGGGCGTTTCCCCGAAACAAGAGGCAAAACCGCTCCTTATATGGTCATGTGAATAGCGACTTAAGACATGACAACTATTTAAGACATTTCCCCGAAACAGGTCAACGTCGATCCTTATAAGGATAGATGAATAAGACAAGGGAAAAATAACCACTTATCAAACCTGTCACTGAAAAGTTAATAGACAGTTCTCTCTCTTAGACCATCAAAAAGTATCAAACAGGTTGACGTCTATAATACAGGCAAAAATGACAGTAACACTAATCTATATTGAATACGACAGCTTATGCTAAAGCACAAGTGCATGAACAATGTACAAGTGTTGATCGATGGAGCCAATATTGAAGTTTATATATAAATATATTGTCCTCGTCATCCAGTGTAGCTCAATAATCATTGTGAAGTCTGTTCGTTCGCTGTTACTGCAACCCCTACGATATTAACTTGGCCCAGGACAACTATCCTGCAACTAATATTACTATTCAGAACATCACGTAACAGTAACCTTTTTGGGGGAACCAAGCCGGTGGATCTGAACTACAGCTATATTGGTAGCCAAGCCCTTGATTTTGAAGAATATGGAGCCCTAAAATTATATATTCAATTCGAAGGAAATTTTTTTTGCATGAAGTACGTTGCGGTGTTTAACCGGCGTTCCAGTAAAATCTCACGTCTGCCAAAGGGGCCAAAGAACAGTGTATGCAGAAGATTGCTATTTGTGGAAATTACAAGTTTCCAGTTATCAAGATATTATTGACAGTGATGAACATAAAGATTTATAATTTTGAAGACGTAAGTGGATCGACGATGATTTTTTTCTAGCCCTGTGATGGCGATTTTTGAAGAATACAACGACGCAGTTTTTCAAGAGGACGACAGTCAAAATGGCGTGCCTGCGTGTTTGTGAAAGTGAAAGCCTAACCCTGTCACTGCTGTAGAGGATCACCACTCCTAGCTGTCTAGACGTTGAAGCAGGATGATATTTTTTCTGAGCAGATAAGTGTTTTAGTGAATAGGCAGTTTGGCTTTGAATTTTTTATTAGGCAGTGTTCTTTATATATTTGCATCTTTGTCACTTCAAGTTTACATTTTGTTAGCTAGCGGGAGGCTGGTGGGAACCGTGGCTTCGCAATACCTACCTCTTTGATGGTCGCGAATCCATGGTCGTTCTATAGATGCTATATGTGATGTGTTCAAAGTAAAGGCCAGCGACAAATGCTGTGTGGTTATACCGTTTCCTTTGAAGTAATCATATTCATTTACCGTTTAGTTGTTTTGCCATTTTGCCATGTAATTTATAAGTTAGTTATTGTGGTCCAGTTAACTGTATTTTATTCAGTTTATTCGTCATTATTGTTCGTAAATTTGTTATTCTATCCTGGCTATCTGTTCTTTATACATATATTATCTTTTGTAAAAGCGTGCTAGTCTTGTCTTAAGTGTGGATAGAGCCATTTTGTTTGTTATTTGTTATATAACAATTCATATATACATTACTTCATTTGTTCACTCCTTTGCGTTGTCTTTCTTTGGCTGTATCTGCTGTTCTCTTGTCATCTTGTTCGTATTGTACTAATATTGTGCTATTTTACCATCCAATGTTCATTGCAACAAGCTGATAGTGAGTGTGCACAATTGTGTTGATAGCAATGACAGAGTGAATATTTATTGATTGAAATATTATTGGAAAATACTGATTCTCAATAATATTGTAATATGGCCACCTTTGAGTATTTCGTTAAGATTGGTAAGGGACTTGGTACGGAGGGAGAAACTTTGCGCTCAGTGAGCATGCAAAGGAAGTGGAGAGGCTAGACGACATAGCAAGAGAAGAGAGGGCCTTCGCCAGAGAAGAAAAGAAGAGAGAGGAAGAATTAGCTAAGAAGAAGAGAGAGAAAGAATTGGCTGAGACGAAAAGAGTTGAAAAATTAACTGAGAAGAAAAGAGTTGAAGAATTAGATGAGAAGAAAAGAGTTGAAGAATTGGCCAAGAAGAGGAGAGAACAGTAATTAGCTCATTCTCTGAGAATGGCTGAAATGGATCTTGAAAGACTTAAATATGAACCTAAACAGGCTAATCCAGTAGGTGAAGCTGCTGCTAGGAAAGATCATGGGTCTTCGGTCAAGTTACCTTTACCCAAATTTAATTCTAACATTTATGATATTTCTTGCTTTTTGAATAGGTTTCAAACCGTTTGCCAGGAGTATAACATTGATAAGGCTACATGGCCCAGCAGATTGTTACGTTTACTTACAGGTAATACCCTGACTGCTGTGTGCACAATGGATGATCTATCCAGGAATGATAATGTAAATGTTGTATTATTAAAAAAATACCAACTAGATGAAAATGGGTACAGGTTGAGATTTAAATCTATTTTGCTGCATTCAGCAAAGGATTTTGCTGAGTACATTTCTGCTATCAAATTATGTTTTAGCAGATGGGTTGAGTTATCTCGGATTGATAAGTCATTGGATAAACTTACTGATTTGATTTTGAGAGACAATGTGTTGTTTTTAGTTAGTGGTGATTTCTTAGCCTACCTCCACGAGAGAAAACCAGATTTATTGGCTGCTTTTGAAATTTATGAAGACAATATTAAACAGCACACCCAGGTAAAAACTTAAGTAATTCCAGTATTAATGATGCATTACCAGTAGCAGCAGCAAGATCAATGAATTTCAACACACCCAGACCAAGATCACATAGTGTTGACAGGAATTTTCGAATGAATAGGGATCACAATGCAGGATCTTTTCGAGGGAGATATAATTTTAGCAATGGGCCACAGCATTCTCAAAGAAATTTCCGCTCTTATGATGATGAATATGTACTTCAACAGTACTTTTCTAGACCTAACAGTGATTGGAATAGAGGAGGATATAACTTCCAATCCAACAGAACGCATAGACCATTCTATGGAAACAATGGTAATAATAATAACAGAAACTTCCAGCAAAATAATAATTATCGTCATTCAAGAAATACAGAACGATCAATTTCAGTTATGCATCAGGATAACAACAATACAAATAACAATACCCAATATAACAGTGCTACATCTCATGCAAATGCTTGTAGTGTAGATTTATCCAATAGAGCAAAGTGCACTGAATGTAATACTTTGTTTCAGCTGGAAGGTAGTCCAATGCTCCTATGCGGCCATCCTTTACCTGTTATGGCTCCATACGATGGTACAGGATCATTACCTTTAAATATAAGGTTTGTTAACAACCAACTTGTTACAGTGTTAAGAGACACGGGTTGCATAACTGTTGGTTTACGCAGATCATTGGTTGACCAAGTTGATTACACAGGTAGGGAAGTGAAGTGCATAATCTCAGGCGTACGGTGGGATTTTACCTCACCGCTGAGGTCTTCCTTGATACCCCATTTTGCACAAGAAGGACTTCAGTGTTCTTACTAAAGGAACCAGTGGCTGGGATAATTATGGGAAATACCCCAGGATTTCAGGAATGAAATAAAGAGGACATTAACACTTGGTGATTGCAAATGCTGTTACAACCCGAGCTCAGACTTGGGAACAAAGAAATTAACAAACATCGTCTGATAGCGTAAATGATGTGGAGGAGACAGATGATGATGAGTTACAAATTTCTCTAGTTGATAAGGAGTCATTCATTAACATGCAAAATGATGATGATTCATTAAAGAAATTTTTTCAGGTTGCCAAGTCTGATGATGTGATGTATGATGATAATGCAGTACATTGGTATACGATCAAGAATGGTATCTTTGTTCGTAACTTTAAAGATGCCACATCAGTGCATAAGCAAATTATGGTACCTGCTAATTTTAGACCTTTTGTGTTACGTCATGCGCACGATGTGAATTGTGCGGGACATTTAGGAATTGCCAGAACAAAGCAAAGAGTTTTGTCCGATTTTGTTTTTGGCATGTGGTGACAAAAGATGGGAAAACATTTTGTCGTACTGGTGAGACATGCCAAGAGGTGGCAGCCAAAGGCCCCAAGCATAATGCTCCTCTCCATGCATATGACATCTCTGTGTGACCTTTTGCAAAAATGGCAATTCACTTGATAGGACCACTACCAGTTATGTCGGCAAGAGGCCATCGGTATGTGTTAACGTGCATGTGCACACGTTGGCCAGAGGCTACTCCTCTAAAGAGGGTATTCATAGATCGCTGAGTAGTGTCTATCATCCAATCCTGAACGGGAAAATTGAGAGGCTAAATCGCTCTCTGAAACAAATGCTTGGTAAAGTCACTGTAAAATACCCGCAGGACTTGGATAGGATTCTCCCAGCTGTATTGTTCGCTTATCGCGAGATTCCAAACGAACATACAGGATTTTTACCGTTTGAGTTGATTTTCGGTGCCAAACCAAGAAGATCTATGTCCATTCTGAAACAGCTATTTGTTGGAGCTGACATTCCTGAGGATGTCCAAACCTCTTCCCAATACGTGGTTAGTCTACAGAAGAAAATTATCGACGCTTGCCAATTAGCAGTAGAGGCTTCAGGAAAAGCCAAGTATAAGGCTAGATTATTTTATAACCAGAACAGAAAGTTGCGTTAACTATGGCCAGGTGATGAGACCTATGTTTTGCACAAAGACAATAAATTGTTAGTTTCTTGGAGAGGACCATACAGATTTATTGAAAGGTTGTTAGATGTTGATTACATTATTGCTATCAATGGGAAAGAGAAAATTTTCCACATCAACATCTATCAAAAGTTCCACACTCATCCGCAAAATCTCAGACCAGTCTTCGATGCTATCGACGAATCTATCGATCGTTGCTCTTCGTTAGCGGTCAAACAGGAAGTGTTGTCTGAATTACACAACGTTCCTGATACATCTATTTCCTAGTCTATTTTACCACTTTCTTCTACTGAATCATGGACAGATGTCACAGTCTCTCCAAATATTGCTCCTCACCAAAAAGAACAGATTTCTTTCTTACTGTAATCGTTTCCGTACGTACTCACGGATATTCCTGGTCGTACGGATATCATTGAGCATGCTATTCAGCGTACTGATCTCAGACCTATCAAACTTAAACCTTACCCAATACCTTTGCGCTTTCAATCGCATGTGCAGAAAGAAATAGAGGGTATGATTAAATTAGGAATTATCTCTGTTTCCCATTCACCCTATGGTTTCCTCATGGTGATCATTAGAAAGAAAGACAAATCTATTAGGATATGCATAGATTTTATGCGTCTTAATAGTATCACCCTCACCGATAATGAACCTATCACTGTTCTTGAAACTTTGTTGGAAAAACTTTCTACTGCCACGTTCTTCAGCAAATTTGATTTGTCTAAAGGATATTGGCAAGTCCCATTGTCCGAGAGAGCCAAGCCTTACACAGCTTTCGCTACTCCTTTGGGTTTGTTCCAATTCAACTTTATGTGTTTCGGACTTGTAAACGCACCTGCCACGCTTGTCCGAATGATGAGAACAATCGTCTCTACGCGTGATGATATCATCAAGCACATAGACGGCATTTGTCTATTCCACGAATCTTTGAACGATCATGTTCTTGGAATTCAATCTTTACTGCAAAACTCTTCGTTTGCATCATATTACAGCCAGACCTTCTAAGGTTCAGATAGGGTTCAATGAAATTTCTTTTCTTGGACATAGAGTAGGTGGAGGTTTCCTAAAGCCTGAAGACTCCTCAATTTCAAAGATCTTGAATTTAGAAATTCAAAAAAAAAAAAAAAACAAGTTAGAAAGCTCTAAGGTCTTGTTAACTTCTACAGAAAGTTGTTACCTTATTTTTCAGAGATTACTTCAGTTTTGACCACGTTATTAAAAAAGGACGCTCCTGATAAAATAATTTGGAGTCAGTCTTGTAACGAGTCATTAAAAATGCTTAAATGTTCTTTTTCTAAATCGCCAATTTTAAAATTGCTTGATCCTAGAATACCTTTTATTCTCAGGGTAGATGCTTCTGGCTCTGGGATAGGTGGTGTCTTTATGCAAAATATTGACAACATGCTTTACACGATTCTCTATGTGTGTCGTAAGTTTGACGACCACCGAAAGAAATTACCCTATCTTAGAACGCGAGCTACTCGCATTGGTCTGGTGTTTTGCCAAACTCCAGAAATTTCTCATAGGCGCAAGACTCATCTTAGAGACTGACCAACACGCTTTAGCATTCTTACAATCTGCAAGATTTAGAAACGAAAGAGCAGCCAGAGCAGCAATGGCACTTCAGCCCTATGACTTCCAAATTAGAGCTATAAAAGGTAATTAGAATGTTGTCGCTGACGTATTATCTAGATGCGTCAAGGACCCAAACCCAACCGACAACACATCAAACGTTAATACAGAGGGTTCGTTGCATCGAACTTATCCGCTTGCGCTACAATGAATCAAACAATGGAACTTATGCAGCAGATGCGTAGATCATGCTGACTTTGCATACGATTTACTTGTGACTGCACAGTTATTGACATTCCTATCTGACTATTACAAACTTACAACTCAAATGTACTATCAAATCAACATAACTTCAGTACAGATTATTTCCTCAATGCCATTGGATGAAGCACACAAGATACTCTTTATACGATGATTGCTTATAAAGGACGATATTCGCCGCACTCATTCTCATGATGATGATGAATGCTGCGACCGCTTATTTCATGTGACACCTTGAAACACTCGTCTCGTTACATATGTATGCTGGACTATGCTAACCTTATGCATACCACGCTCAGGATAATGTTGAATGCAAAAAACGTTTATTTTCGAGTCATCTGACATTTTTGAAACATTCATTTTCGCATCGGCTTTATGACGAACTTTATGAACCGTATGCATGCATGTTAGGAGAAATAACCAATGCCGTCTTATCTTAGACAAGGACATAAATGTGATATTGTCAGATTGCACTAATCATCGGTCGGAAAAATAATGGAACATACACAGTGATCTGTACTTACTAAAGTTTCATGTTACGTCAAACAGGAAGATGGACAATGACTTTAATTGACTTTTACATAATTATTGAAGATTTTTCGCGGAACACTGGTAATTTTAATAGTGCACTGGATCCAACACGGAGTAGATTTTTCGCGGAACATTGGTAATTTTAATAGTGCACTGGATCCAACACGGAGTACATTGCTAAATCATACAATGCTACTTTTCTTAAAATAGCTTTGGAATAGAATTAATTAGTTTGATGAGTTTGTTTATTTGTCACCAGACATTACAACACTCACACTAATTCTACAAATGGACATTATAATTGTGCAATGACAACAATTTCATACATCATATTCAATATCGGTGTAATTTTACCAGACTGGTCACAATTTTGTCATTTTGTTCAAACATGGACATAATAATATATCTTTAGTTTACGCTTAAACCATATTTGCACAGTACAAAAATCTATTTATTGTTAAGCGTCAATCATTCACAGGATTAATATGATTGTTTACCTTACTATAATATCTTAAAATTGTAAGTTCTTAATATTCATTAATGCTTTTGAGACTTTGCCTTTGACTATTTAGTCAGTCATTTGACGACAAATATGACTTGACTGGATTGGTATGTTTGCTACTTGACGATTTGAGGAATGTGAGTTGATTTATAACTACCATTTTTTTTAAAGAGGATGTTGACACTTTATGATGGCTACCTCACTTTTGTGTGTTAAATGGGTTGTACTATGATTAGGCATTGGCTGTGGTTTATACGCCATTGTCCTCACTTTTAATGTTAAATTGCCTGACCTTATGGCAAACCTAAGAGCTATACGAGGTCATACTACCTGCAATTTATCATGGTACTATACATCACTCTATTGATTTTGGGTTTTTCACACCATCCTCATAATAAAAGCTTTGTTTTTATTATCATTCGGGGGGGGGGGGGGGGTGGGGGGGGATGTTACAATTAAATTTGATAACTGTTGTGTGAGTTTTATATGGAGCTAGATCGGGCTCTATTTAGTATCTCTTTTTACGGAATTACACCGTAAGAGGATATGACGTCATAACGATACGGTACAATAAGCAGACGTCAGTTTGGAGCAGAAGTGAGTGTATCGTCTGCTAGGGACTTGGTCGAATGTGTTGATGACGTGAGGAAGCATGTATGAAGGCTCCTGATGTTTCGTGGTGTATCCCTGATTATATTCCATCACTATTACATCAGTATGCTTCTGTGAGGTGTACATAGTATTTCTGCTTTACAGGGAGTATGAATTATATGTTTTATGTGTGAATCAAATAAAAATAATGTGAATAATGGGACAGCGTCTGAGACATAGACGGACTGCCTAATCTATATTGAATACAACAGCTTATGCTAACGCACAAGTGCATGAACAATGTATTGATCCATGGAGCCAACATTGAAATGTATAAATAAATATATTGTCCTCATCATCCAGTGTGCCTCAGTAATTATTGTGAAGTCTGTTCGTTCGCTGCTACTGCTACCCCTACGATTTTAACTTGGCCCAGGATAACTATCCGCATGTAACAATATATATAATTTACAAAATATCTATATTGGTGGATCAGAATTCCTTTACTATTTCTATCTGTCATGTAGTGAATGTGAAGTAATTCATCGTGTGTGTCCATACTCATTATTGTCACGGAATTCAATCCCGTTGCTCTGCAGTGATAGTCAAAACTTGGCCAAAACCTAGAGTATCTAATGAGGGTCGTCAAAGGTATCTATTTTTGCTCAAGATTACTCCTGTCAGAATTGTGAATAGAAGGGTGATGATGCTTCTGTCTTGAAGGAGTATTCATAAGATATTACAGAAATCAAGAACAATGCTGAATTGGTCTGAGCAGTTGACGACTTTTTATCTGCCCGACACTTTTTATGAAGAATCATTATGTATTTTAGCTCGTTCAAGCCCCCAACTGATTTAATTCAGTGAAATATTAATTTAATAGCCCTGTTAAAGTGATTTAAAATGACTGAGACATACGAGTGCAATGTACTCAAAATGATTAAATCAACTATAAATGTATATATATATATATATATATATATATATATATATATATATATATATATATATATATATATATATATATATATATATATATATACACACAAGGGGATTGACATAAGTCTTGGGCCTGACACTGAAGGAGTCACAGGAGGAAGATGAAACTTGGCACATTTAAAGTTCATCACATTTGCACTGAATATGTGAAGTACGCGTTTGTTTCTTCAATGGGTTTTCCCGCTACGGTGCACGGCGCAATGTACCATATTGACCGGATCTGCTGCTCCAAAGATTTGACAAAACAATGGAAAAGAAGGAGGTCAGAGCTGTGATAAAATTTCTGATGTTTCAGGGAAAAACACCTACAGAAATACACAGGGAGATGGAACCAGTGTTTCGTGAGTCTTGTCCTTCATATACTTCGGTAAAAAAACTGGTGTCAACAGTTTAAGTGCGGCCGCTCAAATGTTGCTGATCTGCCAAGATCTGGTAGACCAGCCTCAGAGTGCAACGATGAAAATGCAACAAGAGTGAAGAAAATCATTGACCAGGATCGAAAAATGACAATTGTGGAGATAGCTAGTAGAGTAAAACTAAATGAAAGAACAGTTTATAGAATTTTACACAACAGACTGAACATGAGAAAAGTGTGTGCACGCTGGGTTCCGCGACTGTTGACACGTGAATAGAAGCAAACGAGGGTAAATTGCTGTCAACAGTTGCTCAAAAAGTGTCAGTCAAAAAATATTTTGGAGACCATGGTGACAGTAGATGAGACTTGGGTACACCATCATGACCCCGAATCCAAAATTGCCAGCATGCAATGGAAAACCCCGGGCTCCCCAACACCTGTCAAGCCGAGAGCGCAGAAATCTGCAGGAAAAGTGATGCTGACTGTTTTTTGGGACGGCAAAGGTGTCATTTTTAAAAATTATCTGCCTCGTGGCAACACAGTTAATGGACAGTACTATGCAGATCTTCTCACCAAACTAAGAAAGGTTGTGACCAGGAAACGAGGGATAACGCGCACTCAAAATCTTCCTTTGCTTCAAGACAACGCGCCCTCTCACAAAGCATGGCTTGTGCAGCTAGCAGCCAACGATTTGAATATTGAAATTCTTCCACACCCACCATATTCTCCAGATTTGGTTCCATCAGACTTTTTTCTATTACCAAATCTTAAAAAACAGCTAAAAGGAAATCATTTTGACAGCGTTGAAGAGGTTATACTGGTATGTGATGACTGGTTTAGTTTGAAAAATAGGGTGTTCCACTCCCAAGGTCTTTTCAAGGTCAAGCAGGGATGGCAGAAGTGTGTCAATTCTGACGGTGGCTATACTGAAAAGGAATAAACACTATACAAAATTTCAGCTCTCTATAACATTTTCTTCATGGTCAGGCCCAAGACTTATGTCAATCCCCTTGTATATATATATATATATATATATATATATATATATATATATATATATATATATATATATATATATATATATATATATATATATATATATATATATATATATATATATATATATATACACTCACAGATAACAAATTTAATACACAATTATATTTAAGAGTGTAAAAAAACGAATAGTTCATTAAAAAATCATCACAGATGATGTTATGGTTATTAAGGGAATTTTAGGTCTCGAGAAAGTTCACTTGGCAGCTTTTAAGTGTGTACTTAGCTGAAAGTAAGAGGTCTGTTGGTTCTGATGTAGTCGATGTTTGGTTTTTTGCAGGTTGTAGACCACTTCACTCTCGTCACTGGTCAAGTCTTGTGGTTGCGACACGTTCTAAGTAGTATCAAGGAGTAATCACGAAGCTGGTCCAGCGTCTTCAAGACCCGTCTGATGATGGTGTCTAACGTTGACTGCAGGCCACTTATACCACAAACTTGGTCCACATATAGCGCCCTCAATTGGCACCACCGACTAGTATCATGAAATAAGAGAGAACAAATATATTCCTGAGCATTGGGTTTCCTGACACGAAATCATGTGTCCCCCGTTTTCATTCCGGCATCCCATCTGCCTCAGAACTTTACCCTCTCTGAGCATTAATATTAATCCCAGTGAGCGGAAAAACGCCATTGCATTAATATTGAACATGTTTACATTTACATTTGCACTGGTTGAAAAGGTTAATATAATAATTATGTACATCATTTATGTCCTCATCAACTCCCTCCTCCATATGGAGCTTGTGACTACCTCTGCTTTCGGTTCTCTATGAGAAACTCGCAAAAAACAGTCACCAGCTCTTGCAGTGGTGGTTCATGAAATAATCATTCTATATGCTGAAGTTGCCAGCCTCGAATGACTTGGCCATTCATTAGCAATTTTCGCATGTTAATAAATGCAAAATATAGAATGATGAAATGTACAACTTACCCCAAAATCTCTTTGGGAATATAGACTGACTTCTGGCTCAGAGAAATAGTTAAGGTAATTTGTTTAAGATGCCCATTACACGTGGTCTGGTGTATTACTTTACAAATAGAATCCCACTGTTTCCAGAATTCCTGACTTTTCGTATTAATGAAATTAGAGTCTTCCTGAGATCGAAGTCCACAAGATGCTCAAGCATGTTATCCGTTAGTGTGAAATCCTGACCCTAGTTTGTCTGGCTGTCTTCGTGACGAGTTGAATTTCACAGTGCACTAAAGCGGTGAAAGTGTCAGGTTATATTGCAACTTTCAGCCCACGCACAATGTTTTACTAACGAACAAGGCTCCAATCAGAACAGTTGTATATAACCCATCTAAAATGCCTAGCCAAAAGCGTTAAAATGCGTATTATAATGGGGTTCTACTCATAGGAAAATTCTGCGTGAATTTAAAGAGTCACTTTCCCTATAATTTAGTGTGATTTCCGTCTAGTATTATCACATTTACAACTCACAACTTTCCTAAATGTATTACTGATCATATCTTCCCGGAAGCTATTACAACATTTCTGTCGTCTCAGGTGCGTCTTTAATATGTCACCAGATGAATAGTTGACCGGCACTCCCTGTGCATATACAAATACCGGGTGTCACCACACGAAATTGACTGGCGGCCAGTCTGGTCTTACCTGTGTCAACTCTCAGCGAAGAGTGGCAAACAAACAAACATGACGTAAATTACAGGAAGAAAGTGTAAACAATGACTCAGGCACGGATTCCTGTGCTCCGAAAATGAGAAATAATTACATAATAGCAGAGAGAGAGAGAGAGAGAGAGAGAGAGAGAGAGAGAGAGAAAGAGAGAAAGAGAGATATAGAATGCATAAAAGAGAACAACCAATTATGTGACAATTATGTAGATATATTTTGTAGAGAGGACGGGTGGGTGTGACATTGAAAAGTTGTTGCGAGTAGCGGGAGCTGAATGAGTGATAATCTTCTCTTTACTCCTGACCGTTACACTTCCATTCTAGAGTCAGATTCTATACTCAGTTCATATCTATTATCTCACTCTTCACTTAGACTTTGTTTTGTCACAAACTCTTTTCCCATCGTGACAATGATATTTTATATTTATAATTATGACCCAGAATTTGACTCTGACAAAAAGACGTAAAGCAAACGCTAAGATTAACTGATTTGGGTATGCACAAGAATTGTCAGTAATAAATATAATGTGAAGTTCCATATTTTAATTATACTAGGAAATGCTCCTCCTCCACGCTCAAAGAAATAAAAATCAGAGTTCCTGGACATGAAAACGTAATAAAATAATGGCATGCCGTTGCATTTTAATCTGTAATTTTTAGAAAGCGGAAAGGATTGTGGTCTGCTTGTCATAATAAAAAGGAAAAAGCTTAGAAAATCAAGACAGTATGACAAATTGTGGGCAAGAAAACTGGAGGAAGTCACCGATTAAAGACAACGACATTCTGAGGTTCAGGCACTGTAAGACTTTAATCCAGCAGAGCGTATGTAAGTGACAGTTGTCAACATGCATAAGATAATGGTAATAATGATGATGATGCTGATGATGATGGTGATAAGGATGATGACAATGACGATGAAAACAATGATGATGTGACAGTGAGGTTTGTTACTTCGGCATTATACGTGCCAATGAGATAAGGTCATGCATTTTTAGTAGACCAATCAAAGTCATTGACGGTGACAAGGGCCCACAACACCTGTCGGGCTAAGAAGTTAACATTATCATTAGGGCAGTTCCATCTAGACGACCTCGGGGAAGGTTGTGTTTCTACTGGAGAGCTGATGAGAAGCCATGTTTGAGCTGTCTCATTCTCGTAGAGCCACGAAGACCTGTTCTAAGTTGAATTTTCTTGAAGTGTTTTCAGAAAAGAAGTATACTGTGTGTAAAGGTTAAATGATATCGTTTTATTCAAGACAGAATATAAGCGGCAGCTATATTTTATTCTGTACTGGGAGGATAGACTTTGTGTAGTAAGTCTCGTGTAAGTACAATCCCGATTTATATTTCAGTCCACGGATAGAATTGATTTTTATATTGTACTAGTAAGGAAAACAAGAAAAGAAACAACTACAGATGTATTGAAGTCTTATCATCGGAAGAGATTAGCATCTTTAAAATATTGAAGGTAAAAGGCGCAACCACCTGAACTGAAAGGTTGTGGAAGAAGGTCAAAGCGACCTAGATAGTGAGTTGCACGAGATGTTTGAATAACTCATACGGTTGTGGAGAATGAAAAAGATAATGGGTAAACCACATTCACGACAAGGAATAATTGATTTGAATTTCATCTGAAATTGTTTATTTATGAATTCCTGTAAATAAACCTTGTTTATACTATCAGTCGAGTTATGACAGCAGATTTTTGCACTGAAATGAAAAGTTACCAGAATATTAGTAAGTACTACCACCATAGCACCTTCACAACATCATTCGAGAGAAGAACGAACCTGATACATTTCCACAAGAATTAACAACTCTAGCGGGAAGCTAGTAATAACACTTGATGGACATTGATTGAAAGAAGATATAATATAAATTTAATCACAGTGAAGGACACTGTCACAATGATGCAAATGATAATGATGGTTATAATGGTGGTGGTGGTGGTACTGATGGTGGTAGTAGGTGTACAGTTTTACAGAGCTACTCATTTTATTCCCATTTGCCATCAATTACATTTCATGAAAAGCTAAGGCCGCTGAAAGTTTGACTGAATGGTGGATTTATTTAACTATTATTGATCATGTCAACGCCTACTTTTCATGTAAATAACCATATTAGATATATTTCAATTAAAAGCAGGTTCTAGATTTTCGTAAAAGGAGTGTAACAGTATGACAGAATCACTAATGTTAACGACAAGAACCAGACAAATGCCCGTGAAACAAGAGATACGATGAAAACGCTGGCGATGGATATGACACACCTTGAGGAAACCTGCAGGTAGCATTACTAGGCAATCATTGTTCTGGAATGCACAGGCAGGACCCCCCCCCTCCTTAACGACCCCCACCCCGCCCACATCCCCCCCCCCGCCCACCCCCAATGTAGAAGAGAACTGGAAAAAGAAATTAAAGGGATAATTAAGACATAGAAAGATCTTGAGCTAATGGCACGTGACAGTAGTACTTAGAATGAGATTGTTGTTGGCCGATGCTCCATGGGTAGCTTAAGAGTAAGGCGTGAATGGATAAATAGCTAAAGTTATACTCTTCGTGTTTCACATTGGTTCTTTAAAATAATACCCATCTATAGGATGAGGAACCTTAGACCACACCCTCGACATACACTGACTCAATAAGTCAATTATCGGAAAGGACAGCGGTAAACTTGTTAACTCATGACGCTCCGTTCATTTCGCTGTCCCGTGTGAACATATCGTATTCTTTACACTGAATAACGTTACTTTTTTACATATTCAGGAGTTTAGAAGGTTACACTGAAGTACTTTAAACACCAATACTGTTTTCTATGTGTTTGCTTCAGTGTTCCCGAATATAAATTTATCGTGGTCTCTAAAATTCAGAAGGAAGCCTCATTTCCCTTGTGCCACCTTCACACTGATAAGAGAAATGGCTTGTAAAATATTGTCAGGTATAACATAAAAAATTCATTTGCGTCTGCTGGTCGACCTCCGTTGGGCGTTAGCGACGTAGTTCAGTTCAGTGTTAATCGTGATGAATGTCATGTCACATGAGTGACTTGGGTTTTTTTTTTGTCTTGTCTTCAATACCCGGCAAAGTATTGTTTTATTGGAGATCAGGAAACGTAGATAATTATCTATCTATCTATCTATCTATCTATCTATCTATCTATCTATCTATCTATCTATCTATCTATCTATCTATCTATCTATCTATCTATCTATCTATCTATCTATCCATCTATCCATCCATCCATCCATCCATCCATCCATCCATCTATCTATTTATCTATCCATCCCTCTATCTATCTATCTATCTATCTATCTATCTATCTATCTATCTATCTATCTATCTATCTATCTATCTATCTATCTATCTATCTATCTATCTATCTATCTATCTATCTATCTATCCATCCATCCATCCATCCATCCATCCATCTTGTCTGTCTGTCTGTCTGTCCTTCCGTCCGTCCGTTCGTCTGTCTGTCCGTCCGTCCGTCAGCCCGTCTGTCTAGCCATCTGTTTATCGTTTTGTCTGTCTGTCCATATGTTCATCTATCTGCCAGCATGTCATCTGCCTGCTGTCTGCCGTCTGTATGTCTGCTGCCTGCCTGCCTTCTCTGCCAGTCAGTATGTCTGTCTGTAAACCATTATTAAATGTGGTGCCGTAAAAAAGCATTTTGCCGTTGACATCTTACGTGTTAAGGTGTGTTATAATAATATACACTTCTAAATGATGCATACTTTTTCTTACCCACCCACACATAACTAGCTCACCAGCTAGTGCCGCCGGTAATGGAACTGGGGAACTCATTCCTACTACGCAGTGTCACACAGAAATAACTGTCTGCAGCAGCAACGAAAAATTTAAATAACGTCGTGGCAGAGGCTTATGACCTATGACCTGCTGCAGAAGTTTGCAATGACAGCAGACAGCTATGAAGGACAAGATTAACTTTTTTTTACAAATGTACTGTCAGTAATAACATAGTCAGCGGTTAAAAAAAACAAAACAAAGATATAAATTACTTACCAGCAAAGCCAAATAATAATAATAAGTACTGTAACATCATCATCATCATCAGTTGCCATCTCCACAACGAAGGTTTGCTGTAATGGATCTCCAACGTCCTCTGTCTCTTGTCTTGGTGGTACACTCTGATAGACTCTTTCCCGTCCATCTCTTGATGTTATCTTCCCACTTATAGCGCTGTCTTCCCCTTGCACGTTTGCCTTCAACTCTCCCTTCTGTTATGGTCTTCTGCAAGGTGTTATGCCTTTTTATGTGGCCAAAGTATTTTAGCTGCCGAACTTTGACCTCTCTCATTAGTTCTCTTTTCATACCTAGATTTTCTAGGACCTCCTTATTTGTTTTCATCTCTTTCCCTCCAGGATTTTCACATTTACGCTTATCTTTAATGTGTGTTTATCGTCTGTTTTGCTAATTATCATAGTTTTAGTTTTCTCAATATTAATGTCGAGTCCATATTCATGACTTATACTGTTCACTTGCTTCACTAGTTCTTGTAACTCCTGTTCGCTTTCAGCTAACAACACGGTATCATCTGCATATCTAAGGTTGTTTATTGATCTTCCACTGATGTTCAGTCCTGGTATTTCCTGTATCTCTTTGAAAATGTTTTCGGTGTATAAATTAAATAGGCAGGGGGACAGCACACAACCTTGTCTGACACCTCTTTTTATGTCTATGTATGGTGAATAATTCCTTCCCGATCTTACTGTGGCAGTTTGCTCCCAATAAAGGTTACTGAGTATTCTTATATCTTTTCCATCAATACCTATGTCTTTGAGGCATTCAATTATTTTCTCATGATGGATTCTGTCAAAAGCCTTCTTATAGTCAATGAAGCACATATACATACTTTTTTCGACCTCTGTATATTTTTCATACACTCTGCAAACAGTATTAACAAGTAATCAGAGTTGCGATACGGTGAATCCCGTCCCTTTGTAATATTCGAAGGAAATGAAGTAGTGACTGGCATAGTGAGTAAGAAATAAAGCTAGATCAAGCCAATATGCGTATAATACATAGAGGTCATGTGACTTATGAGAGAGAACATAAAATGTAAGAGGTAGATCATCCAGGCCCACAAGAAAGGTGCAACTGAAAAGAACGAGTAATACTTTTGAGCCCCTGAACAGGTCTTAAGGACTACAGTACCGTTTGCTCAAATAGCTAAAACATGAGCTGCCGAAAAGTTTACTCTTAGCTCCCCTAACATGGCTGCACGGCAATTACTACAGATTTTTTTTTAAGCATATGAAGCGCATGTGGCCTCCGCCAGCAGCAGCCCAGGACACGCTCTTTAGATAAAAGGGGTGCGAGGTTTCTTAATGTGGTTTAAAAGGGGTGCGAGGCATCTTAAGATGCTGTTAAGGGGTCCTAGACCTCTAAATATGCTGTAAAGGTTTGCAAGGATTCTTAAGATGCTGTAAAGGTTTGCAAGGATTCTTAAGATGCTGTAAAGGGTGCGGGGCCTCTAAAAGGTTAAGAAGCTCTGCTTTAGAGAAATGAATAAAACATGAAGCTTGCCATTGTTTGTTTACATAGATATTCAAGTTCACTTCTGAAGATGATCGTAAAACAAGAAGAAATTACTTCCTGTTTTTCGAATGTTTGGTGTAATATGTGTCTATCTGGTGCCAATAGTTTGCTTTTAGCATTCATTGTTTCGCTCTCGCTATGACTTGTACTGGTCAGCGTACAAGAATAAAATGCAGTAAAAGTACAGTAAAAATGAAGTACAATAAAAGTTTAAATAGAAAAGCTGAACAAAACGTAGAGTAACTATTTAAAACATTTTTCCGACATGCCACATTTAAAAGATTAAAAACCAGGGAGTCCTGACGCACAAAATTAATTTTCTCTGAATTGTAAATATATATATATATATTTTATTGTTTAATGTGGAACTGATGACAAGATCAGACTAATGTCTATGGAGCAGGAGGCGAGAAGACGATGCAGGCTATGGATACGATGTACATTGAGGAAATCTATTGAAAGCGTTACAAGGCAGTCTTTGTTCTGGAATCAAAAGTATAAGAGAGATATAGTGACACCGAAAATTAAATGGAGAAGAGAACCTGCGACAGGAATGAAAAAGATACAGAAGACATTGAAAGATCTTGAGTTGATGCTATGGACAGACAGATGTGACGTTAATTTGCTGAAGGCCTATCCTCCTTAAGAGTAATGATGATGATGATCATTTTAAAATGCAGCATAAACCTGTAACTTCAACGCATTACTGAATATACCAAATCAAAGGCCAACTCTCTCTAAAAACCTGAAATAAATTCATTCTCAATTACTGAGGAAGTTGTTAGCTTTTTATCCTGAAAATTTTAATCGTTTTCAGGTCACGTTGTCCGCAGTAAACTGCATTAGTCAACAAAATAATAATATTCTAAGTAAAATATTACGTTTTTCTCCATATCTTCTCCTCGCAGTGACACTGAAATCTAGACTATGCATATTTCTCAACAAATGCAAGGACCGGGACCAAAACTGCTCCATTTCGTGATCTTTAATATTCTTCGGAAGTGTCATTAGAAATGTTGCAGACTGGGCTGAGTATCTTCCTCTTCCGGGACAAGTACCCGCAACTCGTGTTTATCTGCAAGAACAAGCAGGAAAACGTGGTCTGTAATCTTCGGCAGCAGTATTGATCGAAATCTGGGCCAAAAGAGATACATTTCAGCCGATGAGGTGGAAACGACTGTGAAATTATGACTGTTTTCTCTATCAGATTACCTCCTTTCTCATTTTCTGTTTCTTCTACCTCTGTGGAGTCTGCCTTGTTTAGTTTTTTGTAATATATCGAATGTTATGTTTTATGTCGTGTTTAGCCAATGTAGTCCATAAATTAGAGTTTCTAAACCTTTTTCGTGCTATTGACCTCTTTGATTGTCAAAAAAAGATTATGGACCCCTTTGATTGTTCAATGAAGGCTAGGACCCCTTTGATCGCCGGTGAAGGCTGTGGACCCCATTGATTGTCCAGTGAATATGACAAACATATGAGTTTGAATATGAGTTCATCTGCTTTGACGGCAACGTTCAACGTATAAACATTCTTTATCTGTTATATTACAGCTTTTATTAGAACATAAAACTGCTAACTTTGCTTTGAGAAATATGAACCCATTAAAATATTTCAGCGACCACAGTCTGAACATAAATACTGATCGGTGAGTGCCTGCTGAAAGTCTAAGGAACAGCAGGAAACCCGTCAACAATATATAACAGGAACTAACAGCAGTATTAAATTACGCAAGAAGGAGGTTTACAAGAATGCACACATTACAGAAGAATAATGTTACTATCAGTGCCAGGGAAAATTTTAAACATGATCATCCTTGTGAGATTAAAAAAGTCCATTAATAGGTAATTTAGAGATGAACAAGCAGGCATTAGACGAAACAGATCCTGTATAGACCAGATAGAAACTTGAGACGAATAGTTGAAAAAAGTTTCCAGCTAAACTCACCTCTTAAAATTATATTTGTGGATGATGAAAAGACTTTTGGTGGCGTAGACAAAAAATTGTTTTCTACAGAGCTCTTCATGAAGGACAGCTTACTGAACTGTTTTAAGTAGGAATTGAAGTGTAGTAGGGATGCCTCTAGTTCCTATTTCTCTTCTTATATCAGCCAACAGATATGGAATTCGCTATACTTTGAGTAAACAGCATAACGATCTAAATTTTGCCAAAAGACCTGTCACATCTGTCCCATAACAGTAATCAAACGCAAAACAATATGAAAATATCTGATGAAAGATTACAGCAAGAGGTTCTAAAGGTGCATAAGGAAAAGAGAACATTAATGAGAATATATTCCGGAAACAATAACATGATTGCATTTGAAGAAACACCCCCTAGAATCATACGTACAAAATAAGTTGGAGCAAGAGAGAAGGATATCACTATAAAGCTTTATAAAGGAAGAAGTGCTTTCATTGCACTGGGGAATTTATGAAGATTAACAAAAGTAACAACCAAGACGTTACATGCTTTCATAAATGAGTGCTTGTGTTGAATAGAAAGATTGAAATGGTACGACAAGGTCATCAGTGTGGAACTTGTCACGGATTGCCTCCCCTTTGCTCTGCAGTAATGGTCCAACAATGGTCAAAACCTAGAGTATCTAACGTTGGGTCTTCCAAGGTATCTACCTTCGCACACGATTACGCTTGACAGAGATACAGATGGAAGGATGATAATGCTTCTACCTTGAGGGAGTATTCACAAGATATTTCAGAAGTCAACAACAATGCTGAATGTGTCTTAGCAATGTTCACTTTTTATCTCAAATAAGGGAGGGAAACCTGAGGCCTGTAAACAGTAAATTAATATGAAACAAATATAAAGGTATGTTATCAGGCACTCGCAGGAAATAAAGAAGTAGAACACCAGACAACAGAAAAACAACAGACATGAGTGGCTTACCCAGGATTTGAACACTGGACCTTCCGTGCGACAACCCCGCCTAGCCATGCAAGCGAATCACACTATCCGCTCTGCCATCTACGCATCATCAAAAAATGATGTTTCAATGGCAGGTCAATAGTGCGAACCACAATACACGACACCAGAAGTCCTCCATGGGCAGTTCAGCCTATTAATGACGCAATCACTTCTGTTGTATTTCTATCAAGCAGTATAGGCCGAATCCAACAAGACCCTTAGGACCTTAATACTGTGTCCAGTAAATGATAGTAGTAGACTAGAACAGTGAGAACAGGATAGTGGGTAGGTTTGGTATTGTACAAACATTTATTACAAATAAGGGAGGGAAACCTGAGGCCTGTAAACAGTAAATTAATATGAAACAAATATAAAGGTATGTTATCAGGCACTCGCAGGAAATAAAGAAGTAGAACACCAGACAACAGAAAAACAACAGACATGAGTGGCTTACCCAGGATTTGAACACTGGACCTTCCGTGCGACAACCCCGCCTAGCCATGCAAGCGAATCACACTATCCGCTCTGCCATCTACGCATCATCAAAAAATGATGTTTCAATGGCAGGTCAATAGTGCGAACCACAATACACGACACCAGAAGTCCTCCATGGGCAGTTCAGCCTATTAATGACGCAATCACTTCTGTTGTATTTCTATCAAGCAGTATAGGCCGAATCCAACAAGACCCTTAGGACCTTAATACTGTGTCCAGTAAATGATAGTAGTAGACTAGAACAGTGAGAACAGGATAGTGGGTAGGTTTGGTATTGTACAAACATTTATTACAAATAAGGGAGGGAAACCTGAGGCCTGTAAACAGTAAATTAATATGAGACAAATATAAAGGTATGTTATCAGGCACTCGCAGGAAATAAAGAAGTAGAACACCAGACAACAGAAAAACAACAGACATGAGTGGCTTACCCAGGATTTGAACACTGGACCTTCCGTGCGACAACCCCGCCTAGCCATGCAAGCGAATCACACTATCCGCTCTGCCATCTACGCATCATCAAAAAATGATGTTTCAATGGCAGGTCAATAGTGCGAACCACAATACACGACACCAGAAGTCCTCCATGGGCAGTTCAGCCTATTAATGACGCAATCACTTCTGTTGTATTTCTATCAAGCAGTATAGGCCGAATCCAACAAGACCCTTAGGACCTTAATACTGTGTCCAGTAAATGATAGTAGTAGACTAGAACAGTGAGAACAGGATAGTGGGTAGGTTTGGTATTGTACAAACATTTATTACAAATAAGGGAGGGAAACCTGAGGCCTGTAAACAGTAAATTAATATGAAACAAATATAAAGGTATGTTATCAGGCACTCGCAGGAAATAAAGAAGTAGAACACCAGACAACAGAAAAACAACAGACATGAGTGGCTTACCCAGGATTTGAACACTGGACCTTCCGTGCGACAATCCCGCCTAGCCATGCAAGCGAATCACACTATCCGCTCTGCCATCTACGCATCATCAAAAACAAATTTGAACTGCCCATGGAGGACTTCTGGTGTCGTGTATTGTGGTTCGCACTATTGACCTGCCATTGAAACATCATTTTTTGATGATGCGTAGATGGCAGAGCGGATAGTGTGATTCGCTTGCATGGCTAGGCGGGGTTGTCGCACGGACGGTCCAGTGTTCAAATCCTGGGTAAGCCACTCATGTCTGTTGTTTTTCTGTTGTCTGGTGTTCTACTTCTTTATTTCCTGCGAGTGCCTGATAACATACCTTTATATTTGTTTCATATTAATTTACTGTTTACAGGCCTCAGGTTTCCCTCCCTTATTTGTAATAAATGTTTGTACAATACCAAACCTACCCACTATCCTGTTCTCACTGTTCTAGTCTACTACTATCATTTACTGGACACAGTATTAAGGTCCAAAGGGTCTTGTTGGATTCGGCCTATACTGCTTGATAGAAATACAACAGAAGTGATTGCGTCATTAATAGGCTGAACTGCCCATGGAGGACTTCTGGTGTCGTGTATTGTGGTTCGCACTATTGACCTGCCATTGAAACATCATTTTTTGATGATGCGTAGATGGCAGAGCGGATAGTGTGATTCGCTTGCATGGCTAGGCGGGGTTGTCGCACGGAAGGTCCAGTGTTCAAATCCTGGGTAAGCCACTCATGTCTGTTGTTTTTCTGTTGTCTAGTGTTCTACTTCTTTATTTCCTGCGAGTGCCTGATAACATACCTTTATATTTGTTTCATATTAATTTACTGTTTACAGGCCTCAGGTTTCCCTCCCTTATTTGTAATAAATGTTTGTACAATACCAAACCTACCCACTATCCTGTTCTCACTGTTCTAGTCTACTACTATCATTTACTGGACACAGTATTAAGGTCCTAAGGGTCTTGTTGGATTCGGCCTATACTGCTCGATAGAAATACAACAGAAGTGATTGCGTCATTAATAGGCTGAACTGCCCATGGAGGACTTCTGGTGTCGTGTATTGTGGTTCGCACTATTGACCTGCCATTGAAACATCATTTTTTGATGATGCGTAGATGGCAGAGCGGATAGTGTGATTCGCTTGCATGGCTAGGCGGGGTTGTCGCACGGAAGGTCCAGTGTTCAAATCCTGGGTAAGCCACTCATGTCTGTTGTTTTTCTGTTGTCTGGTGTTCTACTTCTTTATTTCCTGCGAGTGCCTGATAACATACCTTTATATTTGTTTCATATTAATTTACTGTTTACAGGCCTCAGGTTTCCCTCCCTTATTTGTAATAAATGTTTGTACAATACCAAACCTACCCACTATCCTGTTCTCACTGTTCTAGTCTACTACTATCATTTACTGGACACAGTATTAAGGTCCTAAGGGTCTTGTTGGATTCGGCCTATACTGCTTGATAGAAATACAACAGAAGTGATTGCGTCATTAATAGGCTGAACTGCCCATGGAGGACTTCTGGTGTCGTGTATTGTGGTTCGCACTATTGACCTGCCATTGAAACATCATTTTTTGATGATGCGTAGATGGCAGAGCGGATAGTGTGATTCGCTTGCATGGCTAGGCGGGGTTGTCGCACGGAAGGTCCAGTGTTCAAATCCTGGGTAAGCCACTCATGTCTGTTGTTTTTCTGTTGTCTGGTGTTCTACTTCTTTATTTCCTGCGAGTGCCTGATAACATACCTTTATATTTGTTTCATATTAATTTACTGTTTACAGGCCTCAGGTTTCCCTCCCTTATTTGTAATAAATGTTTGTACAATACCAAACTTACCCACTATCCTGTTCTCACTGTTCTAGTCTACTACTATCATTTACTGGACACAGTATTAAGGTCCTAAGGGTCTTGTTGGATTCGGCCTATACTGCTTGATAGAAATACAACAGAAGTGATTGCGTCATTAATAGGCTGAACTGCCCATGGAGGACTTCTGGTGTCGTGTATTGTGGTTCGCACTATTGACCTGCCATTGAAACATCATTTTTTGATGATGCGTAGATGGCAGAGCGGATAGTGTGATTCGCTTGCATGGCTAGGCGGGGTTGTCGCACGGAAGGTCCAGTGTTCAAATCCTGGGTAAGCCACTCATGTCTGTTGTTTTTCTGTTGTCTGGTGTTCTACTTCTTTATTTCCTGCGAGTGCCTGATAACATACCTTTATATTTGTTTCATATTAATTTACTGTTTACAGGCCTCAGGTTTCCCTCCCTTATTTGTAATAAATGTTTGTACAATACCAAACTTACCCACTATCCTGTTCTCACTGTTCTAGTCTACTACTATCATTTACTGGACACAGTATTAAGGTCCTAAGGGTCTTGTTGGATTCGGCCTATACTGCTTGATAGAAATACAACAGAAGTGATTGCGTCATTAATAGGCTGAACTGCCCATGGAGGACTTCTGGTGTCGTGTATTGTGGTTCGCACTATTGACCTGCCATTGAAACATCATTTTTTGATGATGCGTAGATGGCAGAGCGGATAGTGTGATTCGCTTGCATGGCTAGGCGGGGTTGTCGCACGGAAGGTCCAGTGTTCAAATCCTGGGTAAGCCACTCATGTCTGTTGTTTTTCTGTTGTCTGGTGTTCTACTTCTTTATTTCCTGCGAGTGCCTGATAACATACCTTTATATTTGTTTCATATTAATTCACTTTTTATCTACCCGACAACTTTTGTGAAGAAGTATTATATAATTAATTTAGCTCATACAAACCCCCAGCTGAATTAACAGTGAAATTCGTATTATTATTTGGCTCTATAGATGTAAATATAGATATTTTAAAGATGATGATTAATCCGTGTGCACTTCTTTCTGTAATAACAAAATCAACTATGAATTTGTAAAATCAACATCTTCTTCTTTGATCCATAGCCGCCGGCCGTCATAGCAGTCAGCGGCCATCACGCCTGGTGGCGTCTTGTACGGCAGCAACAAATTGATTCCACTTTGTTTGGTCGGCGGCCATCCTTCGTACAGTGTCCCAACTCTGGTTCATTCATGTATCCAATACCATAAATCCCGCTGTAAGTACGTGGGTCGGTCACATCATGCACACCGTCATTTGCGCACTTTTCTATTTTCGAAAGAATACATTAACTTTCAACCACAGCTAAGGGGTGCAACTGTGGTTGAAAGTTAGACAATAAATGTATTGTTTCCCTTATATGTACTCTCCCGAAAATAAAAAAGTGCTCAAATGACGGTGTGCATGAACAATTTGATTATGGAAAGAAGCCAACAACACAAATGATAAACAGTACATGAACTGGAGACAGGAAGGTGCGGAGATGCAGATTAAATCAGCAGACAATCAAGATACTCTTCTGTTCAGTTTCATTCGGGAAACGGATTTAACTCATCATTTTCTTAAAAATAACCTTGAAATGTAAGTTTTTGATTGTTTCTTCAAAACAAAATTTTAATTTAAAGTATTGCAGACTTATTATTATGGATCAAAATGATAAGATGGCTGCAATTAAAAACCTGTCAATTTTGATGGGTTACTGCTAGTATATATATATATATATATATATATATATATATATATATATATATATATATATATATATATATATATATATATATATATATATATATATGATGTCATTATCATCCACTCCCTTCTCCACTTGGAGCCTGGGGTTACCTTTGCTTTTGGTTCCCTGAAAGAACTATCACAGAGCCAGCGCTTTGCTGTGGTCGTTCATGAATATATCATTTTCACATGCTGAGGTTGCCAGCCTCGTAAGGACCTGTATAACCATCAGCAAGTTCAAACACGTCAAATTCAAAGTAAAAAATGTGTTACAACTATTAATATAATTCCTCTGTGACTTTCTTAGGTCCTGTAGGAGTCCAGTTTCCGTATTAAACGGTGGAGTTTCCTTATTGTATTATTCAAAAGGTGCCCCAATACTTTTTTTCCGTTCCTATAAGTTCAGAATCCTAGCTTCTACTCCTTCCTGGCTTCAGTCCGAGCTGTCTACTTTGATGATTCTGGAATGCAGTGTTGTATGCCTAAAATGTTATACGTTATATCGTAGTTCTCGGCCCACGCTCACATGTTGCGTTTCCGATAAAATTTCCAATTAACGTGAATGTCTATTCGTGCCTCAAATGTCAGCCAATACATTCAAAAGTTCGTGTTATGACAACTTTCCTTGTGGCATTATCTGCATTAATTGTGCGTTTGTAAAATTCATTTGGAAGCATTTGGAAGAAAGAATTGAGGCTCTTGAAATATGGATATAGAAGAATGGGGCGTATCTCATGGAAAGAGATGAAAACAAATAAGGAGGTCCTAGAAAATCTAGGTATAAAAAGAGAACTCATGAGGGAGGTCAAAGTTCGGCAGCTAAAATACTTTGGCCACATAAAAAGGAATAACACCTTGCAGAAGACCATAACAGAAGGGAGAGTTGAAGGCAAACGTGCAAGGGGAAGACAGCGCTATAAGTGGGAAGATAACATCAAGAAATGGACAGGAAAGAGTCTATCAGAGTGCACCACCAAGACAAGAGACAGAAGATGTTGGAGGTCCATTACAGCCAACCTTCGTTGTGGAGATGGCAGTTGATGATGATGAAAATTCAAATGGTCAATTTTCCGTATAAGTCTATTCTCGGTAGCGTTTACATTCGCAATCCTCCTGCAACATCATGGTCAACCAAGTCAGTCCGGAAGTTTCTTACATCATTCGTGTGTCTGTAATCTGTCACCAGTTTCGATAATGGACTGGCGCTTCCCATGAAACATCTGGGTCACTACACGAAAATGACCTTGTCAGCCTTTTTGGTCTGATTTTATAAAACTCCCAGGTAAACAAACACGACACAAATGAATGGAAGGAGTGTAAACATTGACTCAAAAATACTGTCGTAATTTTTTTATAAGATAGGTCTGAGATATTTATGGTCCTGTCCGAGCAAAGGTGATAGTGGTAACTATGTGAGAGTAAGGTGTAAGAAATAGTTTTCTTTTTCACGAGGTGATAGTGTAAGAGGAAGAACAGTCTCTGGATTGGGTAATTGCTCTAATCCAGCCTACCTTTACGACTATATTTAAATCAGACGCACTTTCTCTCCTTGTACAAAATACAAATTACACTGCACCCACATACACACAATTCTGTGACAACTACGCACAAACGTGAAAACAAACTATGGTTAACATATATGGGCAGGGGGTTGACCAACACTATAACTTAAGGTTTATTAAGTTTATTATCACTAGAAAATCACAACATCAAGCATATACATCAATAAAGCATGGTTTACAGACAAAAATGAAAATTAACCCAATAAGCCCTCCCCCCACCCCCCTGTAAAGGAAACCAAAGAAGATCCTAACAGAGGTAATTAACCCAAAAGATCAAAAGTTAACAATGAGGTAGGGAATAGTCAGTACGGGAAAAGAAAAAGTTCCTAATTCACTCTATCCCGTGAATACTCAGATTAGTGAGAAGAAAAAAAGAAGATTTTTATACTGATGGTAACAAAAGAAAATAAGTTTGTCTCTTTCTGTTCATTCACTTCACTCATACAGTGGCCACATTCATATTCGCTTACCCAATAGTTGTCGCAGATTGTCCATGGAAATAAACTCTAACAAGGATTATGCTTATATATAGAGTCAGATTCTTTGCCAATTTCAGCCCCAGACTATCCTGGTTGCTGACTGCTAATTTCAGGTAGTCGCTGAAGTTGGAGCGTTAATTACTTTCCTGGATAATTATCTTATCACTGCAGTTAGTTGGCTGGGATAAGTCTTATATGTGGTGGTCACCATCATAGGAATAAATATAGGTATATTGTTCCGGTGTTTTCTAGCCTCTGGTGGCTAAGAAACTCTGTGACGTGATGAAAAAATTAAAGGATAATAATCATCGGCTGGTCTCTGAGGTGATGGCCGAGTATGAACAGTGTGTTCTCTTGAGTGTAATCCCGAGAAAAAAAACTACTGTCATATGTCAGGTAACTAAGTATATAAATTCTGCCACAGCAGGCTGATAATATTTATATGAAAAAAGTTCTGGTAATGTCCCGTTCCAGTTATTATAGTAATTATTGTTTGTTTTCTTGTTGGCCTCTTTCGTGAATGAAGAAGGTGGACCGCACAGGGTCACAACACGAAGATTCGACAACAATAATCTCTGGATGCTTATAAGAACATAAGACCATAAGACCGCTAGATTGCAGGGTTATGATCAGCCTAGATTTAAGGAAGACAGGCAAATATTTAACCATAATCAATATCATATCCTAACACGCGTTAAGGAAAGACCTCTTTAACTACTCCGTTATTAAATTAGATTATAAACCACAAGTGTCTAGCTCATCTTATCGCTTTTAACACGAGATATAAACTCTAATCATTTATAAAATTACACATAATGAATAGGAGTAAATTGTATTCCGTCAATTATCAATCGCCAAGCGTCTATTAATTAAGTAAAGCATCTCTTACTGGGGAATAGCGAGTAATTAAATTTACGTTACAGCTGGAAAAATTAACTATATGTTATTTAATACGCTATTCAATTAACACAGAAAATCCCAGTGAAATGTAATGAAAAACTTAACACACAAGATCACGAAAAATGCTAATATATATATATATATATATATATATATATATATATATATATATATATATATATATATATATATATATATATATATATATATATATATATATATATATATATATATATATATATATTTACCGCAACACAGAAAAATGAAACTATCTCTACGTATCTAAGTAATTCAATGTGTAAAATGGCTCTGAGATAGCGAGCTAGATATTTCTCAAAAAGTTCTGAAGCGACTGATAACTGAGATTTGAGTAGATGGGCATATATACTGAAATAGAACAATCTCGATGGTGGATGACGAAATTTACGCCTTGAGTACTCAGCGAGGTTTCAGCGGGGATTTCTTCCCTGATAAAGGATTTCTCCGTTCGCTTTGTTACCCAGTGAATTGACATCAAAAGCTTCTAATTTCACGATCGTCGCTCTCTCTTAAGGAACTTCAAAAGCCATTGCCTCGCCCGTGTTTCAGGGACCGTGCGCTGTCATGATGTCGTAATTTTGACAGCTCTACGTTCATCGAGCTTCAAGCAAACGTATTTGGCCCGTCCCCTTTTGAAGGAATGACAGAGATCTGAATCGCCCCTCATCAGCGCGTGAACCAAGACAAAGAGGCGTGGCTAAACTATGCGTTAGACAGATAGCGAGAAAGGCATGGCTAATGCGTAACAAACGTGCATGCTAATTAGGGAAGATAGGGGAACGAGTTGGTTGAATGAAATGAGGGGTGACGGTGGGATCCAAGCAAACTGATCAATGGTAGTCTATTCTCATAACCTGTCACAAATACCAAATGCTGGTAGAAAGTAGGAACATTGAATGTGCCGACGATCGAATAGTGCACATAATTAGTACGCACAATAGAGGTATTTCAGTACTGCCGGAGAGGAAAAGAGAGCGAACCAATTTATGTGACAGAACTGATGACAAGAAACAGACAAGTGTCTGTTGAACAAAAGATGAGAAAAAGACACTGGCGATGGAAAGAACATACTCCGAAGAAACATGTTGATAACATTACCGGGCTGTCCTGGTTCTGGAATCCCCATGGTGAAAGAAGCAGAGGTAGATAAAAAAAAACATACGGAGAAAAAAACTGAAGACAGAAATGAAAATTGTGAGGAAAATATGGACATACCTTGTGCTGATAGTACTCGAAGGACAATTTGGCATTCGTTTAAGGGCCTATGCTCTGAGGAGCAGAAGGGTATCGCATGAATGATTGTGCCCGTGTGTCTATTATATCTGTTTCATCAAAAAAGATTTCCCCATTCTTATTCTTGATAGGGCTTCATCTTTCGGTATGCTTTTTTACCGTTTCCTTTATTTTTTTTTCTTTCAGACCTCCTGTGCTGCAGTTTATTTAATCGCATTCTCTTTCTATACATTGTTGTTTTGTTTGTCTACCATTTTTTATTTTTTTATTTATCTTCTGTTGTGCATTTTTGTCACTTTTTTTTTCTTTTTTTTTTGTGTGCTATTTTTCTGACTACCATTTTAAGTTGAGATATCTTTTCATACTTGATTTTTCAAGAACTCGCCCTTTGGCAAACGTTTTATTGCCGGATTTTATGTTTATTCTTAAAGTCCCATTTTGTGCGTACTTTCTTTTCTGTGTTTTCACTTACCGGAATCCTTGTTTCGTATTTTTTTACTTTACCTTTTTAAGTTAGACAAGTCTTATTATGTTTATGACATCATAAACTGGCGTGGGATAGTTTTGCTTAACTAAAATTCACTATGAGCAAACAAATGAAGTCTGCTCAAAAGATACATAACTCGTGAAAATAATAACAAGCAAATGTAATCAGCTTAAACAAAAGGTTTAGTTCATCAAATAGTACAAGAGGTGTAGAAATATTCTCATCAGCAGTACAACATAGAGAGGAAAAAAAACTAATGTTAAATGTAAATAAAACTTTGAGTAAAACAAGTACCGAATAATAGTCGAAAGAAAATGCGAAATATCTTGAGGACGCTCTCACCAAGTATCCACGCGAATGAACAATTTTTCCAGTGGGTATTTTTTCGGTATTCACACGTTCATAAAAACATTATGATCATTTTCATTTTTTGCTCCATACGGAGCATAGAGCCAATATCGCAGCTGGTCCACTCACAGGAAGCCTGCACCAAGCAGCCACATACTCTTGCAGCTGTGGTTTATGTGGTAATTTGTTTATATGATGAGGTGGCCAGCTCCCCATGCACAACCCTATATTAGTCGGCTTGTAGGACATGTCTTATTCTTAATTTGTCTCTTCAGAGATGCAAGGGAACCACACATCTATCATAACATTTTAAAAGTATCCAATCATTTTCCTTTGCGTTTCTCATGGATCATGAAACCTCTACTGCAGATAGTCCCCTTGCTACACGACTTCTCCCAGCATTCAAACGCTCCTGTAATGATAGTTTCTGGAGCAATTTGTTTTACATGATGAGATAGAAAACAGTATCCATGGAAATCGGTCAATTTTCCAGTGGGTGTTTTTTTTTTTCGATGTTCACGCAAGCATATAAACACATGCATACAAAACAACAACAAAAGTTTCACATATCCTGCGATCAGAAAGCCAAAATCGCTTGCTAAAACTGAGGATTAAAAGCTTTGGTGATCAATCATAGGCACTTCCATGCCAGACATTCCTACGGTTGTTTCCAGACGTGACACGAATGTAGAACTAGTTCGTGCAAAATTCAAACTCGCGCATCAGGCACTGAGCAAAGACTGGACAAAGCAAACATGCCTTGTCTGTGGCACAATGGGAAGCTATTTATTTAAGTAGCTTACGTGCACTGTTGAATCCTCTGTTTCATTTATTTCATCGATGTTTACCTTCTTGTGAAATGAAGCGTAACGGAATGTTGAGCAAATGTTGAGCTGTTTCACTCAGTACATGAAGTAACTATTGAGATCTTGCAAGGATCTACAGATGAGAAGATCTTTAAATCCTTACTAATGGTGGGGTAAAGACAAAATAGTTGATGCGTCTTACTATGACAACGGGCAAAGAGTTTAGCTTACGTTACAGCTGCAAGACCTTCGTCAGGGACAAACTAACGAAAACAGAAGAGGAAGAAAGCAAGAAGGAAGTTAAATACATATAATGGAAATAAAACTATTGGGAGTTGCAGAAGAAACTCCTGGCAGAATCCGAATAAAAATGATGGCAGCTGGAATAGATCCGGGTCATGAGGTTTGTAGTGTATTTGATGGTATTGTATGGTGGTGATGTTACCTAGTGTAATGAATGAGGTCAGCTGTGAAGGCTCCTGAGATAACTGTTGATGCGAATTACAGAATGCCCTTCTTACTACCACTTACGACCTCAAACATATCTTTTTTTCTAATGAATGTAGCTACGTTAAAAGTCTAGGGTACTGAAATGTAATGTGTTGTAGTAGATTACCCACACACACACAGATATTTAATAAGTCTAATAATAATAATAATATAATGTATAACACACTGAACTAACTCAGGCTGTTTTAGTTTTAAATATTAAATCTTTTGGTAAATTTATTTGTTCTGATCCAAACGTTTGTTGATCAGAACCTATGAAATATTATGGAGTTATAAATGGAATGCATAATTATATGACATAATAAAATGGAATGTGATTACAAAGGTATGTTATAAGTCTAGTTAATATTAATTATATTAGATTGTCCCAGGAGACTATTACTGAATGTACTGTTGGGGTGGTATCATCACGCCCAGTCTATTACTACCAAACATTGTCCATTGACTTATGGGATGAATACATGGTTTATTTTCCCACAATGGTATGTCTTTATTTGATGGTGAATTAGTTGATAAATTAGTTGATAAATTCGTTGGTAAATCAGTTGATAAATCAGTTGGTGAACTTCCAGCAGGCCAGATCTCACTTATCTCGACTGCGTCGATCTTGTACAAGAGTCTGGTGGCCCCTCCTCTCCGTGCTGGGGGATAATATACGGCTGCTCTGACACAATGTTAGACTGCACTGGTCCACGCTTGTGTATATTACAACAGCATTCGGCACCTCTTCGGTGCCAAACAGAAACTCACAATTCTGAAATAAAAGTTTTGTGGCATGTGTCAGAACTCTACCAACTGAGCCACTTCTGCACACAACACTACACAACAACACCACACAGACTGGGTCAGATCTCTCTGACCACACAGTACATCTTACCTAGTTGTTTTCATATAGTACTAGTTCCCCAAGACTACCTTGCATCTGAGATATGTTCAATAATTTCCTTCTAGTCAATAGGATAGGTGATATGTTCCACTGATCTCAACAATAGATCCGCCTTCATAGTTTTAGTAGGCGTCCATATATTTTGTTTGTCTCTAGACCCTGAATTTGGGCTGGGGATCTAGAGCGAGCACTTACTTGTCGTAATCATTTTATATGATATGGCAGTATCAATCACTCGAATTATTAAAATGTACAAAAGAATTGCTTTCATTCTTACCAGAATTCAGAATTGAGAACACAGTTAAATGCTAGCAAAACTCAGCTGAGCTGCTGTGTATCTGATGGCGTCGCACTAAAAATTATGTATTATCTTCTGGAAACAACACCACAGGTACTACACCACTGTGTCTCTGGACAGTCTTGTAACGAAATGGCAAAAATGCGCATCTCTGTCCTGCCAATATGATTTCATTCATCCAATCACCGACTCCCCCCCTAACTTTCAAATCTACAACCAAAAGTCAAATTTCAGTCAGCTCTCAGTCAAGTATGTATTACTGTCTGTTGGTCTGTCTGTCTCTACTTGTTTTTCATACAAAAAACACGCTTGGTTTTTGGACCCCTCCATGCAGTACCCTACACACTTCTGCCTCCGAAGTTATTTTTAGCCACAATTCTCCACCATTTCCCCTCTCTTTAATTACAGCTCGATTTTAGCACTTGAGTCTCAAGGCCGCAAATTGTGAAAATTTAGTGACATTTTTTAACAGTGCAGTCGCTCGTCTGATATGAACAACACAGTCTTTTGTCGATATCTTCATTATTATCTATCCGTCTGTATAATTTAAAGTATATTATTTCTCTGCTCAAGACGGGCTATCAAACTAGCTAGGTTTTATATTCCTAACATTAGTATTAAGAAAAAGTTACTTTTTCAAGGTTAGTTTTTTTTTTTTTTTTTTTTTGAAATATGTTCGAGAACCTTCTCCACGGCGTATTGCCGCTGAATTCAAATAACAATCAAGTATCGTAAAAGTCCAAGAAATGACTGTTTCTGACACGAGCTAAAGTCGTTTTTTGTCCATTTCCTTACCCTCTGTCAACTAGTGACGTGAATTTTTTTCTTTTTATTACCAATTGCGTCTTTTAGCCTTGCGATCTTCAAACACGTGTTCAGTCATATTTTTCCTTTTGGTGTCCTCCGTTCTCTCCCGTCTACAAAGGGTAAACGTTTCGTCTGCACGTCTAACTCGTTAGTTTTAAATGGCGGTGGGAAAGGCTGGCATGGGCGAGCATGTCTCCTAGTATCTTACGCATTATTTTTAACCCTACATTTTATCGTTAATTTTGGAGATATTTTAACTTTGTATCATGGTAAATTCATCACAAGGTTGTGCTAAGCATTTCACGTGTTTGATTGGCCAAGGATAAGGCGGCAGCAGAAGACGTTAAGAGATTCTTTTTTAAAAATGATTGAAACCAAAACTGTGGGATATGTATTAACATAACAAATTGAACATAACAATATTTGAAATTTAGCCTACAAGAAACCTGGTCTCAAACTGAAAAAACCCACGTATTTACCTTCATGACATGCAAAATACAGAATAATTGAAGTATTAAAATCATCCATATATATGGTCCTACTGAGGACCCAGCTTCGACAGGCCTTGCAAGTCGCTGAAAATACATATACATAAAGTCAGAATCCCCCCCAACCACCACACCAAGAAAAACTATTTTTTTTTGCAGTGTAGCTACCTTATATAAACATTTAAAACAATATGACAATATTATCCTCATTCATCATTGGTTTGGATTGGTTTGATTTTAGGGACTATCTTCATTGCACACGGACTACTCCATCACTGCTCCGATCTCCTCCCTTAGATCACACAAGAAGGATCTCAGCAAAGTGCACGAACTCCGTAGCACCGGCGAGAACCCCAATGTGTGTATATAGGAATCACACATTTTATAAATATTTTTGTGGTGGGTAGGTTTCTAATTTTTAAATTTTGCCAGGGCAGCGCCCTTATAGGTCTAGTCTTTACGATTTCCAACTGTAGTGGGATTTTTAACTTGCGCAACTTGCACACGGGAACTCCTTTTTTTTCGCCCTTGTCCGAGAAGGCTAGGTATCCGATCTCACTATCCAAGAGACCACTGGTTCTGAAAAAAAATGTCCAATATATTTTTTTTCCTCAACAGGGAATCGAACAGGAATTATCACACTTCAGCTCTCTAGAGAACATCGGCCTTCAAGAAAATCACACTAAGTCTTCGTGTCCTATGCCATCCTGTAATCCCTTTCCGTCGGTCTCCAGTTCCCATCTCTATATGTTTTTGCTCTCCATCTACATCTCTTCCTAAAGGGATTCTAGAACATGGACTACCTTATAGTTCTATCAACAGGTTTCCTCAGTGCGTGTCTGATCCAACTCTAACGTCCTCTTCTCATCTCTTGGTTTGGTTTGGTTTTAAGGACCATCTTTATTGCACACGGACAACTCCATCAGTGCTTCCATCTCCTGCCTTAGATCCCACAAGAAGAATCTCAGCACCGTGCACGAACTCTGTAGCACCGGCGACGATCCGAATGTGTGTATACAGAAATCATATATTCTATAAATATTTTTGGGGTGTATAGGTTTCGCTACTTTTGTAAATTTTGCTAGAGGAGGGTGAGCTGTTAAGGGTCTTTGTCGTAGATTTTTTATAGGAGAATTAAGACATAGATTGGTCCCTTCTAAATATATTAGAACATGTGATAGCTCAATGAGAGGTAATGTAAAGAGAACTGGTTTTTCACGAGTGAGATGGTGGAAACTATTCAGAGTCTGTCCCTGAAATCGAGAAACTTCTCTCCTTCAGTCTATCTCTACAACAGAACTTAGTTTATCAGTCTATTAGAATACGAGTATATATTAATATATATAGCACCACTCACATACACACACAAATAAGTGACGACAGTTAGACGCACAGACGTGAAAACTACAATAATGGAATATGGATCTTTTTGGGACAAGCTGACCGACACACGTAATTAAAGTTTATGTAAGTTTTATTTATCATAAGGAAACTTTACAACAGCAAATAATATGACTATCAAATCAAATACAAGTAAACATAGGTTAATGAATTAATCAAAGAGTTAGACTCGTAGGTGTAATCCTTTCCCTCCCTCTGTTGAGACAAGATCCCGTTAGCAGAGAAGTTATTAACCCCAGAAGAGTCAAAAGGTGTTTACGCTATGGTCTAGACTTTTCCTCTATAGTAAAGAACAGAGTTTTACGTTAATTTATTCTGAAAAGGAAACAATATTAGCAAAACTATGCATCATCAAAGCATAGCAAAGTGAGTACATATATATGACTTTATACGATCAAAGAACCACTCATTCCTGTTTTCTTTCTTTCCATACAACAGTGGCCACTGACATTCGTTCTTACCTACAACTTGAGTTACACCTTCTGGAACAATCTTCAGGACATACACATACAGCACAAATCAAGTATTATTTTTGCAAAGATTATTCGCAGCTCTGCAGAGACCGGTTAATTCCAATTCTCCGGGGAACGTTAACTTCACTGTTTATATTATAGGATTACTGTTTGTATCACTGGAAGTCAATTCAGGTAAGAGATGCCACAGTGCTCACAGTGTCAGAATCTTGAGGTTTCCAGTGTTTAGGAAATGACAGGTCGGCAACTTTTCTCAGTATAAAAATTCTTGTTCACACCACAAATGATTAACCGTCGGAAATGTTAATGTTTGTAATTTGTCCTCCACATGGGCTGAATGTAAATGAGATTTATAGGGAAGAATTATAATCTGGCTCGATAGGCCCAGTTACAGCATTTAGTATTAATGTCTTTTAGGTCGGTACTCTGTCTCTTTCTGGATGCAACCACAATTGCCAGACAGGTTTACCTTGAAGACCCACGTATTTAAGTACAAAAATGTTCTTTCTTTGGTTATTCTCAGATATACATTGAAGCCGCTGGTAAGTTTTTAGGGTTTGACCCAAATACTGTATAAAGAGAAAAGATGCAAATACTTAACATAATATATTATAAACAATCCTATCCTTACCCCGCGTAAAATATAATATATTCACTTCGGTTATTTAACTTAAATTAGAAATTATAAGCTTAGAGCTAGTCTCATCGTTTAAAAAAACTTCCGTAAAATAAATTCTAGTCATTTAAAAAGAATCCATCATCATGAATTAGAAATAAATACATATTTCGTCAATACTCATGATGAATCAATGCATTACTTAGTTGGTTAAAATATTCTCTGACTGGTTACTAGCAGTTAATACAATTTATTTATGACTGGAAGAGTTTAGCTAGAATTATTTATTCTGCTAGCCACTGTAACACAGTAAACTTTAGATAAATAATATAACGGACCTAACTTAGTAAATCACTCTGCACAGCAAATAACTAGTAAACTATAATTGACGATTTAAAAAAGATTAAATCACTCAAACTACTAGTATTACCTCTGCACCGAGCTACTAAGACTTATCTCCAACGACTACTAGGAAAATCACTTTTACAAGTATTTCTAGAATCGAAACTAGTTGCCCAGAGGAATCTGTGAGGTACTGAATGAATAAAGTTAGATTTCTATGGTATATATATTAAAAGATGAAAGAAGATAGTTAATTAACCCTCCAAAACCAGACCTCTCACCTACGGGGAATTTCTACGTTCAGTTTTCGGCTTATACGTAATTCAACGCCGAAAACCCAGGATCTTCGTTCACGCTTAGACCAGACATCGGCAATGCCCTAATCAGTCTCTCTGCTCGTATTTAAAGCGAGCAATGTCTTTAGATCTCCCGATTCGTCGTGTTAATTACTTATCACGAACGGATTCAGGGAAAGGTAATAAAGATTTCTCACTTAGGTTTCCCACTATCTACTCAAATTTATTCAAATCTAGTCGCGGTCTGATCTCTACAATGATTTGATCTGTGGCGCTGGTGTTAGAATTACAGCTCACGTTGCTAATGGATCTCTGGTAGATTCTCATCAAAGAAATATAGCGCCCAGCATTAAATGGGTGCTAATTTGAAAAGAAAGAGACCGATCTCAGAGTGTATAGACTGGTTTGGTTTTAACCAACAGGCGTAGGTGATAGCAAAAGTATGACGATGAAAGTTTGGCAAAAGAGAAGTGTAGATAAAGAAATAGATAATATGAAATCTATTATCATAATCTTCCACAGTCTTGTTGCGCACCATATAGGTCGATATCTTTTGAGACCATATGCTGCACAAAAAAGACATGATTGAGCTCGAATTTTATTCGCGGCAACGCAAGTGACGTGCGAATGGTTTGAGTAGCAATTGGATTCTTTTGTGTTTACATGTGTCCACAGTACGGCTCTATATGGAGTTTGAGGATTGTGTCTACGTAGAATTATAAGACTGTGGATCTTAATCATGGATCGTGTCTCAATGGAATTGTACTATGATGTTGAGGAATCAAAAGCAGTCAGAAGACTAGAATATTATGTGGAAGAATGAGATTGTTAATTGTACGAGGATTATAAATAACTAGAATGCCGTGGGGACTATGCAATAATGGATGTCTATTCATAGGAATTGATATGGTGTTCTAAATTTGATTATGTTCGACGATGAAATTACAAATGACAATGATGAGACAAGGAGAATTGTGCTATGTGCAATAAATTGACTGTCGTTTAAATGATACCCACGTGCCTAGAAATTATGCTATTCATTCATTTATCGAGTCTACCGTTCTGAGTTTTGATATTTGTATTCTACACCCCTAGCCCAGGGCGTGGTGGTGCTAATAATAGAAGAGACTTTCGTATCATAGACTCACCGGAAAATCAAAGAGGCCATCGCCTGGCTGCGAGAGTGAATTGTGAAAGGATACACAACCAAGCACGCCAAAACAAAAGTGCATCAACAGCCACCGTAAGACAAACAACATAAGCGCAGGGTTTCTTAACGTTCTTGTGCGTCCTGGACTCCTTTGATTGTCCGATTAAGGCTATGGACCCCTTTGATTGTCCGATGGAGGCTATGGACCCCTTTGATTGTTAAATGAAGGTTTGGACCCTTTTGTTTCTCGGTGAAGGTTATGGACCCCTTTGATTTTCTGATGAACTAAATGGACCCTTTTGATTGTCCGATAAAGGATATGGACCCGTTTGATTGTCCGATGAAGACTATTAACACCTTTGATTGTTCGATGAAGGTTATGGACCCTTGAGATTGTTCGTTAACGGTTATGGACCCATTTGATTATCTGATGAACGAAATGGACCCTTTTGATTGTCCGATGAAGGCTGTGGACCCCTGTCATTATCCGATGACGGCTATAGATCCTTTTGATTGTGCGATGAAGGCTATAGACTTTGTTGCTTGAAGATACTGTTTAGGAAATATACTTTCGGAATCATTTTTGGAGATTTATATTGGTTTTAATGTGTAGTGACTGATATTGGCTCTTCTCTAGGAACTGGATACATACGACAACATCTCAAAAATGTAATGGGCTCATAACTAGAGCCAGCTTCAATAATATGATAACACACTGTTCTTCGATCCGTTATTTATTAACATGCTGAACATGCTTCACATTGGTTCATTCTTTACTCTTGTGCAGTACACTTCACTTCCAGCCAATTACATAGATAAATATTAGACATTCTTCATATGTAATTGCACGGTAATATATTCCGTCATTTTCATACTCACATGCTTAACACAGAAACCTACCCTCTGTTCTATACTACTGTCCTTAAGTCTTCTATCATTTACTGGACACAGTATCAAGGTCTTTGTCTTGTTTGGACTGACATATACTGCTGTATAGAGGAACAACAGAAGTGATTGCGTCATTAATGGGCTGAGTTGCGCACTGTATACTTGCGGTGTTGTCTTGTGTTTCACACTGATGACTAGTCAGTAAAGCATCCTTTTTTGGGGATGTCTAGCTGGCCGTGGGGTCAGTGTGATTCGCTTGTATAGCTAGGCGGAGTTGTCGTACGGAAGGTACGGGGTTCGAACCCTGGGTAAGCCACTCACGTCTGTTGTTTTTCTGTTGTCCAAGTGTTCTACTTCTTTATTTCTTACGAGTGCCTGAAAACATACCTTTATGTTTGTCTAATATTAATTTACTCACATGCTGCTTGTTTTAACGTAATATCTCATCTTTGATACGTTCAAATTCATCCAGTCTCACGTAGTTAGTAGACTATTGTCAACAAAACTCGCGACATCACATTCCCATGCAAGACTCTCAAACGTGATGCCTTTTCGCGCGACAAATCATCTCAAATACAATTTCCCAATTTGTCATGCGAAATGTATCATCACATAACCTTCTTAGAAAAATATACTCAGACGTATAATTTAAATTTTCTCATAGAAATAATACATTTTATTACAAAGAAAAATCATCAAGCTTACATATAATCATACTGAAATACAAAAACAGTATGTTCGAAGAATAAATTTCTTTAATGAAAATGTCCCTCTGATAATTGTCCTAGAAACAATTTTGGTGAAAATAAAAATAAAAATTTTAAATTTATATTCACCGACCCATAGAATCATGATTCATGAACTCCCAAGGTGTCCCCGGACCAGAGATTGAGAAACCCTGACATAGAGTTTCACACATTATTTCTAAAGTACGATTCAAGTTTTAATCTCTTAAATAACCAGCTTGTAAAAAAATAGATCTAAAGCCAACAAAACAGCTTGTCCAGTAACATGAATAGAACATATATCATCTTTTTTCCTTTTCGCTCCTTGTAGAACATGGCGTCCCCACCGCAACTAGGTCCCCGTGCAGGAAGCCTGCAGCAGCATTCACATTCTCTTGCACAGGTGGTTTTTGTAGCAATTTGTTGTACGTGATGAGGTTGCCAACTCCATGCACAATCTCGTAATAGTCACCTCTTACGAGTTGCCTGAGGGAGAAGTAAGTCTTATTGTCTCCTTAGAGATTATATGGAGCTGCAAAAGACAAAGAACACATGTACTTAAGGCTATGTTGCAGGTTTCTGACGTGAACCTTTGAGAATAATTTGACACTAGACTTCGTAACCGAAAGAAGGAATGTGTAAATAACACATTTTGAAAGAAAAAAAAACCAGAAAGAACAATTTTTTTTTTTTGGTTTAAACAACAAATTAATAAAAATAAACTTGTTTAAAGGGACCAACGACTCATAATAAAAATGTTATTCGGAAATGCTTCAAGACAAACTAGTCACAAATAAAGACACGAATAAAAGACGGAAATAAAGTAGCTGGGAGAGGAAAGTCAAGGCACGAATTTAAAAAAAAAAAAAAAAAAAGCGACCTATTTAACGGTCCCTTGGGCATACTTGTATATATGTATGCGTGTGTATGTTTGCGTGATTTATTTTCTGATTAATCCCTTAGTTTTCCCAGTTCCCGCTGCTGTATTTCCTTTTATTAACACCCCTTTGATGTTGTTACATAAATCTCAATTGAAAAACGGACATAAAGCCCGTGGTTTCCCGCTAGTCACATAAATGTGGACTGTTCTTGTCTCCGGCAAAGTGTTCGTGAAGGTTGCACGTTCAAGCCTTTATTAGTGGACATAAACTGTGGCCAAAGTAAAATCTTCGTTCCGACTCATCACGTGAGAAAACTTGACATCTAAAAAAATGCATACTCTACCTACTTTTCATGTTTTAAGTGAGAAATAATACAGTCTAACAGGCAAACATGATGACAACACACAACAAAGCTATTTCAGACTGAAGGTTCCACCGGAAAGTATGTTTTCATGTTTCTAAGTGTTTGTGTTTGTGTTTGTGTCTGCATCATCACCATCCTCATCAGCAATACTTTCCAGCTCCCCAGTGGAGTACACATCCATTATAAAAACTTCTCTTCTTCATGTGTTTTGTGGTCTACCTCTGCCTCTCTTTCCCTGTGGAATCCAGAACAAGAACTGCCTTGTAATGCTATCAACAGGTTTCCTCAATGTGTGTCCTATCCATCGCCAGCGTCTTCTTCTCAACTCTTGTTCCACTGGCACTTGTCTGGTTCTTGTCATCAATTCCACATTTGTGACTTTGTCATACCATTTCAGTCCTTCTATTCTACGCAAGCACCCGTTTATAAAAGTCTGTAGCTTTTTGGTTGTTGTTTTTGTTGCTCTCCATGTCTCAGAGCCATACAATAGGACTGACTTCACATTTGAGTTGACGATTCTTATTTTCGTGTTGGACTTGATTTCTCTTGTTCTCCATACGTTTCCCAATGCAATGAAAGCTCCTCCTGCTTTTTGTATTCTTATTTTGATATCACTGTCTGTCCCTCCAACTCTTTCTATATTACTGCCAAGATATGTGTACAATTCTACATCTTTTAGTGGTGTTTCTTCAAGTTCAACCTTGTTATCATTTCTTGCATTTATTCTCATAATATTTGTCATTTCTCTGTGTATTTTCAGGCCCACTTGTTGTGACCTCTCATCGATAATTTGTGTTTTCTCTTACATCTGTTCATGGTTATGGGACAGAAGAGCCAAGTCATCTGTAAAATCCAGATCATCAAGCTGTTTAGTCAGATTCCACTGGATTCCATTTTTGTTGTGTGATGTCGATGTTGTCATAACTCAATCTATTGCTAGTAAGAAAAGAAATGGAGACAAGAGGCGTCCCTATCTCACCCCCGTTCTAATCCTAAGCGATGCTGTAAGTTGTCCTTCCTGAAGAACTCTACATGTCATGTCTTCATAGGTCTTCTTTATTAAGTTAATGATTGATAAGATCTTTCTTTGGGAGACAGACGTCATCATCAGTTGATAAACTCTTTTAATACAAGACCCTTGCCCTGAGCAAGAGACATGCTGAAAAATCTGAAGCTCACTCGAACATCACCAGAGTTAAATACTGTGTTGTTGGGTTGCTCGTGGTTTGAGTATGGAATGTCAACTTGACCTACGCAGTGGTGTGTAGACATAGATTGAGTGTGTAATATGCGAATGATAGGAAGAGTTCGTGGTGTTGACAAATGTTCTTTTCTCACACTCATGTATGGCTGGAAGTCATCGACACCAACGACTGTGTACCTTTACTACAGTTTAATTGGACGTACACACTCGACAGCACAGATAGTGACAAATCACAGGTTGGCATAATACATCATGGTACAGTGGATAAATGGTCTTGCAATGTTACATGGGCACTCATGTAGAATAATAGTATAATGGACTGTCAATAGCCAAGCACTCAGTATTGCCCATATATATATCATCTGAGTTTACTGACAAAGCACGTCAGATTATAAACAATATCCAAGATGACTTCTAGACCTAATCTCGTCTAGTGAAGATTCCTTAACATAATGTCCAGCACAGATTTTTCCATATAATCAAATTGAACCGCTAGCAATGGGTTCTCATGTGTAGCAGTGATCTCTGGACTAATCAAGCGATAATACGGGCATCCCTTTTCTCTTCTTGAAAGTCACTAAATGTTTTTACAAGATGGCTTCTCTCGTGAGCTGTCACTCACGTTTGGATACAGATAATGAATCTGTCTTAAAGTTAGTCATTCATTAAATGTTTCATTGCTCTGTAGATTCTATCATGATACAATTGACTGCATTCTACAGGATATAGTGCTGCTAGGAATCAGAGTCGTTTTCCATCTAGTTAAATGCATCCTCTCAGATGTACAAGTCATACCTATCGAAAAACGGTGGCTTCGTACGAGAGTTCAAAAGAGTATCTTTTATTACCTGCGTATCAGAAATATGATTCTGCCATTCCTTGGCAATAAGAATAAACACTGGGGTAAAGCATACACGATAGGTCTAGACGACTATCACTTTCCCCATAAATATAGAGATCACTTTTTCCCGGCGACAAGCCGACATAGCAAAACACAGCCCCCATGATCAGGGCGAAGCCAAAACACACCTCTCTAGAGACACATCCGCCGAACAGCCTTTGACCTCTCTAGAGACAAAAGAACATATAGTTCGACTTAGATATGTAAAGATATACAGATATAAGACAGACTCGTCCTACTCAGCCAAACAATACACATAAATTCAGGCCATAGATATTCTGAAGCAAGAACAATCTATTACTACCCAAACAAAGAATAAATCGCAGTAAAACTGGATTCATCCGCGGAGTTCGATCGAAAGAGACGACACAACTTTCAAGGGAAGTAACTCAATAATGACTTTTCCTTAAGCACTAAAAAGTATCTATTTTGTTTACAAAATATTTGCGAACATAACAAGTATACCAATGTATAATATTGTAAGATATCAAAGACTGCACGTAACAGTCTTACATCACCTCCCGGGAAAAAAAATGGACCTTTTTTTTTTTTTTTTTGGAAATACATCTAGGAGCAACGTACAATAGGCTCACAACGCATGAATAATGCGTAGATGAAAATATCAGGAATAAATATAACGCCTAATATGAGGCTAAGTCGACATATGGAGCGACTGGTGAGAATGTGTCTCATAAACTGAGAGAAATTATTTCTCTACAAGTATATTTTTCCAGGAAGGTGTCATCAAAGTATAATACAATTCTGGCAATTACACGATGCCTAAAAAATTCATACCATAGTTTCGTATTAGATATCTTACATTTATGATTTATGAAGAAAAATCATCAAAGCACAGCGGTGAATAAACATCAATGAACCGCTATGTAGTGATACAATCATTATATTATTAAATTACAAATGTGTATCTATTATGATATAGAAAAGGAACTACTATAGAACTAGACATATCAAGAATTCTAAGCCCTAATAGTTATGTGGAATCATGTGGGCATCTTGACAGAATGTCTGCCATCACATTATCTGATCCACGAATAGCTCGCACAGAGAAATGAAAAGGTTGAAGAGCAATTGCATATCGAGTAGACCTCGAGCTCTTCAAATTCTTACTCTGTATAGCAGTAAGAGCTTTTTGGTCGGTTTCTACTATGAAATGTGCGCCTAGAAGGAATCTCTGTAGTTTGAGGATCGACCAAACCATAGCTAATAGCTCACGGTCTAAAACCGAATAATTCCTTTCTGCCGCATTAAGTTTTCTGGAAATATACATTACAGGATGCAGAGTTCCAGAGTACTCTTGCATTAGTGCCGCTCCAATCCCAGTGGATGAAGCGTCACTACGAAGAACGAATGTCTTATCTTTAGTAGGTAGCACTAAAATAGGTGGTGTTGAAAACAATGTTTTAATCTTATCCAGAGAGCATTGGCATTCCTGAGACCAGTGGACCATATTAGGCGAACCTTTCTTTAGAAGTGTCGAAAGAGGTGCCATGATAGAGGATAGATTCTGAATGAATCTGCCATAAAATTGAATAAGACCTAACAGACTTCTCACCTGTTTTTTAGTCTTAGGGATCGAGATGTTAAGTATCTTACTAGTATTATGGTCCTCTGTCTTTAGGAAACCATGACCAACTCGGTGGCCTAGGAAAGAAATTTCGCTAAAACCAATATAGGCTTTAGAGGGTTTCGCTGTCAGGTTGTGCTCGCGCAAAGTAGACAGCAATTCATCTAACCCTGAATAGTGATCTTCCCAAGTATCGCTGAAAAGACAGATGTCGTCTAGATATGCAATGACATCTGACCGATAAGATAGGATTCGGCGCATCATGCGCACGAATGTAGCTGGTGCGTTCATAAGACCGAAAGGCATAAAATTCCATTGGAACAAACCTCTAGGTGTTGAAAAAGCCGTGAGAGGTTTGGCGCGTTCAGATAAAGGAACTTGCCAATATCCTTTAGACAAATCAAGTTTAGTGAAAAAAATGAGATTTGGAGAGTCGAGTAAGTAGCTCTTCCAGTAAAGGCATAGGTTCGGCATCGAACTTCGTTACTTGATTCAATTTTCGATAGTCAACGCAAAGACGTATGTTATTGTCTTTTTTTTACGAACAATAACCATCGGCGAAGAATATGCAGAGGTGGATGGTTCGATTATTTTCAAATCTATCATCTCATCCAACTCTTTCTCAACCTGTGCTTGGAAATGTATAGGTATAGGATAAGGTCTAACCCTAATAGGAGTATGGTCAGTTAGAACAATGTCATGTTCAATGACATGCGTTTGTCCAGGGATGTCAGTGAGTACATCCTGAAATGTTTGCAACATAGTTGAAACTTGTCGCTGTTCTCCTAGAGACAAATCAGGAGAGACAGTAACGTTCTTCCATGATTCACTAGAATGGAGTGGGATCATTGGAAGAGGAAGATTTACATCTGAAAAACTTGTTTCCTCATCCTGTATCACGGACAGTGATGAGTAATGACCATGTTGTACTGGAGAATTGTCCGTTGCTTGGAAAATGGGTTGCAAATAATCCGGACGTTCATGGAATTCAGTAAGCATATTGATGTGGAAGGTTTTATGCTTCCCATCAATATTGACAATATAGTCGACATCGGAAATTTTCGATATTATATCGTACGGACCTTTCCAAGAAATAAGTAGTCTGTTTTCCCTACAAGGTAGTAATACAAATGCTTTGTCACCAGGACAAAGTTGTCGTAAGCATCTCTTCTTATTGGCAAATTGCCTTGCCTTCTGTTTCGCAAATTCAGAAGAAGAAGTTGCTAATTTGCATGCTTCGATAATCTTTTGTCTCAACGCGATGACATATTCGTAGGATGACTTTGTGTCATCGTCAATATTGTCAGCTGTTATGAGATCATGAAGCAGCGACATAGGGCCACGCGGACGCGCGCCAAAGACGAGTTCAAAGGGAGAAAATCCTGTATGTTCATTGGGTACCTCTCTGTAAGCGAAGAGGGCCGCAGGTAAAACTCTGTCCCAGTCTTGAGGATGATCCTCAGTTATCTTCCCTAGTAAGTTTTTAAGTGTTCTATTAAGGCGTTCGACCATACCATTAGACATTGGATTGTAGATACTACTTAAAGATCTATCTATCTGCAGAGTAGACATTACTTGAGACATGGTATCTGATATTAGTTGGGTGCCATGGTCTGACAATATCTCTCCGGGGAACCCCAGACGAGAAAATATAAGCCAAAGAGCATCTGCAATATCAGCAGTAGTAATGCTCTTCAGAGGAATAGCCTCTGGCCAACGTGTGCACATATCAACACACGTCAAGATAAACTGATGTCCTCTGGCAGACTTGATCTTAAATGGACCAATAATGTCTATGGCCATTTTTTGAAACGGCCGAATAGGAATGTCCGCCGCCTGAATGGGTGCAGCATGCCGTGGACCTTTGGATTTAACTTCCTGACATACTTTACAAGATCGACAATAAATCCGTATGTCCTTGTTTACCAATGGCCAAAAGAAAGCCGCAAGGACTCTTGACTTAGTACGGGAAAAACCCATGTGTCCAGCACACTGAGAGTCGTGAGCGTGCTGCAAAATTTTAACTCTCAAATTCTTGGGAACCAGGATTTGAGAATGACTTGACGTAATGGAGTCTTGAACCATACGTACAAGTACGCCATTCTTCTTTGTAATCCACGATTTACGACTTGTGTCTTTATTCGGATCACCTTTAGTTGCAAGAATGAAGAATTTCTTCAGAGTGGGATCATCTTCTTGCTGTTTTATAAACGAGTCACGAGAAATTACCAAGGGATCACTTGGTTATGCACTTCATTATCTTCAGTAGATGAAGTTTGAGGCATATTAAGAGCCTGCGCTCTAGTGACTACAGCGTTAGCAATCTGCATGTTTTGCCTTTCCCACGCGGAAATTTGTTGCGGAGTGCATTCTTTGACTCCATGAATGCGACCGATGATGAGGTCAGCGATCGGATTCGGAAGAAGACATGCGTGTACATCTCCTGTAAAGAAAGGAGTAGCAATCCTAATGATAGCAGTAGAGTATTTCTCTAATGTGCCGCCAAATGTTACACATTTGACTACTTGTCCAGTGGCACGGGAAGGATCTACGAGTGACTGCCTAACACCAATTGTGGTGCATCCAGAATCAAATAGCACAGAGACTGGATTGTTATTTACTAAACCCTTATGTAAGACAAGAGAACCTCTTCCATCATGCGCGACTGATGCAGGAAGAGCAGGAAGAGGATGGCCACAGCTTAAAGTAGACACTGTGGTTGGCTCAAATAATGTTTTGCATTGGGGGCACTGAGATGCTCTCCCAAAATCAAAAGCGGCACATGCCATATTACTAGCATCATTATTATCTTTACTCTGTTTATAGGCTTCATGGGACTCTTGTTGTGCAGAGTTTGCCTGAAAATGTGGTTTATGTCTTTTGTTTTGAGATCTACCTCGGTTATTATCACCTCTGTAGTTATTGTTACCTCTATTGTAACCCCTATTTGGGTTTGAGTCATAGTTCCCTTGGTTACCATTATCATATTCATTATAATGAGTATCTCTGTAATTATGATCTTGTTGACTCCAAGACGGATAACCCGGATAGTTTCTATAATTACTTCCTCTACGGAAATTCCTATAATTATGACCACCCCTGTGTCGAGAGCTATCAGCTCGTCTCCAGTTCTTTGAAGAAGAACCCTGAAATGATTGGTTACCTTGGTTTTGATAACTATTATGGTTACCTTTTTTATCAAATCTGTTTTGAGGTCCCTGAAATCTGTGTGAATGATTGGGATTGTATGGTGTTGCTGAAGCAACTGGCATACTCTCCTTAATCTTAGTGTTGCCAAAAGTCACGTCGGGGTGTGCAGTGACATATTGGGAACAATATTCTTCCATTTCCTTTAGAGATTTGGGTTTACGCTCATGTATAAATTCCAGGAATGGTTTGTTAACACATGACATAATCTTATCTCTGAGCAACAAATCCATAAGTCCTTCATACGTTTTTTCTGTTTTGGAAAGCTCAATCCAACGATCAACTGTGAGACGTGCCTTTGCAGTGAATTCTGAGAATTCTACACCTGTCTCAGGCACCATCGTCTTAAATAAAAGGCGATAGCCTTCCTCACTTAGCTGGTATTTCTTTATCAAAGCCGCCCTAATGACATCATAATTATCCTTATCTGCTTCTCCTACAAGGCATAATCTAGTCAAAGATTCACCTTTCAAGTTTTCTGCTAATTGATTAGCGTATTGTGATTTATCCACATTATGTGTACGACAAGAACGTTCAAATCTATCCAGCCAGAATGTAATATCGTCACTGGACTGATTGAACGGTGGAACCTTAACCTTGTAAGTAGAAGGTTTACCATTACCACTAGATGCCTGATTAACATTACTCATACTTGTCAATCTCAATTTCTCTAACTCAAATTCATGTTCTCTTATTGCTTTTTTTTCTTCAGCTTCTCTGTCTAATCTTTTTTGTTCAGCATCCCTGTCTAATCTTTTTTGTTCAGCTTCCCTGTCTAATCTTTTTTGTTCAGCTTCCCTGTCTAATCTTTTTTGTTCAGCATCACTGTCTAATCTTTTTTGTTCAGCATCACTGTCTAATCTTTTTTGTTCAGCAGCAGCTTCTCTTTCTAATTTTTTTTGTTCAGCTTCAAATCTCCTTTGCTCCACCTGCATCTGCAATTTCTTTTGTTCAGCAGCAGCCTCAGCTTCTCTTTCTAATCTTTTCTCTTCAGCCATAGCTTTTCTCTCTTCTGCAGCAGCTTTTCTCTCTTCTGCAGCTAATGCTTTGTCATATTGAGCAACTGCCCATTCTTCTAATTGTTGACCAGTTTTATCAAGGGATTTCCCTTGTGTAATGAAGTATTCTAATGTAGACATGATGTCTAACAATAATACTAATCACTTGAAACAATAATAATACCACAAGTTCTTAATGACTTGATTAATCATATACTATCCCAATATCTGTGGGTCACAAGCCTTAATAAGGTCTTGTATAACAGTAATAATAATCAAGTACTGGTTTATACCATAATCCAAGTGCAGTGCACAGGCAATAGTGTCTTATGAAATATACCTATATAAAACATATGTCAACCAACAGAATACATAAAGTACAAATAGGACTGACAATACGAAAACGTTTGCAGAAATCAAATAAATCAAATAGGGAAATCAATGAAAATAATCACTGAATCTGCAAGGGATAACAACACAAATGACGTCACAGTATATGAATATAAATTGTGAATAGAACTGAAAGATAGAAAAGGGTAGACCAACAAATTACAAACAAATCCAAACAAAACTAAAGAACAAAGAAATATTACAAAAATAACAATAATTACAGTCTTCACAGCTAACACAAATAGCAACTAGTTGTTGCAAGCAAATTTCCAATTAAGGAAATTGCACCTAAAGAAAACGCCCACAACGGACCCTCTATGACGTGGGATATTCTGTTGTGAGGACTCCGCCCAACCTTAAACACAACCCGCTGACATATAAACTAACATACTGTACAAATAAATAACATGTAAACATAAATATATAAATTATGTGTATGATAGTATGTGTTGCGAAATAGGCTCAGTTTTACAGTAATGGCAAAGTTATTCTTATGAAAATAAACAAACTGCCACTTTATTCAATTAAACATTCTGGCCTTAAATATTAAAGTTCATATATAGAAAACAAGAAGATCCATCGATGAAAATAGGACTTCTTAGTTCAATAATACTGTCTTCCTGTTAATATTGACAAGAATTGATCCAACTGTTCTGTGAAACTCTGTAATGTCTAATGTACAAATGTCAACAACGCTGACCTACATACTGCATTCACTTGACAGGTCACGTGACGAAGTGTTGACAAAGAGCAAACCAATACTGCAAGTGTGTCGTATTAGCCACAGGAAACGGTCTGGTATCGGTAATCTGTTGACTTCTGAACTTCTGCGAGGTCAAACCCAGAAAGCTGGTCCACCAGTTGATAAGATCTTTCTTTGGGAGACAGACGTCATCATCAGTTGATAAACTCTTTTAATACAAGACCCTTGCCCTGAGCAAGAGACATGCTGAAAAATCTGAAGCTCACTCGAACATCACCAGAGTTAAATACTGTGTTGTTGTGTTGCTCGTGGTTTGAGTATGGAATGTCAACTTGACCTACGCAGTGGTGTGTAGACATAGATTGAGTGTGTAATATGCGAATGATAGGAAGAGTTCGTGGTGTTGACAAATGTTCTTTTCTCACACTCATGTATGGCTGGAAGTCATCGACACCAACGACTGTGTACCTTTACTACAGTTTAATTGGACGTACACACTCGACAGCACAGATAGTGACAAATCACAGGTTGGCATAATACATCATGGTACAGTGGATAAATGGTCTTGCAATGTTACATGGGCACTCATGTAGAATAATAGTATAAATGGACTGTCAATAGCCAAGCACTCAGTATTGCCCATATATATATCATCTGAGTTTACTGACAAAGCACGTCAGATTATAAACAATATCCAAGATGACTTCTAGACCTAATCTCGTCTAGTGAAGATTCCTTAACATAATGTCCAGCACAGATTTTTCCATATAATCAAATTGAACCGCTAGCAATGGGTTCTCATGTGTAGCAGTGATCTCTGGACTAATCAAGCGATAATACGGGCATCCCTTTTCTCTTCTTGAAAGTCACTAAATGTTTTTACAAGATGGCTTCTCTCGTGAGCTGTCACTCACGTTTGGATACAGATAATGAATCTGTCTTAAAGTTAGTCATTCATTAAATGTTTCATTGCTCTGTAGATTCTATCATGATACAATTGACTGCATTCTACAGGATATAGTGCTGCTAGGAATCAGAGTCGTTTTCCATCTAGTTAAATGCATCCTCTCAGATGTACAAGTCATACCTATCGAAAAACGGTGGCTTCGTACGAGAGTTCAAAAGAGTATCTTTTATTACCTGCGTATCAGAAATATGATTCTGCCATTCCTTGGCAATAAGAATAAACACTGGGGTAAAGCATACACGATAGGTCAAGACGACTATCACTTTCCCCATAAATATAGAGATCACTTTTTCCCGGCGACAAGCCGACATAGCAAAACACAGCCCCCATGATCAGGGCGAAGCCAAAACACACCTCTCTAGAGACACATCCGCCGAACAGCCTTTGACCTCTCTAGAGACAAAAGAACATATAGTTCGACTTAGATATGTAAAGATATACAGATATAAGACAGACTCGTCCTACTCAGCCAAACAATACACATAAATTCAGGCCATAGATATTCTGAAGCAAGAACAATCTATTACTACCCAAACAAAGAATAAATCGCAGTAAAACTGGATTCATCCGCGGAGTTCGATCGAAAGAGACGACACAACTTTCAAGGGAAGTAACTCAATAATGACTTTTCCTTAAGCACTAAAAAGTATCTATTTTGTTTACAAAATATTTACGAACATAACAAGTATACCAATGTATAATATTGTAAGATATCAAAGACTGCACGTAACAATGATCTTCAGGGGAACTCCATAATGTCTCATCTATTTCCAAAGTGATTCTCTGTCTACACTGTTAAATACCTTTTTATTGTCCACGAATCCGATGTATAGCGGTGAACTCCATTCCAGACTTTGTTCAACAATTATTCTCAATGTGGCTATCTGTTGGCTATCCGCGGTAGCATAGTGGTTAGTGCACTGGCTTCCTAGCTCAGTGGTCTATGGTTCGACCCCCAGAAGAAGTGGGATTCTTTTAGGCCGCAAACGGCTCCTGGGTCGACCCAGCCCAACTGGGTATCAGATCAACTTCTGGGAATGTTAAGGCGGCCGGCGTGATGCTGACCACAACAACCCTAGTGTGCCGATGGTCAAGAAAATATGGGCCTAACACCATATTCCCAATATGCCTCAAAGGGCGTGTAACGGGATCTTTTACCTTTTTACCTGTTGGCTATCAGATTAATTCTCTTGTCTAACTAATTTGATCCTTCTATTCTGCGCAAGCATCCATTTATAAAAGTTTGTCTCTGTCTTGTTGTCATTTTGTTTGTATCTGCTTATCGCAGTAAGAATTTTAGACACACAAGAAGAGAAATTACGCGAAATCACAATGCAATGGAAACTAACAATACTATATGTGTATGCCAAAATACTTCCACGTAGGACAGTAAATAAATTAATATGAAACAAACATAAAGGTATGTTATCAGGCACTCGTAAGAAATAAAGAAGTAGAACACTAGACAACAGAAAAACAACAGACATAAATACCTTACCCAGGATTTGAACCCTGGACCTTCCGTGCGACAACCCCGCCTAGCTATGCAAGTGAATCACACTATCCTCCCTGCCATCTACTCATCACGCAGGGAGGATAGTGTGATTCACTTGCATAGCTAGGCGGGGTTGTCGCACGGAAGGTCCAGGGTTCAAATCCTGGGTAAGCCACTCATGTCTGTTGTTTTTCTGTTGTCTAGTGTTCTATTTCTTTATTTCTTACGAGTGCCTGATAACATACCTTTATATTTGTTTCATATTAATTTACTGTTTACAGGCCTCGGGTTTCCCTTCCTTGTGTGTTATTAATGTTTATACAGTAAATAAATATTAGACAATGTGGTGGAATACATTGATACAGCGATAAAATCCTCCATTATAAATATAAAAGTTAAAATAAAATATAGGGATAAAATATAGTTAAGTTACGCTGCGGCTTCTTCGCCCACGCCACAGGCGCGTTGATTGTGGTAGACCGTACCATCGTTTCTAGTGTCATTGGAAAAAAACTAATTATAACATGAGGACCCGAAAGGCCTATTCGTTCAGACGGGGTAAGAAAAGGAGGGAAGAAAAAAATGATGCCGTCTGCACGCGTTTGAATCTAAGTCTAGCATACGCGCGAACTTGTAGTTGGTAGTTTGAAATACGATGTAAAAGTAAGAACATGTAGCCAATTGTCACGAAAACAGGCTTAGCTCTTATTGCGAATGACGTAAATTCTCACGTACTACGAGAGACTCTCGTAATTAGCTTGAAAGTACATGGAAAAGAAGTGAACGAGTGGTAGTAAAGATTTCAAGACTAACATGGAAAAAATATGGAATTTCTTAATAATATGTTTAGAATCACAAAAGTTAGCTAGTTTAAGAGCTTATATTTTCCTGATAAATAATATGCTTTCAAATAAAAGGACGGACAGATAACATGGAAGTTATTGACAAAAGACTGATTTGTTCAGTGGCAAACTAGCAAACAGATGTTAGTTTTGCATTCACTAAAGTTACATTTGACGCGTCCTTGAGATGAAGGCAGAAAAAAAAATTTCATGTAAACAAGGGGGAGACAAGGAGGTTAGAATCAAAAATATCTTCGCAGTAGAAATCTAAGAAGGGAATGAGAGAAAATTTGAATATTTTTTTAGTGTTAAGCCAAAACCAAGTCCATTTTTGGGAAAAGACAAGTTCGGACAGACCATCCGACAGAAATACACTACACATTTGACCAAAAATTGGACATTTATTTTTGAAATTTTAAATTGTAAAGGGGAAGTACTCTCATTGGACGAAATAGTTAAGATTATTGAAAAATTTGCCGGCTCGTTGCCATTTTGTTGAAGACTGTCCATACAAGCAGATCGTTGAGGCTAAGAAGTTTGTCGTCCATTGAATATATGTGCTAGTAGTAGTGGGACGCCCTAGTCTAGCCAGCAGCTCAGCTGAGTTTGTGCTATTTTCAACGTACCTGTGTGTTTTCATTTTGAATTGTGGTAAGGAAGAAATTATTAACCTTTTATTTAACAATTCTGAGTGAGTGATACTGCCATATAATGAAAAATGATTACGACAAGTGAGTACTTATTCTAGGTCCCCAGCCAACTGTTCCAGGGCCTAGAGGTTGAAATATAATAGGATTAACTATCAGAATTGTAGAATACAGATGTTTCTTTTCAGGTGGTCAGGTGGAAACATATCACCCACCTTATTATATGGAAAAAAGAGATTAATGAAAATATTTCAGATGCAGTGCAGTCCATAGAGGAGAGGAATGGGAAACTAGTGCTACTTGATAACAGCCTGGATGTAGATGTGCTGGGTCGGTCAGAGAGATCTGACCATGTCGTTTTTTCAATGTATTAATGCTTGTAAACATGGTGGATTATGTAGTATGTTAAGACATAGCATAATTTTATGGTTTCAGAGTTTCTTTGTCTTGCACTGTGCTAGTGCCAGATGTTCTGACGAATACACCATTGTATGAAATGAGATGCCTACCATATTACCTCAGAGCAAGTGAGGAGTGGGCCTAAGGAACTATTTTATTCAATCGTCACAGGCCAGTTAAGTATTAAAGACCTGGCCTGCTGAGATTCATCAACGAATATAATATAATAGAAACTCCATTGTGTATTAAGAGACTTTCCCACCATTAATCCTGTTTAAAGAGCTAATGAACACTGTTAACAAAAGACATGGGTATGATGCAAATACCCCGACCCGACATCCAGCAATAGTTCCTAAAGACTTTTAGTTTAGTACCAATTTTAGCAAATTTAAATTATGTATATGTACAAGTCTTTCATGTGTTTACTCGATTATATGTAAATTCTATTGAAATTGATTCATATTGATTTAAAAGTCCTGACCAGAAGAAAAACTTGGTTCAAGACAAAATAAATTTAAAAACTTGTAATTTCTAAATTTTTAACACAGTGTTAATTGACTTGATCGTAGATATTAATATTAGTGTTTGTGTGTGTGTGTTTGTGTATTTAATTACCAGCACACCACATTTCATTACCCTAGATATTAGACATAGCTATCAGACATACTAGTCAGAATAAGTCTGATTGAGGTCGTAGGTGGTAGTAGCAAGGTACTCTGTAAACTCACATAAACTGTTATCCTCAGGGACCTTCACAGCTGACCTCATTCAGTACACTAAGTAAACATAACAACAACATTAAATAACATCAAAACCCACCACATATATTGGTAGGCTCGTCTGGGATCTGAATTTTTCACATATATTGGCGTCTACTGGTCCGGGAATTAAACTATTGGGGTATAAGTTTGTATAAATTTAACAGTGTCCCTAAAATTAAAAGATATTCATAGGAAATAATTAAGGTGGAGAGTAAAAGTTGATGAATCTTCACAGCCAGTAGTAATTATTTAAGTAGAGTGTCACTTTGTTAATTAGAGTTTGTAATCTATCTTAGAACATTATTAGAATTTTTATAAAGGATGGCAGATCTAGCCAAATTCAGATCGGCTGCTGTGCTGACTGCTAAAGAAATGAATATGGAGGGTCAGGCTTTGATCCAATATGTAACTTCAGAATGCGACAAGTATATTGAAAGGGAAGATAGGAGGTTAGCTGAAGAGAAGAGGTTACAAATTGAGGCTGACAAAGAACTTAAGAGGCTGCAGATTGAGGCTGACAAAGGGGCTAGGCATTGGAGGCGGATAGGGTGGCTGAAATAAAGCGGCTCCAATTGGAAAAGAAGAAATTAGAAGCTGAAAGAGAGGAAAAGAAACAGGCTGCTGAAATAGAGGAAAGGAGACAGGCTGCTGAGAGGGAAGCAGAAGATAAGAGATTACAAAGGGAGCACGAGTTACGACTAAGGGAGTTGGAATTTCAAGGCCATGCTCCTGAAAATGGTGCCAGCCCTTTTACCTCCGATGCCACTGCTAGTCAGGGAGCCTCAACCTCAGCTATGGGTTTTCATTTAGACCATTTTGTTGAGAAAGACGATGACATAGAAAGTTTTCTAAGTAGGTTTGAACTTTTGGCTACTACGTATGGGTTAGAGAGAGAAAGGTGGAGCCTAAAGGTATCCCAGGGGCTTAGGGGAACATCTTAGGAAGTGTTTGCAAAAAATTATAGAGATGACCAAGACAATTATGACATGCTAAAGCAGGCTCTGTTATTAAGATATGAAAAGAATGGTGAATTTTATCGTAAGAAGTTTAGAAATGCCAAGCTTTTGTCTGGGGAGACATATCACCAATTCTCTGCCAGGCTGGAAACCTATTTGGAGAAATGGACTGCTCTGGGGAAGACCCAAGATCTTAAAGAAATGATCATGATAGAGCAATTAAGAGAGTCCATGGCTTCAGACCTGAGAAAGTTTCTCATGGAACAAGGTGCAGAGAGGTTGGGTGAGGTAATGAATGTCGCTGAGAGGTATCAAGCAGCCCAGGCAGGGGTAGCTGGCACTAAAAAGAAACATATAGAGAATTTTAAAGCCACACAGCACTTTAATAAATTTGATACCAAAGAACAAGGTAACAAAGGTAGAACTAACTTTGATAGGCCACGAAATGATTATCGTGATAGAAACTCACAGTTCAGTGATCAAAAATATAATGAAAGAAAACCTTTTAACCAAGGAAAGAGGTGGTGTAAATGGTGTAGGAAGGACAACCATAACACCGAAGTTTGTAAAATGAAACCTTCTAACATTGCTGCAATGAAATCGGGGAACCAGAGATTAAAGGTTAAACCTACTGGACAGCAGAAACCTATCACCCCCCAGTTTTTGAGGATGTTGTTTGTAACGGGGTCACATCAAGGTGCCTATATGATACAGGTTTGGATTTTGATTCAGTTGTGAGGTCTAGCCTAGTGAACCCAAGTCAGTATACCACCGAAACAGTGGAAATACAAGGGGCGACTAAGGACATACCACTCATGACACTTCCCATCGCAAGGATAACGGTGAAAACTCGCTATGTGGAAGACGAAATCAGACCTGCAGTGATAGATGAACCCATCTACCCTCTGATATTGGGGTGTAGATACGTCTTCTTGGGGAATCCCAAGAGACCTGTGATCATGGCGACAGTGCAGACCAGGTCACAGTCAAAGGAGGAAGAAGGTGAACTTATAAATGCTCATCCAGAGGAGATGAGGAAGGCGCAGGCTGAGGATAGGACACTCAAGCCATGTTTTAAAAAATTGCCCAAATGTCACACACCTCCAAGCAAGGGAGATTATCATATGAAGAACAAATTGTTATACAGGAAGGCCGGAACTGGAACAAATGGTCACAGCCAGCTGGTACTTCCAAAGGTATATAGGGCAAATTTAATAAGGAGCTTACATGTTGGGAAAGATGGTGACCATGAGAAAATAGGTACCGTCTGCCAAAAAGTTGCTCAAAAATACTATTGGCCCGACGTAAATGTTGACATTGAGAACTTTGTAGAAGCATGTGGCGTATTTCATGAGGGAACACCCACAAAGGGAAAAAATGTGCAGGACCTAGAAACGCCACGGGGCAAACTTAGGCCTGGAAGGAAAAATAATTATAATAAAGTCGACAAAGTGGATTGGGAGCCACCTTTTCACACACAGTCTTCACTTGAATGTATTAACATGGCCATTATGCGACGAGTACAAAGAGATGTTTTACCCCAGAATAAGCCGACAATCCCTCGGTCGGAATTATGTGAACTGGAGGAAAATAAAAGAGAGAGAAGATCTCTCACAAGGAATTTAAAGTGGGGAGACAACTCCAAGAAAAGAATTGGTAGTGGAAGATTCTTATCTGATGACAAGAGGAAGAAACGTCCTCAAAACAAGGCTTCCAATATTATGAAAACTATGTCAGAAAAATTAAAAGTCCATATGTAACCTTATTAAGGACGTGGACAGATAAGAAGGCAGAGGAAACTGTTACCTCGTCATATAACTATGTGAACGAGCTGACCACTCGTCTGAAAGCTGGATGGAAACTGGCAAATGATCATTTGAGACAAGCCAGGAAGAAACATGCAGCTTATTTTAACAAGAAAGCACAGGACAGAGAATTAGCTGTGGGAGAGAAAGTACTTCTTCTACTACCCGGCAGCAATAATAAGTTGCAAATTGGATGGCAAGGTCCATATACCGTTCTAGAGAAGGTGTCTAGAACCAATTATAAAATTGACAAAAAGGGGAAGGAGAAAATATATCATGTGAACCTTTTAAAGAAGTATCTGGACAGACAAATCCAGGAAGGCACCCCTTTACTGACCTTGGCTATCGCAACCGAAATGAAAAAGGAACCACTCACCTCACATGAATACCCATTACACCCCTGTGAGACAGCTGCAGAGGTAAAAGTCAGTAAGCACCTGACTAAAAATCAGAGGGAGCGAGTTCAACAGGTTCTGGAGGAACATACAGATGTGTTAACAGACAAACCGGGGCATACTAATTTGCTAGAGTATGATATGAAGCTGGTAGACTCAACACCAATCTGTATGAGAGCCTATTCTGTTCCGTTCGCTAAGGAGGAAGCATTGAAAGAGGAGATAGATTATTTGTTGAAAGAAGGGATTATTTCTCACAGTGAATCTCCTTACAGCTCCAGTGTAGTTCTGTTGAGGAAATCGTCTGGGGAACATAGACTGTGCATAGATTACAGGAAACTGAATGCTGTCACAGAAGGTCAGGTGTATCCATTACCGGACACAAAACAGTTATTTGATAGATTGAACAAGGCAAAATATTTTTCGAAGGTGGATCTTAGCAAAGGCTATTACCAAATTTCAGTGAAGCCTGAGGTTCGACCTTATTTAGCTTTTAGCACCTCGGAAGGGCATTATGAATTCAACATGTTGCCATTCGGATTGAAAAATGCTCCGAGTGTGTTTTCTAGGATGATGCGCAAATTGTTGGATCCCTTGAATAATCCATGTATCACGAATTTCATGGATGATATCCTCATCCCTACAGAAACATTTGAAGAACACGTTAACTCTCTGAATATGCTATTTGATAGGCTCAGAGAAGCAAACTTGACTGCTAGACCAACAAAATGTTGTATTGGATGCAAAGAGTTGGAATTCTTGGGACATACTGTATATCAGGGTAACATGACCCCTGATCCCAAGAACTTGGAAAAATTGCAGAGAGCACCTAGACCACAAACAAAGAAAGACGTGCGATCATTCGTGTCGCTGTGTGGGTTTTACCAAATATATATCAAACATGTTAACTCTATATGTGCTCCTCTGACTGATTTGACTCGCAAAGGAAATCCAGATAAAATTGTTTTATCAGCGCAGTGTGAATTAGCATTCCAAGAGTTAAAGGAAAAACTCACTAGCAAGCCTATTCTCAAATTGCCTGATTTGACTCAGGATTTTGTGGTGAGAACGGACGCAAGCAATGCGGGCTTGGGGGCTACTTTGTTGCAAAGGTCCTCTTCACCCAATGGGGAACTGAACCCAATCGCTTATGCTAGCCGCAAGTTGAACAAAGCGGAACAAGGCTATTCCACAAGCGAAAAATAGTGTTTAGCGTTAATCTGGGCGATAAAAAAGTTCCAAAATCTATCTATATGGGAGAACATTCGTGGTCCAGACGGATCATTAGCCCTTCGTATTCTTATCACAATCCAAGCATGAAAATGCCAGATTATTACGATGGTCTTTATTATTACAGCCATATCAATTTACCATTGAATTATTCAGGGGTCACAGAACGTCGGTGCAGATTTCCTCAGTAGGCACCCCTGTGATCAAGTTTAGAGTATTCAGCAGGCGTAAGGAGTTAATTTTATCTATATGTATCACTGGTTTAGAACTTGCATTAGTGCATCTTCTCAAGTGGGGAGATATGTGGTGGAATACATTGATACAGCGATAAAATCCTCCATTATAAATATAAAAGTTAAAATAAAATGTAGGGATAAAATATAGTTAAGTTACGCTGCGGCTTCTTCGCCCACGTCACAGGCGCGTTGATTGTGGTAAACCGTACCATCGTTTCTAGTGTCATTGGAAAAAACTAATTATAACATGAGGACCCGAAAGGCCTATTCGTTCAGACGGGGTAAGAAAAGGAGGGAAGAAAAAAGTGATGCCGTCTGCACGCGTTTGAATCTAAGTCTAGCATACGCGCGGACTTGTAGTTGGTAGTTTGAAATACGATGTAAAAGTAAGAACATGTAGCCAATTGTCACGAAAACAGGCTTAGCTCTTATTGCGAATGACGTAAATTCTCACGTACTACGAGAGACTCTCGTAATTAGCTTGAAAGTACATGGAAAAGAAGTGAACGAGTGGTAGTAAAGATTTCAAGACTAACATGGAAAAAATATGGAATTTCTTATTAATAGGTTTAGAATCACAAAAGTTAGCTAGTTTAAGAGCTTATATTTTCCTGATAAATAATATGCTTTCAAATAAAAGGACGGACAGATAACATGGAAGTTATTGACAAAAGACTGATTTGTTCAGTGGCAAACTAGCAAACAGATGTTAGCTTTGCATTCACTAAAGTTACATTTGACGCGTCCTTGAGACGAAGGCAGAAAAAAAGTACATGAAAACAAAGGGGAGACAAAGAGGATAGAATCTAAAAATATCTTAGCAGTAGAAATCTAAGAAGAGAATGAGAGAAAATTTGAATATTTTTTTTAGTGTTAGGCCAAAACCAAGTCCATTTTTGGGAAAAGACAAGTTCGGACAGACCGACCGACAGAAATACACTACACATTTGACCAAAAATTGGACATTTATTTTTGAAATTTTAAATTGTAAAGGGGAAGTACTCTCATTGAACGAAATAGTTAAGATTATTGAAAAATTTGCCGACTCGTTGCCATTTTGTTGAAGACTGTCCATACAAGCAGATCGTTGAGGCTAAGAAGTTTGTCGTCCATTGAATATATGTGCTAGTAGTAGTGGGACGCCCTAGTCTAGCCAGCAGCTCAGCTGAGTTTGTGCTATTTTCAACGTACCTGTGTGTTTTCATTTTGAATTGTGGTAAGGAAGAAATTATTAACCTTTTATTTAACAATTCTGAGTGAGTGATACTGCCATATAATGAAAAATGATTACGACAAGTGAGTACTTATTCTAGGTCCCCAGCCAACTGTTCCAGGGCCTAGAGGTTGAAATATAATAGGATTAACTATCAGAATTGTAGAATACAGATGTTTCTTTTCAGGTGGTCAGGTGGAAACATATCACCCTCCTTATTATATGGAAAAAAGAGATTAATGAAAATATTTCAGATGCAGTGCAGTCCATAGAAAAGAGGAATGGGAAACTAGTGCTACTTGATAACAGCCTGGATGTAGATGTGCTGGGTCGGTCAGAGAGATCTGACCATGTCGTTTTTTCAATGTATTAATGCTTGTAAACATGGTGGATTATGTAGTATGTTAAGACATAGCATAATTTTATGGTTTCAGAGTTTCTTTGTCTGGCACTGTGCTAGTGCCAGATGTTCTGACGAATACACCATTGTATGAAATGAGATGCCTACCATATTACCTCAGAGCAAGTGAGGAGTGGGCCTAAGGAACTATTTTCTTCAATCGTCACAGGCCAGTTAAGTATTAAAGACATGGCCTGCTGAGATTCATCAACGAATATAATATAATAGAAACTCCATTGTGTATTAAGAGACTTTCCCACCATTAATCCTGTTTAAAGAGCTAATGAACACTGTTAACAAAAGACATGGGTATGATGCAAATACCCCGACCCGACATCCAGCACTAGTTCCTAAAGACTTTTAGTTTAGTACCAATATTAGCAAATTTAAATTATGTATATGAACAAGTCTTTCATGTGTTTACTCGATTATATGTAAATTCTATTGAAATTGATTCATATTGATTTAAAAGTCCTGACCAGAAGAAAAACTTGGTTCAGGACAAAATAAATTTTTAAAATTGTAATTTCTAAATTTTAAACACAGTGTTAATTGACTTGATCATAGATATTAATATTAGTGTTTGTGTGTGTGTGTTTGTGTATTTAATTACCAGCACACCACATTTCATTACCCTAGACATTAGACGTAGCTATCAGACATACTAGTCAGAATAAGTCTGATTGAGGTCGTAGGTGGTAGTAGCAAGGTACTCTGTAAACTCAAAAAAAACTGTTATCCTCAGGGACCTTCACAGCTGACCTCATTCAGTACACTAAGTAAACATAACAACAACAATAAATAACATCAAAACCCACCACAGACAAACATAAAGGTATGTTTTCAGGCACTCGTAAGAAATAAAGAAGTAGAACACTAGACAACAGAAAAAACAACAGACGTGAGTGGCTTACCCAGGACTCGAACCCAGGACCTTCCGTGCGACAACCCCGCCTAGCTATGCAAGCGAATCACACACTAAAGAGAACAAATACTTGCACAGAATGTTTCGTTTTTCGTTTGTTTGTTCGTTTAAAGCTTTTCATTTATAACCCAGATAAACATTATTTTCTTAATGCCAGTGAAACAAAGAGGAAAAGCTGCATAGAAGCTATACTGTCAACCCATTTTAATGAAAATGTCAAAGTTGAGACTTTGTATTGACGCTGGCAGTGCACGATTTATTCCCCAAGATGAAACAGTTGGACGTTCTGGAAGTCATTAAAGTAAACTAGACTGGCTCTCTCCGACCTTTTCAAGTCAGTTGTTTTTTCAGGAAGATTTAAGACGTAACATGAAACCCAGGCTAAAGAAAAGAAAGAAAGTTGACGAGGAGAAAAATAAGAGTCAGCAAATAAGGGATCACATGTCGTGAATTTTTTTTAAAGTCAAATGTTCATCAAAGTGATAGGGAGAAGTACTTTCGTTAATAAATTAGTGAAAGAAGAAACAAACACCTTATAAAAATGATGTTAGTATAGGTTTGTCTCGTGCATTTCCTGTAAGTCTCTGATGAAACAAAGTTGACAAAGAGAAAACAAAATAATACAGCCGGGAAATTAAGGATAACACACAGTGAATTTAAAAATAAAAAATCAAATGTTTATCAAAGTGATAGAGAAAAAAAGTACTTTCGTTAATAAATTAGTGAAAGAAGAAAAAAAAAAACACCGTATAATAATGACCATAGTATAGTTAGGTTTTTCCATGTATTTCCCGTGGGTCTCTGATAGGACTTCTGTTCCCTCTGGAAAATCGTACAAAGATACTAACATAAGGCAGTGCAGGAGGTTGTCAGCCTCATCATATAAAACAAATTGCTATAGAAACAGAGCATATGAGTGCTACGTGCAGGCTTCCTGCAAGGGGACCACTGCGGTAGTGGTTTCATGCTTCAGACAGAGCTAAAATAGACAAGAAAATATGATGATAGATGGGTTTGTTGACTCTGTTTAAAACAACGATGTTCATTTAAAGAAAAGATTAGTTTGAGGCACAGTTAGGCACTGCATCTGTTAAAACGTTGGCCAGAATTAGGAGCAGATGAATACTGGAGTTGGGGAGGAAGTGGCGAAATTTGGACTGCCTGACTATTAGTTGCCGTTTAGTTTCCGGGGGGGGGGGGGGGATCAGAGAAGACAAAGATAAAATAGAACTAAGGCTTCTACAAGCACGTGGTATGAGGTAACTAATGTAAGATTGTGCATGGGACGGGACTGGCAACCACATCATGGGACTGGCAACCACATCATGGGAAATAAACTGCGACAGAAACAACCACTGCTGCAAGAATAAATGAATACATTGACGCGAGTTTCCTGCAAAAATTAAAAAAATGAGAGGGGGCATGGACAGCTGCAGGGGTGGCTCCATACTCCAGAGTGAAGAGGCAAATGAAAGAATAGTTATTAATTCTTCTACTTTTCTTTTTCATTCTTGGTGGATTATGGAGCAACATTTGCAGGTGGCCTTCTTAATAGAAGCCTACATCAAAGTATTCATGTGCTCCTGAATCTGTTTTTTCTAAAGCAATCAGTTTTTTATAATAATGATGCATTCCTATACACAACCAATATTAGTTGTCTCTTACGACATGCATGAGGTAGCTGTTGGTGTATTCTTTCTTTGTCTCCACAGAGATTCTCGGGAACTGCATGGGGCTTGAATATTTAATTTTAAAACAAAATTGAGAGTGAGACCGGAAGTGCTCATTGGCGCAGTGCTTTGAGCAAATACAGAGATAAGGAATATAAAATGTGTATATATATATATATATATATATATATATATATATATATATATATATATATATATATATATATATATATATATATATATATATATATATATATATATATATAATATATATATATATATATATATATATATATATATATATATATATATATGAGAAGGCCACGTTGATGAAATTGACACAAAGGGCTATGGAGTCGAAGTCGGGAGTCGTGGTGTCTGTCTTTTTTTCCTGCAGTCGCAGTCAGTTAAAAAAACGTCCGGACTTTGAATCCGAATTTTATGACTAGTAAACAAAAACATACTGGAGTCGGACTTCTAAATGACAAGAGTCGGAATATTGTTTGACCGACTCAACAATCCTGTAGACACGTACACACGTGAAACCAGGCCGTCAGATATAGAAACTTGATAAAGGAGAAGATACCACAAACAACATACAGAACATAAGGAAGATTAAGTTCGCAGGAACAAATCCTTCTTTGATCCTTAGCCGCCGACCGTCAAAGCAGTCAGTGGCCATCACGCCAGGTGGCGTCTTGTAGGGGAACAACAAATTGATTCCACTTTGCTCGGTCGGTGGCCATCTTTCGTACAGTGCCCCAACTCTGGTTCATTCTTTGCATCTCAGCCTCCACAGTCATCCGCCAAGTTGTTTTTGGTCATCAAATCCTTGATGAAGCATAATACCTTCTCCTGTCTTGGATGGCTGAGTATATTTTTCTTTAGTTAACCTGTCAATGTGGTGTGTTGAAATATTTGTATTTTTAAAATTTCTACGGGATGGCTTAACCGCTCATTACGACGAATGCATGGTAGGTCGCAGTGTTACTATCCTTTACTCCACTTTCGAGCCCCGTTAACACACGTTGGTGTGTTGAGGCACTGAAATCGAGGAAAAGATGAACCTTTAGAAGACAACGATGAAGATTGAGAAGAAGAATATATTGACGATGGTTAATTTAAATTAAATGTTTATGAACATCTGTAGCATACGCGCACTTGAGAGAATATTACTACAACCGTGGTGGAATCATTTAGGGTAACTGATATTCAATACAATTATGAGGACATCTTCACCAGCTTTCTCTTTCACGTTTCAGATCTCCAAGGAGCATAGGCCTGCAACAAACTTAAGCCAAGTTTTCCGTCCCGTGCCATCAGCTCAAAATTTTTCTGCGCCTTTTTCAAGCCCACCACGTCCATCCCTAGCTCCCTCCATTGTATTCAATAGTCTTCCTCTACCTCTCTCACCCCGGGGACTCCAAAACTGGAACTTTCTGGTAGAGCTATATACAGGTTCTCTCAATGCGTGTCCCAACCATCTCTAGAGTCTTCTCCCCACCCCTACTCCACCTGCGCCCGTGTAGTCCCTGTCATCAGCTCAATCCTTCTAATGTACTCCAGCATTCATTCATAAAAGTCTGCAGCCTCATGGTCATCGCCCGCGCTGGCCTCCTTGTCCCAGAGCCACTCTGTAGGAGACCCGACAATTGAAAACTCTGATTTCCATATTTTTTTTTCTTTATGTCTTCTAATCTCCATACATTTTCCAATGAAATGAACCCCCACCACCATTTCCACAAGCCTTCTGTACTTCCGCCTTGACATTACTGTGACGAGTAGGGTGTATGTGGGTGGATGTAGAAGATCAGACAACACTTATGCACCGCTCGTCTAGCTCACTGTCTAAGGAGTAATACACCAACTCCAACAACCATATCAATCTCCGTTAATATATAATATCACAAATAAGTCACAATGGGCGCAGGGCCATTACAATCATTGGAGACATAACAAATCCCGAGTATTCTACAACCACTCTGATTCTCGGAATATCTACAGACACAAAATAGGATACTTCATAAATCTACTGCACCACTCTGGTCCTCTACTCGCGCACTACTATAGACATCCACTCTTCTCTTCTCTACGCTCTTCGCTGTCTCCTGTCTACTGTCTACTCTCTACTGACTCAACTCTCTATTGACCCAACACACTACTGACGCAACACACATCTCTCTCTGACTGACCCCTTTCATTCGTATTCGCCAAACACGGGAAAACCTTCCACACTCCACTGAGCTTCATTCACGCATAACTATAGCTAACAGCTTGTCTTAACCTCTGCTCACAACATTGCTTGTAACTAAAATATTACAAGGCAAGCATTCCAAACTCACAACAACTCAAATAACTAATAAACTCCCGCTGAAGCATGGGAACATTCATACATGCAAAATACCCTCAAAACACTCCGTGACAATCACCGTCTATCCCCTTCCCACTCTCCCCAACTGTGTCCATGCCGCTGCCAAAGCATATGTATGACTCCACATCATGTAGAGAGATGTTTCTTCCTGGACAATCCCGTTATCGTTTCATGCATTTATTTTCATTATCTTCATGGCGTGTCAATCAGATATTTTGACTGTCTGGTTGATATTTCTAACGACGCTCACTAAACTAGATTTGATAGTGAATATCTTATTTTCTTGAAATTAATGCTGTCATTTCAATATCCCAGCATCAAAGGGCTAATTTTTGTTTGAGTGCCATACTTCAGGAAACGAATTAACTTTATACAGAATTTTGCACGAAATGCAACTGGACAGAAACTAGAAAACCAATGTTAAAACAATAAATAAATAAGAAATTACCTTGGCCTCGTGACATTGAAACCTGAAAATAGCAACTATCATTTAACGCGGGAAAAATGCATTGCCTAGAATTGAACTTGTATACACTGTAGACGTAATGATTTTTCTCTTCGAATTTATATTTTTCCTCGTTTTTCACATTTCTCCTCTGTCGTCACCTTCTTCATCTCATATCTTCTTCTTCCATCTCCTCTTTTTTTATCTTCTTCTTGTCGCTTGCCATTAATCCGCCTTTTTCTTTCTACTTTCTCCACTACTTCAGTTGCAATCTGTGTACGATATCACCATTTGTAATACCATTTGTAATACCAAACACAGATCTACAACACCCACCTGTCACGAGCGATATTTTTCTCTCGCTCTCTCAATTTATTTTCTCTCATACTTTTTTTTCTCTTTTTCAGCCTACCTTTTAATAGTAAAAGTGTGTGTTCATGAAATCTTCCGTGCACACACATTCCAGTTGCTGTCACCCGAAAATTGGATGTTAGTATCATTTTCGCTTACCTGTGCAAATGGTTCGCTCATAACAGGTTGTCGGGGTCTCGTCGTCATTAATGGGATGTAATTGATATGGTGACTACCTTCGCAGTAGTAATGAAGACTGAAATTAGTTTTTCACTTCATAGGCAAAGTAATGTATATCCCTGGGACAGAATTCAGATGACAAGAGTGTACAGGAGTTAATTTAAGATGGGAAATGGTCTAGGAGAATGGGTGCGTAGTCCCATAAACCTGTTTCTAGTAAAATGGGATTTCACTGCTTCTCATTATTCAAGATTTTCACTAACCATTCTCCGGCACTGCAATCCAAACACTGGTCATTGTCACGAGCGTGTAGGTTTCAGAAATATTTGTCGAGTTTGACAATTTTAGTGAAATCGACAAAATAAGTGAACTGTCAGATTTATAGGCAAAACACAGATAATGTGTGAAAATAGGGTGACTGTATGACAACCTGGAAGGAGGGCTATTACAGCTATCTCTCTTGTCAAGCCCACACTCGCTTATAGTCTTACGAATCATCCGCTCTCTCTTCTTTCCCACAGACAGATCGAGAATATAGTAAGAGCTTATTTGTACGGAGAAAGGTCATGAACAGCGCAGTAAAAAAATGTTACAATTTATTAAATTCTTGAAAGTAGAAAATATTTATATCAAGTGTATCAGCACACCAACAAAAAACAGAAATCCAGCAAAATCACAACAATTTAACAATATCAGAACCACGTCAAGGGAACACAACCAACTGTTCTGCCCCGATCCATAAACTGCACCCAGAGATAAATCCTTCGGCTGTATGTGTATGATATAACGCTATCGCAGTGTCTAAAGTCTCTATCCAGACTGGAGGAGTATACTAAATCCACTGTGGAAGAACAAACGCTATCCTTGCGTAGCCTTCACAAATTACTAACACGATAAGCTGTAAGTTTATCTCTAGTCTTTCCACTGACCGCAAATACGGGCGGGGTTTTTGACTGACCAGAAGTATATAAGACGAGGTCAAATTAGGACAGCTGTCCGCTGCGCTATTATCTAGCGCGTGAAATAGGCCTGCATGCTTGATGCTTAAATCTGGTTGGGCTGGTTTGAACTTTATTGTGTCTGAGCGCTCAGTTTACGCACATAGACAGATGCTTTCAATTCAGCTGGTGAAGATGAGCAAGATGCGGTATTGGATGCCACTAAAGCTCTGACTTGTATTAAATCGGCGAGTAGTAAACCACTACTACACAATACGATTTCAGATTTTACGTTGCTGGTTATCCACTGCATGAGCTAAATTCTCGTTAGAGGACTTATGTGAAGAGGGTTGCAATTTCAGGTACGTTATGACAACTCGTGGAGTTTGTTGCTCACTGGAACCGTGAGGTCGAGGAGAATGTTACATTCCTTGACTGAGATCCAGCTGAAACAGTGGGGTTCCCTGGAACTGAGACCAAAACAAACAACCTTTACATCAAGCAAATAAATATAATCATAACAAAGGTATAATAAATTGGTATGTCCCATTGTAGTAGGTGTATTATAATTATGCTAGGTAAATCTCGGTGCTGTCTTTTTTCACATGCGTTGTCCTCCGGTTAATTCCACTCTACCAATTATCAGCCCGCAGTCGCATAGGCTAAAATATCTTGTGCCTACATGTACATCTCAGCATGTGCGCTAAAAGAAACAACCTGCTCTAAGTCTTCTTCCAACTCCACATGTGGGTTGTCCAACCAAGTGGTTCCCGTTAAGAGGGTATACTATTAATAATATCATTACTTGACATACATAAAATATTAACACTAAATACATTACACAATAAAATTGTATACGTCCCGTTGGGGTCGATACACAAAAGGAAAAGTAATACTTCCCAAAAATAGAATACACAAATAATGCAATGTTATAATGCTATTATAATACACGGTGACTTTACGTAGAACGGAATTATTATACTGGCTGGGGGTTAACTGACGTGTAAGTTCTAAACTGAGTCTAGCTACACAAAATAGGTATATCATAATTCCACACTCAACCACGAGAAGTTCCTCTCAGAAAGTAATAAGTGACTATCTCTTATAATCCAGTCGTAATAGCGAATAGTCGTCACTTGTCAGGTTTAAGTGAGTAACTTACACCACTGACGTTTCCCTAAAGTAATGACAGCTTTTTAGCTTACTATTTAACCCATTGTAAGCCCTGAACAGACTATGAAGTTCTTCGCCTTTTAAGTATCTGTTACAGTAAGTTTACCATTTAACCCATTGTAAACAATAACACCAGGAGACACCTAGCAAATTAAGCACCTGTTAACTTAGGCTGAAGACGGCGCTACCTTATCACTGAATCCATTTATTGAGGAGAAGTTCACCGAAAATTAGTTCAAGTCACACTGCTATTAATTATATATACGAGGGACGGTCAAAAAGTAATGCCTCGTAATTTTTAATTTCATTCAATAGGCAAGAAAATAGATAAAATTCACATTGAAATGTATCCCCAAGTCTGAACTTCAAAAATATATTTCTCAATGCAGTCTCCGTTATTTGTTACAGTTTTTGTTTATCTTCTTACAAGGGCATATATCCCAGCACTGTACAAATGTGTGTCCTTTTTCCTAAACCACTGGCGTACGGCGCGTTTGAGGGTCTCGGTGTCCTCAAAGTGATGTCCGCGAAGATCTTCATTCAAAGGTCCAAACAGATGGAAGTCAGAAGGTGCAAGATCAGGACTGTAAGGGGGAAGTGGTAATAATGTCCAGCCAAATTCTGCAATCGCATCAATGATGCGTTTAGCGGTGTGTGGCGTAGCATTATCGTGCAACAGTAGTGCAGTTCTCTGATATTTTAATGGGTAAAGTCGCCGAAGACGACCTCTAAGCTTCTTCAAAGTTTCAATGTAGCGGTCTGCATTCACCGTGTTTCCCTGTTCCAAGAAGTCGAGAAGAATCACACCCTTCTCATCCCAAAACACGGAGGCCATAACTTTCCCTACAGATGGTGAACTTTTGAACTTCTTTCTTGTCGGCGATGTTGTGTGATGCCATTCCATTGACTGCCTCTTGGATTCTGGTTTAAAAAAATGAACCCAAGTCTCATCACCTGTCACAATATTCGATAAAAACTCTTCTTCTTCAGTTTCGTAATGGTGCAGGAGGTTGATGGCTATGGTTTTCCTTGTTTCTTTATGTCTGTCTGTCAACATTCTGGGTACCCACCGTGAACAAACTTTTGAATAACCCAGGTCTTAAATGATGTTCTGGACACTGCCTTTACTAATGGACAACATGGAAGAAAGTTCATCCAGTGTTACCCGACGTTCACCACGAATGATGCCATCAACTCGATGAATGTTGTGTGGAGTCACTGCGGTAGACGGACGGCCAGTCTGCTTTGCGTCAGCCATTGAGGATTGACCTACTTCAGCTTCGTCACAACGATGTATCCAACGTCGGACAGTGCTAACATCCACTGTTGAATCTCCATAAACATTCTTCAAACGTTCGTAGATGCGAATTGGGGTCTCGCCTTCAGCATTGAGGAATTCTATGACATAACACTGTTTTAACCGAACGTCTTTGGCAGCCATTTTTAAACTGTTACAGTGGTGCCACTTGTTACTGAAACAGGTTGGTAATGCTATACAGTGCAGAAGAGCGTTTGAGAAATCCTGCTAAATTGATAAATTGCACTCCGATGCAGTATTTACATGCATAAAAAATAGGAGGCATTACTTTTTGACCTTCCCTTGTATTAAAGCTAACATGAATTATATTACAAAATGTCAACTCACCCTGAGATGATCAAACTAAAGCAACACAAAGTCTAGTTTTGTGCCCACAACTGCCTGTCTCATTTGGCCATCAACGGGCAGGAAAAATGTACGAGGGTACTGAACGAATAATCTCATCAAGTTGTATAGTCTAAAAGAGACGCTAACCCAGTCACCTGGCATCGCATGTTTTCGCAGGTGTTCTGTCGCTGTGCTTATACAAGCGTAATCTCGAATAACATAATATTATTCTAGTCTACATCAGAAGACAACAGACACGAGAAAGTCACTTGCGTAAGACATAATATTATCTCTCGCCAGCTGACATAAGAAAGTGACGGCTATCAAGGGCCGCTACCAAAGTCTCAGAACGAACGCGAGTTTCTTTCCCCTGAATGGAGATGAAAGTGGGATACCCAGCTATCAAAGGGTTGCCTCGTTGCGCTGCTCAAGCTACAAACCTGAGTAAGACAGCAGCACAAGCCCCTCAAAGAAATCATTTACTCGGCCAGTGGTCAAAACACTGTTACGAGTGAAGAGCGTTCCCCTAGTTTGGCAGACTGCAGGTGCCTCTTACGTAAGATTACTACAATTGCCGGTTGCTGGCCACCATGAATCGAGCGACGCATTTTTAATGAGCAAGAAACGAAAACAAAACCCCAGCCACGCTTCGGGGTGGGTGTCCAAGAGGGGAATAATAGGGTTACTGAGGCCATTAGAACAATGTAAAGAAACGAAATACATATAGCCTGTTAAACCAAACAAAATTTAGAAGAGAAAGGAGAAGGGGCGGTTTGGAAAATAAAATTATCAGTCGTTTTGTCACAGTCATGAAAAGAACTCAACTCGAATGAAAGCAGCATAGCGAGTAAGACTTGACTATTGACAAAAGCATAGCTTTTTTTGCAAAAGTACAACCGAGTGGGTGAGTGAGATATATATTTATATTGATTACATTCTATTATATATATGTAATATCATTTTAGATGGTTATTATTCACGAGTATAACTGATCTTTTGGTGTTATAAATGCATTTTACAACTAACTAGTAAGACTGAATTTTGTGTGCATTTGATAGACACACATCTGCCTTGAGTGTTATGCAGACTAGTTTCTATTTTGATGAATTATCCTCCCTTGATGTCATTGTTGACTATAATCTTATCGATGAGTTATCTCTTCTGGGTTTTGCCATTGAATGGAATTTAAAGCACATTTCAGTGTACAGCATATTTGCTAACTTTTGGGTGTACGGAGATAATATTTTAATGCTCTAATTTTTTAAAGGAGTAATTCAATTCCAAAGTGTATTGGGTTAGAGAATCAAATCCAGCTGGTTCATTTTAATGATAATGATAACAATAATCATATTAATACAGAAGTATGAATGGCTTTGTAAGATTGTACATTTCAATTCTTGATAATGAGTAGAGCCAGAAACAATGATTACTGATTGTAACAAGAGATTTGATTTATTGCACTACTTTAGTGAACATGGTAGAGATTAAGCAGACACCATGTGTTATGAAGGACTGTAAGTGATGGTGGCTAACTGTACATGTAGAAGATGTCTTTTATGATGTATCTGATTTATTGACTTAAGCAAACCGGTAAATACCCTTATGATGTGTAGTATGCTTACATATTGTTTCTCCCACATGCATAAACTGTAGGGCAGCAGTACAAAAGACAAATATTGGTCTTGTAAAGTTTCTTTTCTTCTTTCCACTCTGTAAAGTGTCAGTCTGTCTGCTCTGTAAGGAAGAGTGGTGTGTTGTTGAGATCAGGCATGCTCCAGTCTACCCAGCTGTAAATGGGTAACTCACCCTAGTCCTGAGTTAGGGAAGGCAAAGGCTCCAGGGGAAGCAGGCCCTAAACTTGGTCACTCCAACCGACGCAGGATGGTGTAAGTATGAAGTAGAAGTGTAGAGTGTGATTACCGCGAATGGTGTACTGTTCGTGTGCTGACCAATATAACCACTCATACACTTGTGTCTACAAGGCACCAATGCAGACTGCTGGAATCTTTGTTTACTCAATTTATTCAGACGTACACACTGGGACATACGAGTACATCATGGTATGTTAACATATCAATTTGTAGGTATACATAGCAGATCTGAAGTCATGACACATTCAGAAATAATGGGCAGTACATCAAAAGTTCAATTGTCATGATACATTATGGCCGCATCCCCCTATCTGACTAAACGCGTCAGTGAAGGCAGATCGGTAAATAACTAAAGTTACTTGACGTCCATAGTTTGTAGCATATATTATGAAACCACGAAAGAGGGGGTTTCTAGCAAGATTGAGATCTCCCTGTCACTGTCCGATAATAGGATAAATAATCTGTTCTCTTGGCAGTGATCAAAACATATGATGACCGAAATCTAACATGGCCGCCTCCCTGAGTTGTCGTTCACTCATTCAGAGGAAGGAGAATATAAGCCAGAGTTAATTTATAATGGGTATATAAATGATTTCATAAATGTTCCCATACAGCTCTACGGTGATCAGGTTAATTCACGTAGCCATAACCGCTGTAGGAAAGTCTGTCATCTTTGTCGATACAAAACACGACCCTAGCGATACGAAGCACAATGTTCCATCTAGGTCGAATCGACATGAGATCATCAAAATAGGGTCTGGCAATACATGGAGTCCGAATTATACATTGTACCGTACCTTAGGAGAGTCTCTAACATAAACTATAGTAGAGATACCATCTCCTTTAGAAGAAAACCACTTCATGAATCATATTTCCTTAAGAATCTACCAGCCCTTTGAAAAGTGCGTACCCGCCATTATCACGGTACATCGGAACTCATCACGACTTGTCAAGACAACTCATACTTCCGCTAGACCGGAATAACAAGAATCTAGTCCCTCCTACCCATCCAAAATATACAATATAGGACTGATTCTACTTGTACTAATAATATGTAATACATATGAATTCAGGCCATAAACACAATAAGCAAATTAATATATTTTCTGGCCCTAAAAAATAAGTACAAACGTAAGCGCAATATCCTTGCGCCGGATCAATATCCAGAACGATTACTCCTATAATCAAAAGTGTGAATCAAACATGGATTCTCTCGCTTTTACCATAGACAGCATTTTCATACACAAATGAATGAATGTCTATATTTTTCCCATATTAAATAGCCATATCGATTTTTGTAATATGTGCGTCAAAATATGCACGCAACAGATTACCACACCCCTCGGGAAAAAAAAATGGTACTTTTTTTTTTTTTTTTGAAATACATCTAGGAGCAACATACAATAGGCTCACAACGCACCAATACAATGCGCAGATGATAAGCATAAGTTTTATGACCTTAGAGAAAGTACTTCTCTAAGTATAAATATTTCCAGAGAGGTGTCACCAACGCATACTACAATATTAGCAATGACACAATTTCCACATTAGTTTATACATAAATTTCATCTAAGATATCTTAACATCATGATCATCGAAGACGAAAAACATTGAAAGATCAGCGGTGAATAAATATCACTGAACCGCTAAGTAGTGTTACAATCAATATATGATATATTACATATGTGTACACATTTCAACATAGAAACAACTGTATCAAAGTTGTATAACAGTTATGAATCATGTGGGCATCTAGACAAAATATCTGCCATCACATTTTCTGACCCACGGATAGCTCGCACCGAAAAATGAAATGGCTGTAGAGCAATCGCGTATCGCGTTGATCTCGCGCTCTTCAGATTTTTACTCTGAATAGCCGTAAGAGCTTTCTGGTCAGTTTCCACAATGAAATGCGCGCCCAGAAGAAATCTTTGCAGTTTAAGGATTGACCAAACCATAGCCAATAATTCACGGTCTAGGACCGAGTAATTCTTCTCTGCGGCATTTAATTTCCGAGAAATATACATCACAGGATGCAGAGTTCCAGAGTACTCTTGCATTAGTGCAGCTCCAATCCCGGTGGATGAAGCGTCACTACGAAGAATAAATGTCTTATCCTTAGAAGGCAATACTAGGATAGGTGAAGTAGAAAACATAGTTTTAACCTTATCCAAAGAGGATTGACATTCTTGAGTCCAATGGACTACATTAGGAGACCCTTTCTTTAGCAAGGAAGAAAGAGGTGACATAATGGAGGACAGATTCGGGATGAATCGTCCATAAAATTGTATTAGACCTAAGAGACTTCGTACTTGCTTTTTAGTCTTAGGAATAGAAATGTTAAGTATCTTACTTGTATTATGGTCTTCTGTTTTTAGGAACCCATGACCAACACGGTGTCCTAAGAAAGATATTTCGCTAAAACCAATACATGCTTTCGATGGTTTCGCTGTCAGGTTATGCTCGCGTAAGATAGACAATAGTTCATTTATACCATTATAGTGATCGTTCCAAGTATCACTGAAAAGACAGATGTCATCAAGATACGCAATGACATCTGAGCGATGAGATAGGATTCGACGCATCATGCGTACAAATGTTGCAGGGGCGTTCATAAGACCGAAAGGCATGAAATTCCATTGGAATAGACCCCTAGGCGTCGAAAAAGCAGTAAACGGTTTGGCGTGTTCGGATAGTGGAACTTGCCAATATCCCTTAGACAAATCGAGTTTAGTAAAGAAGTGAGAATTCGATAGTCTCGTAAGTAGCTCTTCTAGTAAAGGCATAGGTTCAGCATCGAATTTAGTCACTTGATTCAATTTGCGATAATCCACGCAAAGACGTATGTTATTGTCTTTTTTCCGTACTATAACCATCGGCGAAGAATATGCTGATGTGGATGGTTCAATAATTTTTAACTCTATCATCTCATCTAACTCTTTCTCTACCTGTGCTTGAAAATGTATCGGGATAGGATACGGTCTGACTCTTATAGGACTATGGTCAGTAAGAATAATGTCATGTTGAATGACATCCGTTTGACCAGGAATGTCAGTAAGGACATCCTGAAATTGTTCTAACAAAGTAGAAACTTGTTTCTGCTCTCCTGGAGATAATTCTGGAGAAATTGCAACATCTTTCCATGATTCATTAGAGTGAAGAGGAATCATTGGAAAAGGTAAATTTACATCCGAGAAACTCGTTTCCTCATCCTGTATTACTGACAGAGATGAGTACTGTCCATGTTGGACTGGAAAATCGTCCGTTGCCTGGAAAACAGGTTGTAAATAATCAGGACGTTCATGGAATTCCGTGAGCATGTTGATGTGGAAGGTTTTACGCTTCCCGTCAATATCGACGATATAGTCAACATCGGAAACTTTTGATATTATATCGTACGGACCTTTCCAAGAAATGAGAAGTCTATTTTCCCTACAAGGTAGCAAGACAAATGCTTTGTCACCTGGACAAAGTTGACGCAAACATCTCTTTTTATTGGCAAATTCCCTTGCCTTCTGTTTCGCAAATTCAGAAGAAGCAGTTGCCAATTTGCATGCTTCAATAATCTTGTGTCTAAGTGCGATGACATATTCATAAGAGGATTTTGTGTCATCGACAATATTATCAGCAGTTATAAGATCATGAAGTAAGGACATAGGACCTCGCGGTTTCGCGCCAAAGACAAGTTCAAAGGGAGAAAATCCTGTATGTTCGTTGGCGACCTCTCTATATGCAAAGAGAGCCGCGGGTAAAACCCTATCCCAATCCTGAGGATGATCTTCCGTTATCTTACCTAGTAGGTTTTTCAGAGTTCTATTCAAACGTTCCACCATCCCATTGGACATAGGATGATAAATACTACTCAGCGATCTCTCTATCTTCAGAGTCGACATTACTTGAGACATGGTATCCGATATGAGTTGGGTACCATGGTCGGATAATATTTCTGCTGGAAACCCCAGACGAGAAAATATTAACCAAAGAGCATCTGCGACATCAGCAGTAGTTATGCTCTTTAGAGGAACAGCCTCCGGCCAACGTGTGCACATATCAACACACGTCAAAATAAATTGGTGTCCTCTAGCAGACTTTATCTTAAATGGACCAATGATGTCTATCGCCATTTTTTGAAATGGCCGAATGGGAATGTCTGCAGCCTGAATAGGTGCATCATGGCGTGGACCTCTGGATTTAATCTCTTGACATACTTTACAAGATCGACAATAGATTCGTATGTCCTTATTCACAGCAGGCCAAAAGAAAGATTGAAGAACTCTAGCTTTAGTACGGGAAAAACCCATATGTCCAGCACACTGCGAATCATGAGCGTGCTGTAAGATTTTAACTCTCATATTTTTAGGCACAAGGATTTGAGAATGAATGGACTTAGCGGAGTCTTGTACCATACGTACAAGTACGCCATTCTTCATCGTAATCCAAGATTTACGATTAGTATCCTTATTCGGATCACCTTTTGTTGCCAGAGTAAAGAATTTCTTTAGAGTAGGATCATCTTCCTGCTGTTTGATAAAGGAATCGTGGGAAATCTCCAAGGGATCATCTCGGATCTGCGCATCATTATCTTCAGAATGTGAAGATTGTGGCATATTAAGAGCTTGAGCCCTAGTGATTACTGCATTAGCCGATTGCATATTAACATTTTCCCAATTAGAAATTTGCTGTGGAGTGCATTCTTTCACCCCGTGAATGCGACCGATGATAAGATCAGCGATCGGATTCGGCAAGAGACATGCTTGCACCTCTCCTGTAAAGAAAGGCGTAGCAATATTGATAATGGCAGTGGAGTACTTCTCCAATGTGCCACCAAATGTTACACATTTGACTATATTGCCTGTAGCTCGAGAAGGATTTACGAGTGATTGCCTCACTCCAATGGTAGTGCACCCCGAATCGAAAAGAATTGATACCGGAGTACCATCTATTAGGCCCCTATTAAAGACAAGAGCACCCCTTCCATTATGCGCAATTGACGCATGGAGAGCGGGAAGCGGGTGACCGCAGCTTAAAGTAGACACTGTGGTTGGATCGAATAATGTTTTGCATTGCGAACACTCAGATGCTCTAGCAAAATCGAAAGCGGAATTTGCTACACTGTTGGAGTTTTTTTTAATCATTATTCTGATTATCGGTGTCGTGGAACTCCTGTTGTGCAGAGTTAGCCTGGTAATACGATTTACCATGTCTTTTGTGTTGTGATCTACCTCGGTTATAATTGTCTCTATAATTATTATTGCCTCTGTTATAACCCCTATTTGGGTTTGAATCATAATATTCATGATCATAATCATCATGCTCGTTATATTGAGTATCCCTGTAATATTGGTTTTTTTTTGTCTCCATGAAGCACTTGGGTAGTTCCTATAGCTACTCCCTTTCCGAGAATTTCTAACATTATGGGTACCCCTCGCGTGTCGAGGACTATCAGCCCGATTCCAGTTCTTCGAAGAAGAACCCTGATTTGAGTGGTTATCTTGGTTTTGATACTTATTCCAATTAACCTTTTTATCAAATTTATTTTTAGCTCCTTGGAATTTGTGTGAGTAATTCTGATTATATTCTGTTGCCGAAGCAACTGGCATACTCTCTTTAATGTTAGAGTTACTAAGAATCATGTCAGGGTGTGCCGTGGCATACTGGTCACAATATTCTTCCATTTGCTTTATTGTACCAGGTTTACGCTCATGTAAGAACTCTAGGAATGATTTATTTACAGAAGACATGACCTTGTCTCTTAGCAATAAATCCGTAAGACCATCAAATGTTTTCTCTGTTTTGGATAATTCAATCCATCGTGAAAGTGTAATTCGTGCTTTTGAGATGAAATCTGAGAATTCTACACCTACCTCAGGTCTCATTGTTTTAAACAAAAGACGGTAACCTTCCTCAGACAGCTGATATCTCTTTATCAAAGCTGCCCTAACAGCATCATAATTATCTTTGTCGGCCTCTTCAACAAAATATAACTTACTCAGAGACTCCCCTTTTAGATTTTCAGACAACTGATTCACATACTGTGATTTGTCAACATTATGAGATCGACAAGCCCGTTCAAATCTAGAAAGCCAAAATGTTATGTCATCACTGGTAGGGTTAAACGCTGGTACCTTGACCTTGTACACAAAGGGTTTACCATTACCACCAGATGCCTGATTAACATTACTCATACATGTCAATTTTAATTTCTCTAATTCAAACTCATGTTCTCTTATTGCTTTTCTCTCTTCAGCTTCTCTATCTAATTTTTTTTGTTCTGCAGCAGCAGCAGCTTCTAATTTTTTCTGTTCTGCAGCAGCAGCAACTTCTAATTTTTTCTGTTCTGCAGCAGCAGCAACTTCTAATTTTTTCTGTTCTGCAGCAACTTCTAATTTTTTCTGTTCTGCAGCAACTTCTAATTTTTTCTGCTCTGCATCAGCTTCTAATTTCTTCTGTTCTGCCTCAAATCTCCTTTCCTCCACTTGCATCTGCAATTTCTTAAGTTCAGCAGCAGTATCAGCTTCTTTTTCTAATCTTTTTTCTTCAGCTAGAGCTTTCCTTTCTTCTGCAGCAGCTTTTTTTTCTTCTATTTGAAGTTTTCTCTCCTCAGCCGCAGCTTTTTTTTCCTCAGCAGCAGCTTTTCTTTCTTCTGCAGCTAATGCTTTGTCATATTGAGCAACAGCCCATTGTTCTAAGTCTTTTCCAGTCTTATCAAGAGATTTTCCTTGTGCAATGAAATAATCTAATGTAGACATATTGTCTTCTTAAATCAGAAACCTGAAAAAGTAAACAAATTACCCTATTTCACTTTAATGGGAGACAAGTCTATACCATAGACTTAGTCTTAGTCCAAACTTGTATGGTTTATAATAACCAATGATACCTTGAGTACCTGTGGACAACAATAACTGTATCTCAAATACTGTGGGAGACAAGCCTTACAAAGGTCTTGTATATCTCAATGTAATCAAAGATCACTTGGGTACCTGTGGAAAAAATATTTCCCTTTACCAATCACTTTGGGAGACAAGCCTTACAAAGGTCTTGTACATTTTGTTTTATAACAATAACAATCATAAAGTACTGATCTGTACTATACTATCAGTGTATACCACTATACGTCATATGTCAACGAAAGACATTACAAAGGACAAACAAGAAAAGACAATATGAACACATTTGCAGAGATCAAATTAAATTAAATAGGAGAAATGAAAAAAATGATCACAGAAACCGTGATGATAACTGCCATAATATAACAAGACAAATACGCCACAGTGTATAAACATAAGGGTGTAAAGAAATCAAAAATAGAAAAGATGAGACCTACAATTATACAAACAAATCAAACAAAACTAAGGAACACAAAATTATTAACAAAAACAACGAAGAAAAGAACACCTCATCACAACTAACAGAAATAGCAGCAAATTGTTGCTAACAAATTTCCAATTAAGAAAATGTGTACCTATAGAATACTAGTACCAGACCAATGTCACTCGGCATACCTTGTACTAGTCACACAGAACATAAACTAATTTAATACATAACAAATAACATGTAAGCATAAATAGCATATAGCATACAATATAATTTATGTCCTGAATGGAATGTGTTGCAGGTATAGTGTTGTAAAGCAGGCACAGTTTATTTTAATACTAATAACTTGCCACTTTATTCAGTAATAGATTTAATTTTAAACTATTACACTGTCAATTTTTCTCTGTTGAGCATATGAAGATCCAACGATGAACTATGCACTTTATGTTCAACAACACTGTGATTCTTCTGTACGTTGAGAAATGTCAACAATACTGCTCCAGATATTTTCTACACTTGATACCACTGTCCTGTGTAATACTGTCTGTACAGCGAAAAACTGTCAACAAGCGCTGACCTAGATACAGCATCCTATCGGTAATACAGGTCAAGCCGACATCGACTGTATAGCTGTCCTACTGGTGTTGATGTGTTCAAACAAATGTTCTTTCAGCTGTAAACTGTGATTCTCAACACAAAACTGCGTAAGCTGGACCCAGGAATCTGGCTCGCCACTGTAAAGTTTCTTTTCTTCTTTCCACTCTGTAAAGTGTCAGTCTGTCTGCTCTGTAAGGAAGAGTGGTGTGTTGTTGAGATCAGGCATGCTCCAGTCTACCCAGCTGTAAATGGGTAACTCACCCTAGTCCTGAGTTAGGGAAGGCAAAGGCTCCAGGGGAAGCAGGCCCTAAACTTGGTCACTCCAACCGACGCAGGATGGTGTATGTATGAAGTAGAAGTGTAGAGTGTGATTACCGCGAATGGTGTACTGCTCGTGTGCTGACCAATATAACCACTCATACACTTGTGTCTACAAGGCACCAATGCAGACTGCTGGAATCTTTGTTTACTCAATTTATTCAGACGTACACACTGGGACATACGAGTACATCATGGTATGTTGACATATCAATTTGTAGGTATACATAGCAGATCTGAAGTCATGACACATTCAGAAATAATGGGCAGTACATCAAAAGTTCAATTGTCATGATACATTATGGCCGCATCCCCCTATCTGACTAAACGCGTCAGTGAAGGCAGATCGGTAAATAACTAAAGTTACTTGACGTCCATAGTTTGTAGCATATATTATGAAACCACGAAAGAGGGGGTTTCTAGCAAGATTGAGATCTCCCTGTCACTGTCCGATAATAGGATAAATAATATGTTCTCTTGGCAGTGATCAAAACATATGATGACCGAAATCTAACATGGCCGCCTCCCTGAGTTGTCGTTCACTCATTCATAGGAAGGAGAATATAAGCCAGAGTTAATTTATAATGGGTATATAAATGATTTCATAAATGTTCCCATACAGCTCTACGGTGATCAGGTTAATTCACGTAGCCATAACCGCTGTAGGAAAGTCTGTCATCTTTGTCGATACAAAACACGACCCTAGCGATACGAAGCACAATGTTCCATCTAGGTCGAATCGACATGAGATCATCAAAATAGGGTCTGGCAATACATGGAGTCCGAATTATACATTGTACCATACCTTAGGAGAGTCTCTAACATAAACTATAGTAGAGATACCATCTCCTTTAGAAGAAAACCACTTCATGAATCATATTTCCTTAAGAATCTACCAGCCCTTTGAAAAGTGCGTACCCGCCATTATCACGGTACATCGGAACTCATCACGACTTGTCAAGACAACTCATACTTCCGCTAGACCGGAATAACAAGAATCTAGTCCCTCCTACCCATCCAAAATATACAATATAGGACTGATTCTACTTGTACTAATAATATGTAATACATATGAATTCAGGCCATAAACACAATAAGCAAATTAATATATTTTCTGGCCCTAAAAAATAAGTACAAACGTAAGCGCAATATCCTTGCGCCGGATCAATATCCAGAACGATTACTCCTATAATCAAAAGTGTGAATCAAACATGGATTCTCTCGCTTTTACCATAGACAGCATTTTCATACACAAATGAATGAATGTCTATATTTTCCCATATTAAATAGCCATATCGATTTTTGTAATATGTGCGTCAAAATATGCACGCAACAGGTCTGTACTGTGAATTCTGACGGACCGACGGGCGACACAAAGACGTGATAATTAATCTCTCCCAAATGGAGGATTACCGACGTCGTGTTGTATCTTCCCCAGTTCTTTAATGTATTCTACGCCAGGAGCTTCCGTCTTCATCAATGCCGCGAAACCTGGATCAGGGAAAGAGAACTTCCAACCCCTGAGATAGATCTGCACCTAACACACACAACCCTTTTCTTTCATCTGAAAAAATCAGGGAGTGACCGGCATTGCAGTCAGGAATCTAGATAAGTTACACCAACAAGAACCAACCACTAAATTCAATCGAACTTCCGCAATGTCCTTAATGATGAATTATTAACTGTTTTTGTAAACCACTTAGCTATACAACTTCATAAAAGTCCTTAATGATGAACTGTCAATCGTTTTGTAAACGCAACTGTAGTCAACTTCTTCATAGTCCTAATGATGAGATATAAATAGTCTTTATTTACAAAACTCAAGTGAAAGTCTATAAGTCCTGAGACAAACTGTCAGTAACTTTATAGACACTATTGCATGTTTGATTATCTTAAATTCTGTACATATTTAATTGATAAATATTCTATATTAATATGAACGATTTTTTTATTTTGATCAGTAAAGTTTCATTGTAATTTTCTAAAATCAAGATTAGTTATTGACTCATCTTTGGTGTTACAGTGATGTCTAATACTGTAAGATTATGTCATATTTGTATTTAATTAATGGGGGCTCTTTCTAATAATTCAGTACCTTAGGGAAAAGTGGCCTGGATACCCACTAGCTCTTAGTCTATACAGAGGATTCTCAACCTGCTAAGAGAACTGTTAATTTCCAGTATCCCTATAAATAGATCTGCCAGTGATTCTCACTCTATTTTCTTCCTGCGAAACTTATACTTACATTTTCCGCAGATTTTCCTCGAGCCAAAATTTCAGTGAGATTATCTTGGACAGTTCTGGTACTTATTCATACTTTCAAATTTTCCATCTATCCATCTTGCATCAGTATATAATATAGCTAGCCACACCACCTATGGAAAAGCCCCACACAAAAACTAGCACTGCCGTCATTAAAAGTAAGGAGGATTGTTTTTTAAAAATCAAGGATTGTTTAGTTCTACCGTTATTTGCCACAGATGCAACAAGGCTTATGTCTGTAGAATAGACATGTATCTGACAGACTCGCAATATTTTTTAGCAGAAATGACACACAATGTAAACAATCCAGCTTTATTCACCATAATACAGGGTCTTCTAAAAGTCATCACTTGAACTGTTTTGCGTATAGCTTTTCAGCCCCCCAAAAAAAAACTTTAACTGAAAAAACAAGATTATTTCAAGAATGAAATTTGGGACTACATTTTTATAATCTGCAAGGGAAAAGACTAGAACTTACATTTTAAAAAGTCACAGCGTCTTCAGATGGTGAAATGGCTTTTGGAACACCGTGTAGGTGTTACCATGCTGGTATTTCAGATATTCAGATAACTACTTTTCAGTCTTGTAATTCACAGCTAAACTCTGGAAAATCGGTGTGATGTCTGAGACGGGCTGTCTGTTCGCACACTTTCTTTCTTCTTCTTTTCTTCTAACCCCTACTGAATGACTCATGTCTGTTGTTTTTCTGTTGTCTGGTGTTCTGCTTCTTTATTTCCTGCGAGTGCCTGATAACATACCTTTATATTTGTTTCATATTAATTTACTATTTTCACCCTTCCTTGTTTTCATCATGACTTTTATCCTGCTTCCCCATCTATTTGTCTTAAATTCGCGATTTCAATTGCTTTACCGGGTTTCGTGTACGATTTACCACACTACGTAAACCAGATCCAAAGGTCTTTTATATTTGGACATGCGCCCTAATATAACCGACTAGGTTGAACGAGACGCGCCTCGCCAAAACGAGGCAATTTTTTTTTTTGGTTAAATGTATGATAGACAACATTTTATTTTGGTCCACCTTGATGTAGAATTATAGAGTAAAAGAGGTAGAGGAGACCTAAAAACAAGAGGAGAAGAGAGATGGAGACAGGAATTAAAGACGTAGACAGACCTTCATAGAACAGCACAGGACAGGAGGCTTAATGATGATGATTATTGAACATCATGTTTCAGTTTCGCTGTTATCTTATTACATCTTATTTATTGCAATCACTTCACTTGTATATTTGATGTGACCAGTAAGGATTTTAAAGGAATAAAATTGGTTCTGCTTCTAGCAGTTTTTCTCATATCTTAGGCTCATTCTAACAAGAAAACAGTTTTTCTCATATCTTAGGCTCATTCTAACAAGAAAACAGTGTTTCTCATATATTAGGGTCATTCTAACAAGAAAACTGGTTTAGCGTCTGCCCTTTTTTTATATTCCTAATTTGGGTAACGTCTCAGACTCAGCCCTGTTCGATCATGGTTATCGATTTCTTGATTTTCAACTTTTTCCTCCCCCTGCTCACCAACGTAAAAATTGAAGTGCGTCAACTTACGGTATTGGGAGAGCCAGACCCTCGTAGAATTCAACAGACGAATACAAATTACAACTTTAAAATTTAGTCGACTCTTTAAATTTAACGTCGGACAAGTTTAGAGTTTGTGGCGTGACTTGGTCACAGTTTACTTATGCTCTTCTAAATGGCTCGAATCTTAAACTGAGCAGTGGAGCTGGTTTTAACGTAATGATTCCATCTCCTTTTGGCGAAGATAAAGATGACACGTCGAGGATGTACAACAATACATTGATACAGACAACTATTTAATTATGGGATAGCTCGTATATCGATAAAAGTAAGATAAATTTACTATTTCAGTCAGAGCCGTCCCTAGGGATTTTTCAAAGTGGTTCAATGTCTCGTTTTGGCACACCCACCCCCTCCACCCTTTGTGCTGTACTGTATTGTTCTCTTATGAGGGTCGATTTTAAACGTTTGAGTTGGATCACACGACAATTTTTGCATTTTTTTTTTTTCGTCGTTAGTTCTCCCATCGAAGACAGGGCCGGTTGTGTCGCACGGGCAATGAGCAGGCTTTAATTACATTTTTCAATAAGCACGAATTGCTTCAACAACCAGAGGATGCAGCAGATACAGAAGACCACTGACAACATTTTAAAAATACCTTAAACGGAATTAGACATGTGGAGAAGTTCTGGCGTATAATATATGAGTCCAGCACAAGGAATGGATAACAATAGAAATCATCAATTTTTATAAGGCAACGGAAAGAAAAACTAAAAAAGAAAAAAAAACAGATCCAAACGGAAGCAAAATCAGAAGCTCCAGAGCCATGGCTCATGAGCTATACAAGGAAGAAAACAAAGAAATAAAACGAATTATAAGTAGCGATAAGAGGAAATATTCTAAACGAGTTGGTAAGAGAGACAGGGAAAACTGCAACCAAAAGAAACACGAAAGGACCTGTATAACAGTACAAAGATGCTCAATGGGAAATATGAGCAATCAAATGATCTTAGCGCAAGAATGGAAAACTGCTTGGCAATATAAAACAGCTGATGAAGAGGTCAACGAAACATTTTTAAGAGCTTTTCAAAAATCTCAGCTTCACAAGATTCCCCTGCATTTAACTCGCAAAAAAACAAATAAACAAAGATTCAATTGAAAAACAAAAAATACGACGGAAGTAAGGAAAACATTAAAGTATCTAAAATATGGTAAAGCTGAAGGCTTAGATGGTATTCCAGCAGAAATCCTCAAAGCAGATACTAACACCTCAACTGAGATATTAAACAAATTACCTGATGAAGTGAGGAAGAGAAGAAATACCAGCATACTGAAAGCAAGGATATTTGGTCAAGTTACTATAAAATGGAGATTTACATGTTTGCAGAAATAATGTTACTAAACGTGCCAAGAAAATATTACACAAAACAATATCATCCTTGCGAGATTAAAAGAGACCAAAGGAACTAACAAGCAGAATGTCGACAAAACGAGCCAAGTACATTTCAAATGACTACAATGCGGATAATGTTAGAACAAAGCTTTAAATTAATCTCACCACTTTATGTTTGATTTATGAACATTGAAAAGGTAGTCGACCGCTTAGACAGATTACCACTTTGGAAAATGGCGAGGTATTATATTTCATTAACCTAATTATTTTTTAAACATATGAAGATATGAAATTGAGAATTCTTCATCAAAACAGCAACACCAACCAAAAGAAATAGAATTCGGTGAACTCTGACAAAATGTCTATGTCGTGAACTCTGACAAAATGTCTAGTTGATCTAGATTTTGCTAATGACCTGGCTCTTCTGTCTTATACACTTAACCCGACATTTTCCAACCTTGTTATCCGGGAGGAACCCTTGAAATAATTTTAAGAATAGTAAGGAACGCCTGTAAAAATTATTATATCTACAACTAATGACACTTAGCGTGATCAGTAAGTTGTAAGTTTAATAATCCAATAAAAACTGTCAATGCGTTTTTGAGTACTGAATGATTTTTTTCTGTGGATCTGTTTATTTTGGCCAACTTATTTGTCTAGTTTTGTGATTTCTTCCCCCCCCCCAACTTTGGTTTATCCTTTTTTTTTCTTTCTTACTTGATTTTTTTTAAACCTTATCCAAGTAGGCCTAAAAGTCTTATTATAAATGTCTACTCTACAAAGTGCTAATGAAATATGGTATGTTGTTACGGGGTGTTTTATATTATTTATATAATGAGTCACCCATTGACTGAGGTCAAGTTCATATAGGGGTATGTAATTTAGTCCCCGCACACAACCTTCTCCACCAACATAAATGATACTGCCAAAGGCCAGGCTGGATAATTGAACATATATTTTAATGTACAACACGATGCTCCTCAAGTATCATTAGTAAAGCCATCATACACATAGGCATAATATAGTAAGGCAGTCCTCAGTACGTTTCCATATCGTCTGTCGCTAAAACGCTGTCCTTGACAGGATTTGGCATAAACTTTATTTTACTCACGTTCATAATAATAAGAATTCCTTTCATACATAAACTGCCATCATCCACGGAGGTGTATGGATGATCCAGTGGTCGAGTATGGTATGAATCTGTAGTGAAGTAATATAATTCTTAGGAGCTCTAGACACACACGTCCGCCTGCTTTGAAAAACACACAGAGAAGAGCCCGTTTGACAGATCGCTAACTTCAACAGACCGCTACTCTAGGCGTCTGCTACTCGATCCAAAAGTCATGACGTACTTCCTGTAACCAAGGGTCACCGGTCATAAACAAAATATGACGAACTGTCGAACCGTATTGATATCGACATACATGTTATGAATTTTAATCATAACATATGTGCAAGAGTGAACGTAGTCCTATTGCACACTGCCATACGGGGTTGCTCGGTCACTGCTCACCACATCGAGAGCTAACATCGCCCGGCGTGCAAAGGTAAAAAAAAATACATTTTATTTCTTTGAATAACGATCTCTCGCGCAATCCCTAGCGACTTCTCGCTGAACAGTAGGGTTCCGTGGAATCCCGGCTGAGAAACCCTGCCTTAACCAGATGCAAGACAAAATGAGTACTTGATGAGAGATCACAGAACCGGTTCTAAAAATACACATGGAAAAGGCAAAGATTACGAATATAAATGAGGAACACTGCAGCCTAATTACTCGTAGAGAGAGATGTTTCTATTTTCAGATAGGAGTTGTGCGTTCGTTTTGGCGAAGTGTGTCCCATTAAACCTGTACACAAGGTCCGTTGGTTAAATTAGGGCATATGTCCAAATATAAAAGACCTTGTGGTCCGTCAGAACCTGGAAGATGTGGACTCATTCGTTTATATTGGTAGTAGTGTAAGGAAAATTGTGAGAACGGACAGTGATATGAAAATAAGAATACAAAGGTCAAGAGAAGCTTTTATTGTAGCAGGAAACACATGGAAATCATAATGGAAAACATAAAAGCAGTTGACAGCATTATAAGGCTGTTCTTTGTTCTGTAACCTCCATGCTACGAGAAATTGGGGGATATCTAAATACACATGGAGAAAAGAATAGGATACAGACATATAAGGGATAGAGCAGACGTGGAATACCTTAAGGGATGGGGCAGGAAATAAAGGCTAGGTTTCAATTTATTGAGGGCCTATACTCCATATTAAGTCCTTCCACATCCTCACAATCCCTTTCATGCATGTCTTCAGTTCTCTTCTCCATGTGTCCCCAGATCATCCTCCATTTCTGTCACCGGGGTGATTCCAGAACGAGGACTGCACTGTAGTGCAAAGACTCAAAAAGAATGTACCTATTTCTTTTTTTTCACCTACTTGACCAGTGTGTTGAGAGACATGTAACAATTACCGGTTGCAACTCATCTGCGAAAGTGTCACTTGAAATACCCTCTGCGCGCATGCGCACTTTTTTTCGTCTTTTTAAGGTATGCTTAAAAACTTGCAGAGATTATCTTACTTTTGTGATAGATAGCACCCTCGTACCACCTCATGGGTCCGAGAATACATTTTTTGAAAAGGGTACAATCCTTTATGGACACCCCGTATGTGTGTGTGTGTGTATATATATATATATATATATATATATATATATATATATATATATATATATATATATATATATATATATATATATATATATATATATATATATATATATATATATATATATATATATATATATATATATATATATATATATATATATTGTTGTCCTTAGAAATAGTTTTTTTTGGGGGGGTTCATATATAAAATATATGATGATTATCATGATAATGAGAGGTTACAGAGATATCTATTTCAGACTTATCATGCCGTAACTCGGCTATAGATATTTGCACTAGTGAGTTCATTAACGAAAATACAAATTTAAACTCTCGACATGACAACGTATGAAAAGACAGATGAAAGTACTAGATGAGAGGTCAAAGCAAATGGGTTTGAATGTTCAGAGAGAAAAGACAAAGATTATGAGAATAAACGTGGCACGTGAAAGCCTGAGTGCCGTATATAGAAACACATTACAAGATGAAAACCCAGACAAAGTGCGAAAAACGGACAATGCTGTAGCAGAATATTTTTTTTTTAAATTGTAAAGGGAAGATGGGATTTCGTTCCATGTAGTTAGCCATCGCGCAAAGAGTGGGTACCATCGTACAAAGAGTAGCTAGCCCTTGTAAAGAGAGTAGCTAGACCTGTTACAAAGAGTAGCTAGCCCTGTTACAAAGAGTAGCTAGCCCTCGTGCGGAGAATAGCTAACCTTCATACAAAAAATAGCTAGCAATCGTACATTGAAGAATTAGTCCTCCTACAAAAAATAGCTAGTCCTCCTAAAAAGAGTATGTAGCCCTCGTGCGAAGAGTTGCTAGCCCTTGTGTGGAGAGTAGCTAGCCCTCGTGCGGAGAGTAGTTAGCCCTCCTACAGAGAGGAACTAGCCGTCCTACAAAGAGTAGCTAGTCCTCCTACAAAGATTTGCTAATCTCGTACAAAAAGTAGCTAGCCCTTCTACTAAAAGTAGCTGGTCCTCCTCCAAAGAGTAGCTAGCCCTCCTACCAAGGTATCTAGTCCCCCTGCTAGAAGTAGCTCTCTTACAAAGACTAGATAACTGACCACAACATTTGCTTTTAATGACGTTTGAAACGACGCTGTCCGGATCATATGCAAACTAATTACGTCCCATTCTCTAGCAGAACCTTTAACTTGTCTCTGTATCTGGGGAAGGCAACCTTATCGCCAGTCGCCACATCTGGCAAAATGGTAATGACATTATGGGTAATTTCCTTATCCTTAAGTTGCTTATGAAAAACAGACATTCAAAAGGAACTTTTCTCTCATTTGGCGTTTCGGTATGCTGCGTAAAGATTTGGACCTTAGTGTGACAGGGTGGGCGAGATGATGATGATGCTGTTGTGATGTGTGATCACTTCCTTGCACACTCGCAACCGACCCGATCAACAATAAAACTCTGATTCTAAGGCAGGGGCTGTATTTATTCATACAACCCTGTCAGTGACCCTAACCCACAAAGCAAACATTAAACAAATAAAGCAAAGCAAACAAAACAAAACACCCAGCCAGTGCTCGATTGCTAATCTGAAGACGTAAACAAAGCAACGACTAGTTAGAATCATAATCGTTAAATAATGAGAAACACCATGCTCTCACCTGTCACACTCTCCTTCTTCCATGCTACGTGAAACATTCAACTATCATGCACACACACACACACACACACACACACACACACACACACACACACACACACACACTCGTGCATGTCGTCTAGCGAGACTAGTATGGTGTTGTGCATGAGGCTGGCAATCTCACCATGTAACATAGATTGCTACCGAAACCACTACTGCAAGAGCATCTGAATGCTTTGTGAGGGCTTCATGTGGATGCCAGCCCCATTTGTGGCCCCATGCTCCATAAGAAGCGAGAAGAGAAATATATATCTCCAAGTGAGCCCACGTGCTCTCGCAAACCATTCTACACAAAACAATAATTAAATAATAATAAAATGGACATAGAATAATATTCAACGATATGTACAAAGAATACTCTCATTAATGAGCATAAATCACCACCTCGCAACTGATCCATCTCAATATTCATCCCTGCGCTCTGAAGCATGTCGTATATGCCGACTGATGAGATTGGGAACTCATCATATAAAACGCATTGTTACAGAAACAAACCACTGCCATAGCATACAAATGCTTCATTCAGGCTTCTGTTGGATTCAGCCGCACTGGTGTCGCCCTGCTCTGCAAGGGGCAAACAGGAACGTTTATGTCTCAAATGTGCTCCGCGTACCACAAATCTAAATGACTATTCTCACCTCACTCAAAGTAACACACTAAAGATATACAGTAGAATAATCAATTATCGTGAAATACACTAAATTACTCTTACATTAAACAATAAAATAAAATTACTGTTGACTTAACAACTAGAACTAAATTCATCACATAAAGGAGATTTAACACGAAAACTATCTCTTCCATTACTGAAGAAAATTACCTTGACCTGCCTTCACCCACGTGACAATCACCCGATATATAAAAGCGTAACGTTATAGGCTTACAACGCTTGATAACCAAGCGTGTTAATGCAGACTCCCTGGCGCCTTCTTTATGCAGTCATCAACACGTGGCCTCCCTGTTGCCATCTTGCCAACAAGTTAATATTATCTAAATTATAGTCCCAGATAACATCTCTGTCCAGTTCCATGTATGAAATACTTTCATTCTATATTTGCCTTTCTTGCCCGGTCTGACGAATGAAATAATTGCTACTAAACTCTTACAGCCGCAGTCTGGATTTAACACCAGTAAAACCTATCCACACATATTTTCACTCATCTATCATTTCAGAACTAAATGTCCTAAACGAAATCTCCTTAGGAAACACATCTATTTATTTTGTTAAACACTAGAACTGTGCCACGCTGAATACTAATAATAAAACTACAGAATACTAAAGCTAATTTCTACAAAATACGCTAACAATTATAGCTCACGTGCTCTGGTTCCTTTGTCCATCTGCTACCCACACAGGGCGCCTCGTTTGTTCTCTCTGGGTGGCTCTTGCAAAATAGGCCCGTATCCGGCTAGGCACTTCTTTATATAAGCCGCTAAGCCTAATCACTAAACTTAGTCTGCGCGCGCAGTAATTTGGTCACTTAAATAACACTCGCCTTAGATGCTCTAGAAGGAGCCAAAAACACAAATATAACACACAACTATTTTTAGGCTTTATTGTGGACTAGTAATATATCTTCTTCTTGAAGATGATATGGTAAAAAGGCAGTGAACCACTGAGGCAATGACGATGACAAGATGGCGCGGTTACATTAGGATTAGTCAAACCGAAATACCAAACTTAAATTATTGATGACAGTATATAGTCTGAGAAGAGATAAGCAGCCATTTCATGAATGAAGTCAGACTTTTTCTTCAGCTCATGATTTAAAACTTCATTCTGGTTTCAGTTTCACGAATTTCAAGAGCTCTTCTAATTATTTTTATCTCCAGCTAACATTCAAGAATCGCGGAAGTTCACTGACGCCTGTATTTTATGTTGCTGTTTTTAAGTAAATTTTCATATGGAAATTCAAGACCGTCTTTATGACGAGATTGTAGTTAATCATGTGACTTTTGAGATGTCATTTGGTTGCTGCCTCTGTTTATGTTTTCAAGATAAACAACTGCTGCAAGTAATTGAATTCCAATAGCTCAAGCTGTTTAGGGCATCACACAAAGATCAATAGAGAGAAAACATTCATTTTCACAATTAACAAACACTAATCACTGTCTGATGTACCGAAATAAGAATACAAAAGCCAAGAGGGGCTTTCGTTGCATTGACAAGTATACGAATATCAATACAAGTCAAGACCAACAGAAAAATAGGAATCTTCAACAAAAATGTTTAGTCAGTCCTAATGTATGGCTCTGAAGCATGGAGAACTACAAAAGCAATAACTAACAAGTGGCAGATTTCCATAACTGGGTGCTTGCATAGAACACATTAATTGAATCGGTACATCGAGACCATCAAAGTGGAATTAATTACAAGAACTAGGCACATGTTGTGAAATAAAAGATGAGAAGAAACGCTGCTGATAGTGTGATAAAGTATTGCAAGGCTTTATCACTCTTTTTTTATTTCTCTCCCTTTTGTGCTCTTTCATCTTTTTTTTTTAAGTAATCTTTCTTAATCACGGATTTTACCTAAGTGTGACTTCAATGCCGCCTCTGTTATTTCCTAAACCCTACATTATCTTTTGGAACATACCTGGCTCGGTAGGCATTATTGTTAACGCGGGAGACGTCCACATGGGGAATAAAAAGAATTCGGGTGATACCTAGTTCTCTGTTTAAACAAAACGAGTGTTACCAAATTGGAACACAACGCCACGCCCGCCAGAGCGATCGACAACGATGGACTCATGACACGCAAATAAGTTGGTTACCAAAGGTAGTCTACGTTGACAGTGGCATGTTGTCTACATGACGAGATATTAAAAGAAATTAAAGGAAACCGCCCCCGCCAGCATGTCACGGAATTTTGATCAATCTCTTGTCAACTCCGTCAGTATTTAGTTACATTTTTATGTGTACTAAATTACGTGAATTTTCTAGTGGTCATCACATTTTCTTCCACCACTTTCTCTCAGGTATTAGCTATTTTCTAATCACCTTACACGCTTCCAGTAATAATTTGTCTTGTCTGTTTACCTTACCATCCCTGATGAGAGAGTAGAGGATGCAATAATGACCGACAGTCATGTTGGTAAAATTCTCGTGTACCAAACCTTGGCCGCGCCGGATTTGCACGACGTAAGCCCAGCACGTTTATTTAGCGCTGATATGGCGATTGGGATTCACTAATTACTGTCGTGAAAAGTCACAGCCCAGATGGTTACACGAGGGTCGGTGTTTGCACAAGGACGGAGAGATAAATTACCCGTCTGCGGACATATTACAGACATGCACCTGGAAGACGAAATGAGGTAATAGCATCAGGATAGAAGTATTACGAAGATATTACTTGAGATAAAAGTAAAAAGTTATTTGTAATCACTGACCAGAATATTCGGAGGTTTCACGCCCATATTTGAGAGAAATGTCTTTTTAAATAACGTGCAGAATTTTTCTATGAGGAAATATTTTGAATAGACGATATTAAACCACTCATGATTGTAACTATAGGCCGGCATTCGAGATGTAGGAATAACAACATTTCTGATTGGGGCCTGGTCTAATAGTAAACAACACATGCCAGGAACGAAAGGGGGAATGTAACCTGACACTTTAGTCGGTTGAAAGCAGTGTGAAAATTCACCTCGCACCAAGAAGACAACCAGACTTTGCCAGAGTTAGGAATAGCAGCAGATTTCATTTACCAGACCTTGTCTGAGCATCTTGAGGACTTATAGCCCAGGAAAACTCTACCATTTTAACACAGAAAACCTGAATCTGAGGAAACTGTCAAAGTGGGAACTTATTGCTAAAATAACAACACCCCAGATCACATGTAAGAGGCATCGTCCTGCTGCCTTAAACTATTTCTCTGAGCCAGCAGTCTGTGAGCTTAAAGACTGGCTTAGTGGTAACAGTTAAGTGCACTATCTCTGGAACAAGTGAGGGTATAACTGGACTGAAGTCGACGCTAGACATCATCATCAGACGGGTCTTAGAGACGCAGGACCAGCTTGGTAGTTACTCCATGACACTTCTTGGAACATGCGTCAACTTTCAAACTTGACCAGTTACGAGTGTGATCTAGTCATCCATCTGCAAAGAACCAAACATAAGCTGGAGCAGAACAGACAAACTCACTGGCCGCTAAGTAGAACATAAAAGCTGCCAAATGAACAATCCAATTTTTGAATGCCATAACATCACCTAGTGATGACAACTTTTTCTATAAGGAATTGTTCATTTTTATAACTGTTAAAACATAATTGATTATTAAATTTGTTACATGTATAAAGACAAATCTAGTTGATTTAATCATTTTGAATGTACTGCATCCGTATGTCTCAGACCATTTCTTAAATACACTTAAACAGAGCTATATAATAATAAGAGAAATTTCGCTAAATTAACTCAGCTGTGGGCTTGAACAAGCTAACGAATTATAAGAAAACCCTATCCTTCACAAACGTTGACGACAGATACTAGAGTTAACATTTGCTCAGCCTCATGTAGCATTGTTCTCGCTTTTCTGAACATCTTGTGAACACTTCCTTGAGATAGAAGCATCATTATCCTTCTACCTACAACTCTACCAAGAGTAATCTTATGCGACGGTAGACACCTTTGAAAACCCACATTAGTTACTCTTGAGTTTTTTCCACTGTTGGACCACTACTGCAGAGCGAAGGGGAAGTAACAAGTGACACAGGAAAGCAGCACAATGGGACTTCACTCGAGCTGCAAAATGAGTGACCAGGGGTAGATAATTTCTGTATCGGTCGGCCAATCCAAAACCACTGTTTGTCTTACAACCGAACACACCGCACGGAGTTGAAAAGTTAGTTGCGAGAGCCCACCCATTTTTTGCGATCGACGTGCAATGAAATGGCACACTATCACGCTTACGTCGCCTGACAAGATGGACGCCTAGTTACTGGATTAGAGGGCGGAGACATAGGATATAGTCCACGACTTCTCTTCTATTGACAACACCAAATATAACGACAAGTTCAACAGATGTCGGTACGGGTTTTCCAACATCGCGGAGCATAAGTAGAAGAGTTTCCCCGAGCTTAGCCTGTTCACAGCCTGTTCCAAAGATTCATTTGTCTGTGTGGATTTATAATCTTCAAACCTGTGGAAATTAATCTTAAATAGTGTTCTTAAGGAATTGGCGAATGGAAAAGGAGGTTCGTAAATTTTAGAAAAATTATTATTAATTTGTTTTCATTATATTAAGATTGCTTCTTGCACTTAGCCTCATAGTTAAATGTGCGGAATACTGTTTTTTCCATTACTTCACAGGTGATGGTCTGATCTGAAAAAAAAGTGTTCTGTTGTGAAAAAAAGAGTGTTCCATTGGCAGCTTTAAATGTGTAAGCTGCCAGTAAAATGACGGTTTGTTTCTGCTCCAGCCAATGCTTGTTCTGTGTAGGCTATGGACTGGTTCACTCGTCACTGGTCAAATCTGGTGGCTGCAACACGTCCCTCGTAGTATCGTGGAGTAATTGTGAAGATGGTCCAGCGTCTGTTAAGACCCGTCTTCTGGCGGTGTCTAGCTTTGACTGCAATGCTACTTTTACCACTCACGTGTTCCACAGATAGCACCACCAATTGCTACAACCGACTAGTATCATGAAATAAAGAGACAAAAATACCCTCCTGAGTATTGGGTTTCCTGGCACAAAATCAAGTGTACCCTCTTTTAATTCCAGCATCCCATCTGCCTCCGAACTTTACCCTCTTTGGGTATTAAAATTAATCACAGCGAGCGGAATACATTAATTGCATTTATATTGAACATGTTTACATTTACATACGCACTGGTAAAAAATGTATCCCCAGACTGATATTACAGTATCTGTAATTACCATCACAGGTAACTTCGAGGGAAGTGACTGCACCACTTTTCAGACACTCCTCGTCGCTTGTATTAACACTGAAGTCACACAGCCCGATTGACCAGCCTGTACGGAAGTGGGTTGCGCAATCGTCAACAAACAATTCACGCCTGAAGTCATCTGGTGCAATCACTTAAGCGATTACAATTAATCCTTAAGGATGGTCAATGACGCCTTGACCTGACACGAATCGAAATGCGAAAATGTAAACAGTGACTGAGGTATAGATTTATGTGCTCTGAAAATGAGAAATAAATAGATAGTGGCAGAGAGAGATAGAGAATATACGCATAAGAGAACGACAAATTATGTGACAGTGGCGCAGAATTTTATTCACCTCTTTATCAAATACTCACACGTTGATTTTCACACACACACACACACACATAGTGAGTTGAACACTATATATATATATATATATATATATATATATATATATATATATATATATATATATATATATATATATATATATATATATATATATATATATATATATATATATATATATATATATATATATATATATATATATATATATATATATTAAATACATACAAGTTGATAAATCTATATTATCAAGATCACTTAGTGACAAGATGATTCGCAAAGATTTCAAATTCAAATCACCAAGTTCAGCTGCTCATTATGTCAGTGCGTGAAGTGAATTCATCTGCTTTCAACCGTGTATTGCACGACATAAATTTACTCAGATTCATTGCATAAAACCCACTTGTTATCAGAAAATCATTTCGTGAAGAGCTCCAGTGTAGTCGGTGCCATTTAAAGATCAGACAGCAGACACTGTGCAACGGTTTGTCGACGCTATGGAGATATCAAAGCGTTAAGAGACAATATACCTTCCAAGTTCTCGCTACATGTGCAAAGGTTTTCATCAATAAGTCCTCGACTTGGAGATAACCCACACGGCGTAACATAAATCAACAGTGGACAGTCAGTACATACCATCACATACTGGTACAGTGGAGAAAATTTTAAAGAGTCATAGACAGTGTAGATTTGATATCCGTGTGGTAACACTTTTTCACTAGTTACATAGGTTCACTCTCATATTTAATTAGCTTCATTTCTACATTTCATCTCTGTGTGTGCATTGCCTTTCACCATCGTCCTTTTTACTTTCTACTAACCCTACATGTTTATATATTTAACTAATAAACCGTATAGCCATCTTGATCATTACCTAGTTTGTTAATGAATCACTCGTGCTGTCTGTGTTACATATATACATATAAGTTAAATCCTTCAATTAGAGGATGTTGGGGGCTGTTTCTTTATCGAGATCTGAGGGCAGAAGATAAAGTCGTAGTGAAATAGAAAACTTTCCGTGATTTATTAGAAAACACATTCTAGAGGAAAGTATTCGCCTTCTCTTCTTCTTGTCTTTACTGGAGTCCTATGCTCCTTTTGGAGCTTAAGAGTTATGAATGAGGGAATGAAGTACTTATTAGTTTTATTTTAGTGATACCTTTAAATTAAAAAGAAGTCTCGTCTTCAGCTTTCGTACAACGTAGACCTTCAGGCAAATTTTCCCCATGCTTAATAAGCATTATGCGGAATATCTACTATAAAATTATTATCCCTGTCCTTACAATTTCTTCTTCGCCATATCTTTTTCATATGTTTTGCTTCTTTTTAATATGTTTTGCTTTGTGACTGTGAAATATTGTGATAGGTATAGCGTGCAGCATTTTGATCTCACATGACTGAGTGTCTGTTATGCAAGAGATGGACAACAGGCTTGTGTATGACTAACGATATCAACACATAATATCATCGTCACAGACCCGGAATGATACCTTCATATTAGCCACGTGCTGGAGGTTCTACAACTATGAATAGGTCAGTATGCTCTATGCATCTGTTTTTTTTTTAGTTTTCAAAATCGTGAGACAAGTCTGTCCAGCTCTTAAACAGAATGTTCCCTTCAAATGTAATATAGAACAATATGTATTTCATTTTGAACACATTTGGCTGCATAATGGTTTTCTCTGAACATAACAAAAAAGCAAAAAACAAACCATGTTGATAGGTTGGACATGTTTGCTTTTGAAATATCAATTTCTATGAGCGTACTAAATCTAAAAAAATCTTAATTGAAATACTTTGAATTGCCCAATTTGTCGTACAGTCCTATTTTCCGAGGGTTCATTACAATGAGGAGAGGATTCGACTGGAACCGGTGGATGAACTATGGTTTTAGATTTTCAGACTTTCTATGCTGTTGCCGAAGGAGATCTAAAGCAGATGTGTGGAAGGAGTACTCATTGTGCAAGAATATTTATAATACCAAAATGAGACGAGACTTGGCGATTGCTGCCAGCAGTTATGAATAAACCGCTTCCGCAAATAAGTCATCAGAGGGTCAATGCCAATGGTCATCCACAGTCCAGATAATAATCACGTTGCGTCGTACGCAGTGAGCAACCTTCATAGCTGGATAGCAAGAGAGGATCCATTTTCCCTCTGCCAAAGAGGATTCTACAGTCTGTCCGCAATTGACGAATGTACATTGCCAAACATTTTCAAATTATAGGGCCTGCAGTTTGTACTGCTCGTCATGGCTTTTGTGGTCACAAATATCATACCACTACATATTAAAATATTTTACAGAGAATAAATGTGCTATTATGTTTATAAAGGATAGGGACACATCGGATGTTAAAAAAAAAAAAAACAAGTATTGAACTACAAGAGACGCATTCCACACGGTTGTGTATTCTTATGATTCTTCTATTTGGTTGTTTTATTTCATTTACATCATATCAGTACGTGTCATTGTATTTAAAGGAAAATAAAGATGCTTATATATATATATATATACACGGCCGGATTAAAAACTCTGGAGGCCCTAGGCTTTTAAGGTATTTTGGGGCTCCTCTCCAATCGTCTAAAAGGTAAAAGAAGGATGGAAAAAGAGAAAAAAAAACTGATTTCAGATAAATGTTTTTATTAATACTTGTAATAATATGTGAAAACAAAACAAGTGTTCGTTACATCCCGTAGATTTTGGTTAAAGATAGTGAGGCCCTTGCAAAGAAAATGTAGTTTAAAAAAGGAAAAAAAGGGGTGGAAGTAACTAAGAAACTAACTGTTGTACACATACTATTACCCTGCACGCACGAGCGTACTATCATTCACGTGCCGTTTCTGTAGAACTCTGTGCGTTACGACTCCGTTGCTTTTTTTCGCGAAGCTGTGGCCCTAGGCCCCTGTTTAGTGGGCCTAATGAATAATCCGGGGGTGTATATATATATAGGCTAATCAGAATTAAATCCGATAAAGAAAGAAAACCTTATTCACCACTTTATGTTATTTCGGTCTGAAATAATACACCGTGCTTAGAAACTGCAGCAACAAAAGGCCAGATTAACCTTGATCACTTATATCAACAAGATAAACTGAGGCACAGAAAATAAAAGCTTTGAAATTGCTGTTTATTCATTTCTGCAAGATGAAAGGGCAGACCTTGTCAGAACTGAGCAGCATCTTTAAGGTTTTTTTTTTTTAAAATCGCTTATTCTATTTTGTTTTCTCTCACCTTGTGACGCGCAACTATATCTTCAAAGGAAGATCATTAATAAACCCAGGATCTTGTTTTAGCCCGCGCTGGTCTCTGATTGAACCATCTTCCGTAAACAGGTTTATTAAGTATGATATATTATTTGTCGCTGGTGTAAGAGCTATGGAAACCACTATCTTAATGAGCCACGAATTATCATGCTTCGTATTCTTATTCATGCATTCTTGTTTCCCATGAAATTGTTAAAACGGTGCACGCAAAATTATCATTAAATAACGTCATGCTTTGGGTCCCGATCTATATAATTATGAAAGGGATATTCCTTTTTCTTCCATCATAATATGAATCGGCATAATCATGTTATATTTTTGTTACCCGGTTATATTTGTGTATTTAAAGAACATTGCTGAATTCTACATCCATTAGATTCTTGTCCTTGAATAGGATTCATTTCAATTTATCTTTAACATTGATTGTCTGAATCTCAGCTCTTTTTTATGCTGCGCATTGGCTATCCACATACTTCTTAAAAAGCCTTCTAGATATGGTTTAGTTGTGTTAATCAGTGCAGATATCATCATCATCATCCTCACTATCATTTACTTCATGCAAAGTGTAAGCTTATAGTGGCTCTTCCACAATTGGTCCCCACCTACCTCAGCTCTCACCTGTGGCTCCAAGTAGCTGGTGCATGTACAGCGGCCACACCCCGGTACACCCCCTTGACTGGCGGGCTAAACCAGGTGAGGGTAGCCAAGGGGTTCAAACCCTCGGTGAAAACACAGGGCTTGTCTACCTAGCATGTGAAGACTGGATTTGGTGGACTATGCGGACGAAGCCACCAGCTGGCTCAACGGATATGAAGGCAACTACCAGCAGCGCGGAGTGGAACGCAAAGAGCACGGCGAGACACTTAGAACGCCCTGGTCATCCACTGCATCCTGTATTGTGTCCAGTCGTCTCGATAATATCTTGCCACTGGACCAGATAATTTAGGACGAGAATGAGGATGGCAATTAGCGCAACTCTTCCTCACTTAGATCCAATTACAGCGCAAGTCACAGCTTCAGACAGAAACATACAGACAGTACACCCAAAGACTTGTGGCGATGGGGGAGTGGCGAACCAGAAAGTGTGGATACACTCAAGCTGCAGCCACAATCCTGCACACAGGCGGCTCAGGCCATAGGGTCGTTTCTCGCTGGAACTTTCAAGCAGCGGCGAGATCCGGCAGCCCCCTGAGCGACTGAGCAGCCCTCTTTAGGATCACTCTGCTCACCTCCATAGCATGAGGAAGGGGCTAGAAAAGGTGCCCTGAACATAGCCTGCTTCAACCTACTCTGACCAGCTTGACGCGGCTGGAGGGTATCCCAATCATGCGTACGAACAAAAAATAAGAAAAAAAATGAAGGTGCTTACCTTCGCCACGTGGAACGTGCGAACACTACTCGACAATACCCTGGCCGACAGACCTGAAAGACGGACTTACACTTGTGGCCAAAGAACTGGCGCGCTATAACGTCGATATAGCAGCCCTAAGCGAGACGCGACTACCAGACGAAGGTCAGATTACTGAAATTGGAGGTGGCTAATCATTTTATTGGAATGGGCGGGACAGCAAGGAACGGCGTGAGGCTGGCATTGGATTCGCAATTAAATCTCATATCGTACGTAAACTTGTCAAATCTCCTAAGGGCACTAACGATCGCCTAATGGCCCTTCATGTCCCACTAGGAAGAAACAGATGTGCCACACTGATAAGTGCATATGCCCCAACAATGACAACCCCCGAGGAAACAAAATAAAAGTTCTATGACGAACTTAACTCTATTATCTCATCAGTTCCTAAATCTGAGAAACTTATTATTCTCGGCGACTTCAGTGCTAGAGTAGGCACTGACCACAACACCTGGGATGGAGTACTTGGAAAACATGGCATAGGCAAATGTAATAGTAATGGGCTTCTATTACTCAGCCTGTGTGTCACACATGATTTGTCCATCACGAACACCATGTTTCGTCTACCCACTGGAAATAAAACAACATGGATGCACCCCCGCTACAAACGGTGGCATCTCATTGATTATGTCGTCACGAGAAGGAGCGACAGGCGTGACGTGAGAGTGACCAAGGCCATGTGTGGTGCCGAATGCTGGACCGACCACAGGCTGATTGTATCAAAACTCAACCTTAACAAACAGCCCAAGCGAAGACACCAGAGTCAGAAACCCATGAAGAGGCTCAACGTCACAAAACTTAAAAGCGAAGCAACCGCAGAGAGCTTCTCAAGAGACTTGGACAGCCGTCTGAGGGACGTTGGGCTCAGTCAAACCACCATAGAGGAAAACTGGGCCACTCTGAAGAACATTGTGTACTCTGCAGCCTCTGAGAGCCTGGGATACACAACACTCAAGAACCCTGACCGGTTTGATGTGAATGAAGAAAATATTAAAACACTGCTGGCTGAAAAATATCGCTTGCATAGAGACTATCAAAGCAACCCTTCCTCAACATAAAAAAGGCAGCCTTTACCAATATATGCAGAGTTGTCCAGAATAAGCTCAGGAAAATGCATGATGCATGGCTCAGCAATAAAGCAGACGAGATACAGAGATATGCAGACAGAAATGACTCAAAGCGCTTTTATGATGCCCTGAAAGCAATTTATGGCCCTCAGTCGAATCAATCATCACCGGTCCTAAACGCTGATGGCATGGCATTGCTCACTGATAAAACGCATATTTTGGAACGCTGGGCAGAACACTTCAATGCCACCTTAAATTATCCATCAACCGTCAACGACCAGGCCATTGCAAGCATACCGCAAGTTACAGTCAATGTCAGACTTGACCTTCCACCCAGCGTGGAAGAGGTCAAGAAAGCAGCCAGTCTACTGTCCAGCGGTAAAGCCCCTGGATCAGATGCCATTCCTGCTGAGATTTATAAAGCTGGAGGTAGCATGCTGCAGCAGAGACTAACTGACCTCTTCCACTCAGTCTGGGATGAAGAACAGATACCACAGAAATTGAAAGATGCCACCATCATTAACATATACAAGCGAAAGGGAAATCATCAATCATGTGAAAACCATAGGGGAATCTCCCTATTATCTATTGCGGGCAAAATCCTGGCTCGAGTCCTGCTCAACCGCTTGACTGTTCATCTCGAATCGCAGGACTTACTCCCAGAAATTCAGTGTGGTTTCCGAGCAGGCCGCGGGACAGTCGATATGATATTTGCCGCACGCCGACTTAAGGAGAAATGCCAGGTACAGTACAATGACCTATACACAACATTTATTGACTTGACCAAGGCCTTTGACACTGTCAATAGGGACGGACTATGGAAAATTATGGCGAAATTCGGTTGTCCCGATAAGTTCTTCTCAATTGTCCGCCAGTTTCATGAAGGTATGATGGCTCGCGTATTGAATGATGGAGAACCTTCTCAACCCTTTCCCGCCACAAACGGTGTCAAACAGGGATGTGTGCTCGCCCCGACACTATTCAGTATGGTATTTTCTGCCATGCTCTCTGACGTTACGCATGGCAGTAGTGATGGCGTACACATCAGATACAGGACAGATGGGAAGCTATTCAATTTGAGACGATTACAGTCCTTTACGAAGGTGAATGAAACAATGATCTCTGACTTCGTCTTTGCGGACGACTGTGCCCTCAACACCTGCACAGAATTGGACATGCAGAACAATATGAGGAGGCTTTCTGTAGCGTGGGATGACTTTGATCTTGCTATCAATACGAAGAAATCTGAAGTAATGTTGCAACCTTCTCCTGGGAAACCTTACTGCGAACCAAATATCACAGTAAAGAACCAACGTCTCCAAGTGGTGGATAGCTTCACTTATCTTGGCAGTACTGTCATAGATTTTCGATAGGGGAATTAAAACATAGATTGGTCCCTTCTGAATAGAAATAGAACAGGTGATAGCTCAGTGAGAGGTAATGTAAAGAAAATAGATTTTCACGAGTGAGATGGTAGAAACTAATAGAGTCTGTCCCTGAAACGCGAGAAGCTTCTCTCGGTCAGCCTATCTTATACAACAGATCTAGAATAGTCAGACAGTCTATTAGAACATATATAGTAATCTATATATACCACTCACATACACACACACATAAGTGAGGACAGTTAGACGCACAGACGTCAAAAAAATATAACAATGGAATATATATATATATTTTGGAACGAGCTGACCGACACACTTGAATAAAGTTTATGTAAATTTTATTAACATAAAGAAAATTTTCCACAACAAATAAGTTTGCTTATCAAGCACATATAAATACACATAAGTTAATGAATTTCTAAAAGAATAATAGACCCATAGGTGTAATCCTTTCCCCCTCTGTTTAGCCCACGATCCCGTTAGAAGAAAAGTTATAGCCCCAAAGAGTCACAAATTTATACACTATGGTCTAGGATTTCCCTCTATTGTTAAGAACAGAGTTGATATATTAATCTGTCCTAAGAGGAAATCAGCATTTGCAACAAAAATTGCATAAAGAAATTTCAAAGTGGGTGCATGAATATACAAAAATGAAAAGAATCACTCGTTCTGCTTTCTCTCTGTTCATTCAGCAGGGGCCCCTGACATACTTTCTTACCTACACACGTGGTGTTTCTCGCCGTCTGCCGCAAACTTCAGGACACTTCTTTACGATGAATCTGTATTCTTTTGATAAAGAGAATCCCAGCTCTGCAGATACAGGTTTCTTTCAATGTTCCGGGGAGCATTCACTTCACAATTAGTTTTTAAGATTACTATTAATGTCACTTGAATCAGTTTGGGTAAGAAAGTTTAAACGGGCTCACAGTGTCAGAATCACGAGGTTTCCACTACTTAGGAAAATGACAGGTTGGTAACTTCTCTCAAATGTAAAATTCTTGGTCACACCACAATTAGTCAAAAACGTCGGAAATGTTAACATTCGTAATTTTTCTCGCCACAGGGGCTGAAGGTACAATGAGATGGTTGGGAAGAATTATAATCTGGCTCGATAGGCCCAGTTATTGCATTTAGTATTAAAGTTCGTGAGATGAGTACTCTGTCTTTTTCTGGATGCAAACACAATGCCAGACAGGTTGTAACTTGGAAACTCACTTATTTAAATTACAAAAATGTTTCTTCTAGGTTCTTCTCATATACTGAAACCGCTGGTAGATGTTGGGCTTTACCCAGAATACTGTATAAAGAAAAAGAAACATACAGAATACTTAAACATAATATTATACACATCCTATCCTACCCTCGCGTAAAACATAATATTCACTTCGGTTATTAACTTTAAGTTAAAGACTATAAGCTTAGCGCTTGTCTCATCGTTTAAACTTCCGTGAAATAAATTCTAGTCATTACAAGAATCAATCATCATGAATTAGAAATACATACGTATTTCGTCAATACTCAATGATGAATCAGTGCATTAATTTAGATGGTAAAACTATTCTCTGACTGGTTACTAGCAATTAAATTTAATTTATTAATAGCTGAATGAGTTTAGATAGAAATATAATTTATTTGCTATCCACTGTAACACAGTAAACTTTAGAGAATTATCCTTTAATCACCCTGCACAGAAATTAAACTATGTAAAAATGAAAAAGGCGATCTACCACTAAAATCACTCAACACTACTAGATATATATATATATCTACCATTAGCGCAGAAGTAAAACGATCTCCAATCGACCAACTAAATGAAGCTTCTATTAACAGAGATCTTAGGAATCGAAAGCTAGATGGTTCTAGTCTTTCTGGCTGTACTGGGTGAATTAAGTTAGAATTTTGGAGTATATATCTCTCCGAAATCAGGGGAAAGTTACGTCTATAACCCGACCCGACTCATTTCCCAGATGTTCGCACCTACGTCCAGATTTACATATTTCCTTGCTCATTCTACGAATGAAACGAATTCTACACACCCTTACCGAAACCAGACTTAACACCTACAGTACATTCTCTCGATCTGATCCGACCTCGGCAATAAAACTCACAGTGTGCGTTTTACACGTTCTGCTTCATATGGCCGTTCCCAGCGATCAATGTCTTTCATCTCAAATCTTTTACCAAGAATAATTAACTATAGGCGGACAGATCAGAGAAAAATAATAGACGATAGTCTTACTTCTTATCCCTGTCGAGAACGAATTAACACGATTCGATCTCATCAAAGAACTTAGCTTAACAGCAATAAAATGCGTTGCTAAATTAGAAAGGAAAAAGACAAAGGTATGAATGGGAGAGTATATCTTAACAATCGAGCGTATGCGAAAAAAAAAGAAAGGTAAAAAGAGCGACAGAAAGGTAAAAGACAAGTGCAGAATGAAGAATAAATATCTGAAATTTATTAATCATAATATCTCTGCCACAAGTACCCTTACCAAAGATGCGAATATCGACACCGAGGTCAACAACAGAATTGCCAAGGGAAGTGCGGCTTTCGGAAGACTAAGATTAAATGTCTGGGATCGACAAGGAATTAGTGCCGCCACCAAGATAAAAGTATATCATGCAATAGTGCTCACTACCCTCCTGTATGCCTGTGAAACATGGACAGTGTATAGCAGACATGCCAAGAAGCTTAATCACTTCCACATGAGCTGTCTTCGCAGGATTCTCATGATCAAGTGGCATGATAGAGTATCTAATTCTGAGGTCCTCAACAGAGCACATATCTCAAGCATCTACACATTGCTGCAGAGGACCCAAATTAAATGGTCCGGACATGTTGTTCGCATGCCCGAAAAACGCCTCCCAAAGCAGTTGATGTACAGCGAACTCTCCATGGGTAAGTGAACAGTAGAGGGACAAAAGAAACGCTTCAAAGCCACACTGAAAGCATCGTTGAGCAGCTTCAAAATTGATGTCTTCTCCTGGGAGACTATTGCACAGGATCGCTGTGCCTGGCGGACAAACATCACTCAAGGCGCTCGCATTGCAGAACAGAATTTAGCTGATAAGGCAGAAGGCAAGCGTGATGCAAGAAAGGTCAGAAAGCACAGCAACACTACTGTCGACTCTAACCATTTGTGCCCCGTATGTGGCAGGGCTTGTAGGGCCAAAATATGACTAATTAGCCATATGAGATCGCGGCACAGATGTATCACAACTCAAGTCTGAAGCTGTCGCCATCTTCGCTTGCGATGGGCAACTATTATTATTATTATTATTTTCGTAAACTCTTGCTGTGGGTAGTAAAGGTGAACTGGTCGGGAACCTTTCTCCTGTGATGGCTGAATCCTTTTTTCTGACGTCATTCTGTCTCTTCTAGTGACATAAATGGCACTTCTCAAACAATTCATCTAACACGATGTGCTTGTTGTCATCTTCTGTTACTGTGACAGAGATTTTCGTCATCATCATCATCATCATTTTCCTTGGTATTCCTTATGGAGCATGGAACCACCACTACAGCTTATCCGCTGACAGGAAGCCTACAACAAGCATCAACATGCTGTAGCAGCAGTGGTTTTCTGTGGCTGTTTCTTTTATATGACAAGTTTGCCAGCCGCAAGGACCTCAATTTAGTTGCCTTGCACCCTGAGGGTACAGTAGCCCTATTCTTTCTTCGTCTCATCATAGACCCCCGTGAACTAACTATATGGGGCGTCAAAGATTGTGGCCGTATGTAAATCAGTGAAGATCTTGTGACAGTATGTAAATCAGTGAAGAGATTGTGAGATTACTTAAATCAGTGAAGAAATTGAGACAATGTATTAGTGAAGAAATTGAGACTATGTATAAATCAGTGAATAAATTGAGACAATGTATAAATCAGTGAAGAAATTGAGACAATATGTAAATCAGAGAAGAGATTGTGAGATTATTGTGACGAAATCAGTCGTGCTTTTTGATAACTCTCATTCACTCCGGCAGTGATTAGCGCAGATAATCTGTCCGAGTAGACATCTTGACGGAAGGCACTTAGACAGGTAATCAGTTCACACATTTCTTTGTGAGAGTGCACAATATGTCACCGGAAATATTACGTCTTATTATAAAGAGGTCACGCGTGGGAATATTAAATTTAATATTTTAAACACGCGGGGAAAATTATGAATTTAAACACCCCAACCCACGTAGTGCGGAAAGAGCTTACGATTGGATTGAAGTGAGAGCCGGAATATACAGTGAATCTCATTGGCAAGTTTCCCGAGTGTTCAATCTGTGATTTGAACTGAAAATAAAATCTAGCGAACTCAGAGACACAGAACAGACAGTGTTGCAACTTCAAACGAACAACTCCCAAAAAGCAAGAAAGAGAAGGATCGGACCTAGAATTCCATATTTATAAGTGACAGATCGAAGTATTTGGTAAATTTAAAATCCTTAAAAATTAAGCCCGCCTTTATAAATACAAGACTGTAAACGTAAGGGACCAGGACTTTAAATTCAGAGTCTGAACAACTAAAGGAATTTGATCACCCGTCAAAGAGGAATTATTACAGTTTCCCAGACCAAGTGTATCGCAGAACACCCGTCGAAGAGGAATTACTAGTTTCCCAGGCCAAGTGTATCACAGAACACCCATCATAAGAAGGAGTTACGAGTACTATATTTTCCCAGACCAAGTGATTCGAGAGCATAAGCACCGAAATTGCTCGTGTCCATTCGAAACATGTGCGAGGAGATTGTGTATAACCCGAAATCTTGGGGTAAATTGTGAACATTTCTTTTACAAATGTGAATTAACATGTTTTCTTGTTAAGTGGTTATATATGAGGCTGGCAACCTCAACATACGAAAATAGTATATTATTAAACGACTACAGCAAGCGCTGGTGATTGTTTCTGGCTAGTCACGCGGAAAACCCGACAGAAGAGGTGACCCCAGACTCCGACTGGAGCAGTGACGAGTGATGATTACATCACATGTGCCTCAAGTGTATCCTATCATTTTGTGAGATATATGTAGCTTGTTAATGTTAATTCAGGCACTAATCATTATTCGCACTGTCCGGACACATTTTGCCAGTTAATACCCAGAGGAATATTTGTGAATTTTAAATCATCTTTCTTGAGCTACGTTGTGTACTCAAGAATTTAATTCTTCTGGGAGATTAACATTGGTGGGTGGACAGCGAGAGGATGCGCCTGTTAAGCTTCAAACTCAGTGTACTTAGCAGAGGCATTTGTCTTTCTATTTTTTCTAAAAGGACGTGGTTACAAGTTATCAGACGGTTCGAAGTACTGAAGTTACTACTCCACTCGTGTGAGAGAAGTACATTCATCACCAAGAAGAGACAAAAACCACAGCTACAGGACTCCCTTATAAAAGTTAAATGCTTAAAAAAGGTACCAGCAAAACGGACTTTTTTTTATAAATCCTCACCTACGTTTCAGTAACGAATACTTGTATTTTCAGCAAAATTTCACCAATCTTTCCATATTTACTTTAACTGTGAAAGACTAATTCATTATTAAATTTGTTACAAGTTGTTTTAAAACTAAACAATCATAGTCGCTTCAGTTTTTTTATATGTATGAAAGCAAACGTATGAGCCAGAATATTATATATATATATATATATATATATATATATATATATATATATATATATATATATATATATATATATATATATATATATATATATATATATATATATATATATATATATATATATATATATATATATATACATACATACATATATTTACATCTAAACAGAGCTATACAATAATAAGTGGAATTTGCTGAATTAACTCAGCTGGGGGCTTGAACGGGCTAAAAACCATTGCTTAAATCCTTCACAAAAGGCGACGGACAGATATACGTTAGCCATTGCTCATCGCTATGCCGCATGGTTCTTGACTTCTGAATGCTCCTTTCGGATAGAAGCGTCATTACACTTCTATCTACATCTCTGCCAAGAGTAATCTTGTGCGAAGGTAAACACCTTTGACAACCGAGTTTAGATACTCTTGAGTTTTTGGCCACTGTTGGGCCACTACTGCAAAGCAGGGGAGGCAATCCGTGACAATTATGAAAACCAGTGCAGAAATTATCACAATATGTAAATCTCGACTGACTTGACATTTAAATTGAAAATAAATTCTGATTATTTTGGTGGACCTGATTTCTTTTGATCCCCATATATTTTCTATCGCAATAAAAGCTCCTCTGACCCTCCGACTATGTGTATATTGCTGTCCAGGTGCTATTTCACACCTGTCTAAAAATCAAGCCATATGAAAGCATTTTAATAGGTAAGGGTTCCGTGTTTATTAAAACTTATGTTATGACTTCCGCCCGCCATCGGAAAAAGGCACGGAAACATTGCTTTAAACAGTTGCTGCAATCTTTTTCTCAGCCTATAATACTCAGGATGGTGACACAACAAGAGAAATCCATACTAGAATTGCTTTGGCAGCTAGCGCCTTCAATAGATTATCTAACATTTGGAAATTACGATCATTGAATATACATACCAAGCTTCGTCTGTTTAATTCAAATGAAAAATAACAAAATCATTGGAGAACAGCCGATACATTCGAGAAAAATTCGGCATGTTGAAAGAATTCAAGACTAATCTTTAAACAATGCTTTTTCTCAGCCTATAATACAAAAGAAACACTATAACAATGAAAGGAGGGCAGGTGAGAAATTCGGTCAATGTCTTAAATTGAGAAATTCGGTCAATGTCTTAATTTACAATATATCTTCCCATCTCTCTCTCTCTCTCTCTCTCTCTCTCTCTCTCTCTCTCTCTCTCTCTGTCTATCTACCTATCTATCTATCTATCTATCTATCTATCTATCTATCTATCTATCTATCTATCTATCTATCTATCTTTTTTTTTCTCTCACATATACACGCATATTTCTGTCTATCTTCCGTGCAATTCAGAGAATTATTGTTTGCGCTCATAAAGCAAGGGATACAACCACAATATCGTAAGACGGCAACTGTTATTTCCCTTTAATCAATTTAAAATTGCTTTTTAAACTTTGAGCTATCAATAAATGGGTACTTGACTCTGCTCTTGGGTTAGGGAAGACAAAGCGTGGAAGGGAACTGGTCATACCACCTCATAAAGCTGGACCTAGAAAAGGTAGGTCTCTTAATACTTCACTCCGCTAGTATCTGCTGTGAGGGTACCTTTTAATGGCAGACCAGACTATACGGTCTTTCATATTTGAACATGCACCCTAATATAACCGACTAATTATTAAGTAAATTTCAAACAATTGAATGTTATTTAAATTAGAATAATTCAATCATACTAATATTTATAATTCATTCTGCAAAAAAAAATTATTACCGATGTAAAATTGTCTTTCATAACCTGTCGTAAATCATTTAAAATGAACTCTGAAGCCTATAATAGTCGCCCTGCACTAGCTTGAGTTGTTGGCATGCTCGAAACGACTCTACAAGCGGCTTGAATGTGGTAGGATTATGTGTCTTCTTCTTCTTCTTCTTCTTTGATCCTTAGCCGCCGACCGTCAAAGCAGTCAGTGGCCATCACACCTAGTGGCGTCTTGTGGGGCAACAACAAATTGATTCCACTTTGCTCGGTCGGTGGCCATCCTTCGTACAGTGCCCCAACTCTGGTTCATTCTTTGCATCTCAGCCTCCACAGTCCTCCGCCAGGTTGTTTTTGGTCGGCCTCTCTTTCGTTTTCCTTCAGGGGTCCAAAGCATAGCTGTTCTTGTGATGGCATCGGGGTCTCTTCTGAGGACATGACCAACCCAGCTCCAGCGTCTGCCAGCTATGATGGTGTGCATGTCCTCTTGCTTGCTACGAGTAAGCAGATCTTGGTTAGTGATGGTATTTGGCCAAAAGATTCGGTGAATTTTTTTAGACATGTTGTGTGAAAAGTGGACAATTTCGACATTTCCTTCTCTGTAACTCTCCAGCATTCCGCACCATAGAGAAGCACAGAAAGCACACAGCTCTGATATAATCTTAATTTTGTGCTTGTGCTGTATTGGGAGGACTTCCAGATGTTGTTTAGGCTAAAGAAGGCTGTTCTTGCCTTATTCATTCTGATGTTGATGTCTGTACCTGCCCCGCCGTCTGTTGTTACTATGCTTCCTAGGTATGTGAAGGTATCTGTCTGTACCAATTGCTGATTCCTTACTGATATGGGCTCAGGGTTGCTCACATTGAGCGTCATGACCTCAGACTTCTTTAAATTGATATTCAAGCCCACCTGCTGGCTAAACTTATTAAGTCTATCCGTTTTTTCCTGGATGTGTTGAAGTGAATGTGCTAGTAGTGCAATGTCATCTGCATATTCCAGATCTTCCAATGTAGAAAATGTTGTCCATCTTATTCCTCTTGGACTGCCCTCTGTTGTCTGGCGCATCACCCAGTCTATGACTGTTAAAAATAGAGTGGTTGATAAGGGGCATCCCTTTCGTACTCCTGTCTTCACCTCAAAGGTTAGGTTGCTCTGACCAACACTACACGTAAAGTTGGCATAGAGGCTTTTTATGATTGACACTATGCAGCTTGGAATTCCATAAGCCCTCAGTATTTTCCATAAACTGTCCCTATGTATGCTGTCGAAAGCCTTTTCAAAATCAACAAAATTAATGTAAAGCTGTCTTTGCCATTCTGAGCACTGCTCTATAATGTTCCTGAGAATATGATCTACACATTTCCTGTTCTTTCTAAATCCTGCTTGTTCTTTCCAAAGGGTTAAAGAACGGCAAAGCTCCGGGCCATGATAACTTAAATGCAGAGCTATTTAAGACAGACCCTGAGCTAGCAGCAGAACTATTAGAACCACTATTTGCACAAGTCTGGAAAACGGGGACAACACCATCAGAGTGGAACAAAGGAATAATTGTCAAATTGCCCAAGAAGGGAGATCTTGCAGACTGCAATAATTGGAGAGGAATCACTCTTCTCTCAGTTCCCAGCAAAATACTAGGCAGGATAATTATACAGAGAATTTCAAAGGCAGTAGACAACAAACTGAGGATTATGTGTGAATGACCTAAAATATGAACTTAACTTTATAGTACCAATGGATTCCATCACCTCTCAATCTTCCCGAAACTCTCTCTTGAAAAAAAAAAAAGCTTAATTAAAATTATAAACTGCAGAAAACACGATGCCGTCTTCTTACTTTCATCTTACTTGAACAAGTATTGGAGTGAAGATGGAAGTTTGAGAACACATTGCTAGTTCTTAAGGACGTGAACATTCCGAAGCGACATACTTGATTGTTGATGATTCCTTTTGTTGTGATTCTTTCTCTTCAGTTTCTTACAAAAGTGCTCTAATTCTGAGTAAAGACCAAATCTGATCTGTCATCAAACCGGTCGATGTATAGTTTAGTTTTTTCACTAACGAATTTGAATTTTTTACTTTAATTAAATGAACCCTGAAAATGTCATGAATATAGATATTAATATATATATATATATAAAATCCCAGCTTTTTCTATCAGTAACGCTCCCTAAAATAGTAACATTCGCCAAAGAAAAGTGCGCAAAGCGTGTTCATACTTTTTTTTAACCTAGGATGTAAAACAAATATTTTGTTTTTTTAATACTCTCCCGAAAATAGTAACAGTGGACAAATAAAAGGGCGCAAGTGTTGGTGTGCATGCGGGGGCAAACATTTGAACATGTGTGACGGGGTAAGGAAATGATAGATACACATAAACAAACTTAGATTAGAACACATAACTAAAATGATAAGCATGCATAAGATAACCTAGGTAAGGTGTAACTAATACACAATGAAACGCGAACGTTGACGAAACGCGAACGTTTCATAAACGTTTCATACAGTGAAACGAAACGCGAACGTTTCGAGAACGAAATGCAAACGTTTGATGAAAAATTAAACGAAACGCAAACGTTTCATACAGTGGGAAAGATATAACAAGAACAAAACACAAACGTTTATGAAACGTAACGTCAATGTTCAGGTATAGAAACATAAACGAAACGCAAACGTTCAGCTACGAACCAAATACGATTTTTGCTTTTTTGATTTATTTTTTCTGCTATAAAAGACAAAGGTTTCAGTATTAAAAAACAGTCTGATGTAGTGCTCACAAGACGCAGGTCAACACCTAGGCATTCTTGCGGTAGCAAGCCTATAGATATCTGGTATAACAGATAGTTGATTTTGCAGAACATTTTTTTTTCTATTTCAAAACAAAAACTACATACTCGACAACTATTGACTCCAGACGGAGTATCAGGGCATCAGGTTAGTTGAAATGTCCTAACGTACTTTGTTAACATTTTAGTGAAATCGTGGCGAATGTCCGATAATGTGCAGATTGCTTTTAAGTTTTAGAGAAGCCCTAGCGTGAATATAGAGCAGAAACATTTATAGCTACAGAATTGTGAAAGAAGTGATCTTAATTTTTATAAGAACTCAGCGTATGGATTCGCTAAGAGACATTTTTATTCGTGTTGTGAATATCTGTTACGAATAGCACTGGCGCCTAGAGAATCTGAAGTTCAAGTAGATGGTCATGCCATCATACAATAAGCATTAAATAATGCTGAAGAAGCTGGAATTATAGAAGCACAGCCAAATCAAGAAGAAATGTTAGTTGAGGTTGCCTTTGAATTTAACGCTAATTACGAAGGTGAAATTTATCGAGACGAGTACATTGTAGTTCATTTTGATCATAGTGAAGAAAGAGAAGAACAACCAGTTGAGGTCCCACATTGGGAAGTGTTAAGATCTATTATCTTTGAGCATATCAATGACACTGATGAAGAGTTCAAACATTTATTAGACGTTTTAGGTTTTCAAGAGGGAAATTAAACTAGTAGAGTGTATCTCTCGTTATTCTACATATACTGATCCTTATTGAACTGTTGTGAACTATTTTATTGAAGTTTGAATTTTCAAAGTTGAACGGTCATTAAATGTTAACACAATCTGAACTCGTTACTAGATTCTGCGAAGTTCATGAGTTGAGAGTTCTGAATTGATATAGTGTTATCTAAGAGCATATAACCAAGAAGAAAGTTGAAGATTTAAACTGAAGCCACTACTTACGTTATATCCAGCACAGATTGTACTAATCTTGTGGGCCAAGTAATTCCTGGCAGTAAACCTGGGTTGAACACAAACAAGGAACCTTCCATCTCTGGCGAAAAGCTAGCGTTACCTTGAACCAAAACGGAACCGAAGGAAGACTGAACTTTCTGAAGGGACATTTTATGCGGAGACTTATGATATATAACATAGACTCTTTCAGTATCACAGAAGAAGAACTTATATAAATATTGACATTAAAATAATCTCTTACATTACAAACACCATCCTGTCACACATGTTGGAATCTTTTTGAACGAGCCAGTCTTCTCTCCCAGCTGTACATCGCACTGTCTCGATCGAGAAATCCCAAAAATGTAAAAGTACAAATTAAACCAACAGGAAATCAAGGTGCTCATATGATGGACAATCGAATGTTCACAACTAACATTGTTTTTCAAAACATATCTGAATAATTAAAATTGCAGTTAGGTATTGGTGCTTTTGAATTTAATTCCCGTCTTATGGCGGGCTTTAACACTAGTTTATATATAATTAACTCTTGTTTGGAATAAAACCGGAGTTCCAGGAGGTCTTTGGGAAGACAGAAAAATTAAGACTACTGTACACTCAGACATGTCGTACTAGGCGACTTATATACTGATGTCCATGGGGGTGGTAACCTCATTATGTAAAATATATTGCCACGGAAACTAACGCTGCAAGAGCATGTGACTGCTTGAGGCATGCTAAGGTCAAGGGGACCAGTTGCAGTGGTGGCTTCATGCTCCGTAGAGAGTGCAAAGGAAAAGGATGATGATGACGATGATGATGAGGATTAAATATTGCATTTAATTTCTATACGTATATTATGGTGTAATTCTGTGTGGATTGAAAATGAAGCAAGAAATTGGAGCAGTGGAGCAGTCAAAGTATTCTTCGCCCCAGCACCGAGCAAGCACCCGATGCTCCACTGTTCCGCACTGCAGCTCCGGTCTCAGTTTCAAAGTCCGGAATTAAAACTCTGATCTTTGAACAATCATTGCTAAATAACTATCACTGTGGCGTAATGGAATTACAGCGAAAGCTAGTTTATATAATAAATCAGTAATTACGGCAAAAGTTATTCTTTGTTTTAAAAGTCAGTTAACACAGCAAAAGCTGTTGCCTATTTCATTAGCCAGTGCTGTCAGTTTAAAAAAAAAAAGGTTACATTTGAATAATCTGGTTAAAACTTTGAGACTGCTTGACAAAGAAGAACATTTCAGCATCTCTGATCCAAGCTATATAGAGCGTCTACAAGACTTGCAGAAATTATGTGAGTGCGGCAAACCATAAGTCAGAAGAGTTCAGGACCATCACTGGTGTAAGACAGGATAATACTCTGTCACATTATCTTTTCATACTCCTCATGAACGATGTCATCAAAGCATGTAAGGGGATGGCAAGAAAGTATTAAATGGGATACTGGAATATGAGGCTGGTCTGTATAACAGTGCTAGGGGTATTTGCTGATAATGTTGCTCTGATAGCTAAATCAGAGGAACATATTCAATCCAATCTGCAAGTTTGGAAGGAATAGCTGAAGAAGAGAGGAGTGGTCATCAGCAGCTCCAAAACAAAAACCATGGTGATTTTCCTGAGGAAAAAAGGCATCATATAATGCTGGGAGAACAAGTTCTGGAACAGGTCGACTACTTTAAATGCCTTGTAGCTGTCACAAACTGGAAGGGAGTCTTTGTAAGGTATGCTTAAAAACTTGCAGAGATTATCTTACTTTTGTGATAGAAAGGATCCTCGTACCACGTCATAGGGCCGAGAATAAGTTTTTTGAAAAGGGTACAATCTTTTATGGACACCCTGTATATAGTGAATATATGTGTGTGCGTTCACATCTAGTGGCAGAGTGTTTCTTCAAGTGCAGTTATGCTATCACTTCCTACATTTATTTTTATAACAGTCATGTTTTCCCTGTATCTGTTCAGCCCCAGTTTGCCGTGACCTCTCATCAAGTATTTGTTTTATGTTAAATAGTTAACGGAAAACGTTAAGAGTGTTGTCATGTATAGAACTGCTTCGTTTAGCCCCCCGGGCGTTTCTGAAGAGACAAACAAAGAATATGATTACTGCACTCTCTGGCTTGTAGTACTTGGTGACTAATATGACAGATTGTGTGTATGGGACTGGCAAACACATCATGACAAACAGATTACCACAGAAACTACCGCGGCAAGAGCAAGTGACTGCATAGTCAATGATTCCTACAAGGGGCCCAGTTTCAGTGGTGGATGCATGCTCCGTAGGGAGCATTAAGGAAAATGATGATGAAACGTTGAGGTATAGAACTGAAGTTGGCTGTAAATAAAGGCTGTTTCGACATCATAATACACACATTTATAAACCTGACGTTAGCGGTAAATAAAGGTTGTTTTGACATCATAATACACACATTTATAAACCTGAAGTTGGCGATAAATAAAGGCTGTTTCGACATCATAATACAGGCATTTATAAACCAGAAGTTGGCGATAAATAAAGGCTGTTTTGAAATCATAATACACACATTTATAAACCTGAAGTTGGCGATAAAGAAAGGCTGTTTTGACATCATAATACACACATTTATAAACCTGAGGTTGGCGATAAATACAGGCTGTTTTGACTTCATAAAATCCACATTTATAAATGCCATGAATTTTTTTCTTTTGCCGCTTTGAAGCAAGGAGCCACCACTTCAGCGCAGCCGGTCCCCATAATCCCTGCACCAAAGTATTCATGCGCTTTAGCCGCTGTGGTTTCAGTGGCAAGTGTTGCTAGGAGACTATTGTGACGGTATTGCCTCCCCTGCTTTGCAGTAGTGGTCCAACAGTGGCCAAAACTCAAGAGCATCTATTATAGGCTTCAATGGAGTCTATCTTTACACAAGATTACTCTTGGCAGAAATGTCGATAGAAGAGTAGTAAAGCTTCTATCACATGGGAGTCTTCATAAGATATTCAGATAAGCGAAAACAATGCTGGCTGTCGCTGAGCACGTTAATTCTATAATCTGCCGACACTTTTATGAAGAATTTAGCAATGGTTTCTTCTAGCTCGTTAAGCCCCCACAGCTGAGTTAATCAGTGGAATTTATTATTATAATAAATATAGCTCTGTTTAGAGTGTGTGTTTAGTAACTTTGACTGAGACAAATATTTAGTACATTTAAAAGGATTGAATCGAAGTTAAATTTGTAATCATTACAAATAACAAAAATTTAATAATCACTTTAAGTTTTAACAGTTGGAAAATAATTTGAATATTTATGGAAAAGATTTCATCACTTGGATGGGATTTAACTAAATAAAGGAGGTCACTTTTGGCAGCGGATATTTTCACTTAGCTGCCACTAGTGGTTTCTTCTCCCGCTGGGTCAGTTCCTTTCACTCTGCTCTTGCTCGTCTCTGGTCACAGTTCAGGCGCCGCACGTTCCCAGAACGTCAAGGAGTAACGGCTAAGTTGGTTCCGCGTCTGTCTATAAGACTCTCTTATGATGGCGTCACGCACAACGTCAGTCCACTTCTACCTTTACTTGGTTCCAGAGATAGTACTTTCTGCTGGTACCACCAATAAATGGTAATAGAAATAGAAACGAAACGCTCTTCTGAGTATGGCGTTTTTCTAACACATTTATGTGCCCCCCTCTTCTATTCTACCATCCCATGTCAGAATTTACCCTCGATGAGAATTAAATTTAATCCCTCGGGATAAAACTTCCTCTACATTTAAACTGAATAGCTTTAGCTTTACATTACATTTAAATGAAAAGGTTAAACGTACAGATATAATATGTGACCTTTACACTGGTTTAAAGCATGTAAGCTTACATTAATTTTGAAGTGAATATTTTTATAGGGACATTTACACTGCTTTGAAAATGTATTATTCTTAGAATGTACATCATTTCTTTCATCTTTCCCTCCTGTCGCATGAAAATATAATTAATAGTAGGTAAAGCTTGACAGCTGTATAGGCGTGATGGACAATAGTGCACACGGAAGTGTGATAGTGATGCGCAAGAGAGATAGGCAGAAGGCACAGGCTGAGTCAGTGAGTTCTTCACTAAGAAAACCACACACACAGCTCTTCTTGTTATTTCTGGCGACAATATTACTCTTTTGCACACACTGTGTCACTCACAAATAGTAGGGTAAAGGAGTAAAGTTAGATTGAGGATTTGGTAGTCTGAACTGAACGAACAATCCTATCGAGGTTAACTCAATTTTATTTAATTTAGAAATGTAAATAAATCAATAAGGATTTTTACAGCAAATAAGAATAAAGATTATCACGAGAAAACAAACTCACAACAATTTGATGATTTTAAAGAAGAAAAAAATTATTACACCAATAGTGAAAACAAGGATTAAGAATGAATTGTATTAGTAAAGTTCCCGGCAGGCCTAATAGGCTTTTGCTGGAAAATAGGTGAAATACTGTTTGTGTGTAAATGAATGTTTGTTCCTTTGTTCCTTTGGTGTGAATGTTGGAAACAACTTATATCCTGGGGTTCTCTTGGGAAAATATATCGTAATCCAATGCTTGAAATTAACTTCACTGTTCGAATAAGGTATCCACAAAGGGGCACATAATCTGAACCCGATGGTATAAATCCAAGATTGGGGTAACGACTTCACTGTTCGAATAAGGTATCCACAAAGGGCACAGAATCTGAACACGATTTTATAAATCCAAGAAAGGTGTAACGTATCCACAGTTGATGCGATATCCACAGATAACGAATTTGCTTCCAAAGGTGGGATGGAGGGTTAAAATGGGTGGAGTATGGTACGGGTGATGGTTGTTAAGGGTAATATCTGGTGTTGAGAATCGTTGCAATAATTGCAGTAATTGAAGTAATTGAAATGATTGAAATGATTGAAATAATTGAAGGGAATTATTGTGACTGGTGGACGAGGACTATATGGCCACTGGCCAAAGGTAACCTCTTTTCAGCAATACGAGACAAGACTTGCACTGCGTAAATCTGTTAGACAAAACAAAAATACATGTGTAACTACTCTTCTGCTGCAACATGCAGATTACAACAGAAACAATTTAAGCAGTGTCCAGCGTCGGCATGTTGATATCCATGCATGCGTCTCATTCCTAAAATAGGTCAGTCCATTCTTAAACATTCCTGTCTGCTGTGAATGAATTAGCTGGCCAGTCCAGGTACATAAACAATAACAAGACTTGCTTCCTCCCCTGTCAGACAAAGTTACATGAGGGTCCGCTAGAGAATCCTTCTTTGCTTTCCACCGTTCATTCCTTCCAGCATTCATAATAATATGCTCATACATTAATGTTACAAACATTGAAAAGTAAAATGATCATTGAAATTATGAATGATACAAACATTGTAACATAACATCGCTTTAAAATACAAGCAGTGAAAATAAATGAATTTTCGTAAGCATTTATGATACATACATGATAAAGGAAACCCGTTTATATAATACACTTAGACTTTCACCATGATAGTAATATATTTCATTAGACTTTCACCATGATAATAATATATTTCATATCTATATATTTGAGCTAATTTCCTATATACTGGAAAAGCGAATACATACCCGCTCCGGAATTTTAGTCTGTTAAGTTAAACTAGAGGGCACTATGTGTGTTTAACTCAAGTCTCCCTATGCATAGTTTTTTAGTTTACAAGGCTAAGACGTGCGTCTCTCTCTTACAGTATGCTATCACCAAGTGAAGTCTAAACTAGTTTCTTAAAGACAGAAAGAAAGAAAGAATTATTTTCGATTTACCCGCTACATTTTAAACGTTCCCACGATAGCAAAAAGTATCGCTGCAAATTAGTTTGCATATAGAATGTCACTTGTACGTGCTGTGGTTCCGAGCTCAGAAGTTTTAACAATGAGGAAGAAGACAGGCCATAAATTTCTAGACAGACGAGTCTGGAAATTCCTAACGAACGTGAACACTGCTTGACCGTATCTTCACCTGGGTTAAGGTGGGGACAAGGCAAGTGCGTGAGAAACATTTTTTTCGGAAACTTAGGATAGACAGAAAATAAAGCAATATACAGGATGGACAGAAAATTTCAAATATGCAAATTATCTTCACTCTGCGACAGATACCCCGAACTTAAGTTAGTTGCCCAACTAAATCAGAGAGAGAGATGATAATTTGGCTTGTGTGTATCATTCCCGGTGTCGTCCATTAGTTCCTTTTCTGTTCCTTCTTCCGAGGTTCCCTCAGATTGTTTCTTATCTGCTGGCGTTAGAAGATTATTTTCTCCACCACTAGCGAGTTCCTCTACTGAATGTCTGCTTACAAAATCTGCTCCTACATTTTCAGGACCTGGGATGTACTCGACCCTGAAGGAATAGACACTTAGCAAAATAGCTTTGCGTAAAGCGTTGGCTTTAGCGTATGGGACTGGGTAAATCTTAGTCCTGACAGGCTTAGGATCTAATACTTTTATATCAAACTCCAAGAGGTTGGTTAGTCCCGGTTTATCGGTGAGCACTTCTGAATATTCGGCTAACAGTTGTTTGACATCATGCTGTTGCAATTCAGTTAATGTTTCACAGAGCTTCACATCCGTGTGTGATTCTTCCTGTTTTAGCGGGTATTCAGCATATTCGTGGGGGTCATTATCCGCTTCCATTGCAACCGCTAAGGTCAGGAGATGTGCTTGAGGAGCAGCGAGGCGTTCCATGTACTTTTTAAGTAAGTTAACATGATAAATCTTTTCCTTCCCTCGTATGGAGATTTTGTAGTTTGTTCGAGAGATTTTCTCGAGTACTTCAAATGGTCCCTGCCATCCTATCTGAAGTTTGTTATTCCCTGTTGGGAGTAACAGCAGTACTTTCTCTCCAGGTTGTAGTACTCTTTCCTTCGCAGTCTTATTGTACCGTTTTGCATGCTTGGCACGAGCTTGTCGGAGGTTAGTGTTGGCTAATTCCCAACCTATCTTTAACCTTTCCTTCAGTTCTTGCACATATTTTGATGCAGATACAATAGATTCGTCTGCTTTCTGGTCTGTTAAAGACCTAAGCAATGCTTCCAGGGGTCCCTTTATTGGCCGTCCAAATAATAATGTTGCAGGAGGTAGACCAGTGGAGGCATGCGGCACTCCCCTATAGGCAAATAAGGCAGCCGGCAAGAATAAGTCCCAGTTTTCTGGTCTTTCTTGTGCTAATTTTCGCAGCATGGTGATGAGGGTCCCGTTATATCTCTCTACCTGTCCGTTTGCTTGTGGATTATAGGGTGAGGTGTGGATATGCTGAGTACGGAAGATCTTAAAGACCTCTTCCATCAGATGTCCTCTAAACTGCGATCCATTATCAGTGAGTATTTGCTGTGGAAATCCGAGCCTTGTGAAAATACTCACGAGCGCTTCTGCGACATGCACAGAATCAGAAGAAGGGAGCGCCACTGCTTCTGACCACATAGTACAGGTGTCGACTAGAGTCAAAATACAGCAATTTCTCCGCTTTGTTCTTAAGAGTGGGCCTACTATATCTACAGCTACTCTTTCGAAAGGCGTACCGACAATAGGCATTTCTCCCAATGGAGCAGGGGGTGTCCAGTGTCTTGGTGCCACCCTTTGGCATTGCGCACAGGATTTCACAAATCGGATGATGTCCCCGTTCATCCCAGGCCAGTAATAGTGCGCTGCTATTCTTTGCATGGTAGCATTATGTCCCCTGTGGCCGCTAAAAGGAAGAGCGTGTCCCATCTCTAAAATTTGTGACCTATAAGTAGTTGGAACAACCAACTGGCTATGTTCTTGTCCAGTGTTGCCCGACCTACGGTATAGTAATCCCGATTTTGAATAAAAGTTTCCCTTTTTCAGCGGGTTACTGGCAAGTGGCAGTTTCTTAAAACATGGTCCCAGTGTTGGATCCTTGTGTTGAGCATCCTTCAATTCCCGTGGTAACAGGTTTGTCACTGGTCCTGGTTCCTGTTCTGTCCTTGCCTGACCTCTTGTAGTTACTGCTGCAGCTATCAGAGGTTTTCTTGGTTCCCCCAAGAACACATAGCGACATCCAAGAATTACGTCATAGATTGGATTCTTCATAATGGCAGCTCGAATCCATCCTTTAACAAATTTTGAATCAATATAAACGTTTGCTATTTTCAATGTCATAGGAGTGTCTCCTTTCACGGCTCCACACAGATCTACTGTCTCCGAGGTTATCTGCTCAGGTGTGACCAAATGTGAAGCGATTATACAGTCAAACTGTAATCCTGTGTCATAAAGACAGCGCACAAATTTCCCGTTTGCGATAATCTGATCCGTTACAGAATTCCGTTCTGGTTTACCACATTTTGTTCTGTCCTGACGCTGTTCTGGTGCGTCTCCTTGTAAACACGCCGCCAAGTGCGAGCTGGGCCGATTTCTACATTCTTTTGTATTGTGCGAGGTCTGCTTACAATGATGACAATATTTCCTCTCCCTCCTCATGAAGTAAGGGGGGTTTTCCTGTGCATTTTTCGTGTTTGAGTTAGTTGACCGGTCTCTGCGTGTATCTTGCGTTGGAGCGTTTACCTGTGATCGCTGATTTTGGGTGGGCTGGGTGATTGGTTTAGCTTGAAGTTCGGCAGGTTTCCGTTTGAAGGTTTGAGTCTCTGCTATAGCATTTTGAAACCTTTCTGCTAACGTAAGGATTGGTTCGAGTCGGTCTGCCCCGTGCTCCACTAGGAACTTTCTCATCTCTGGTGACATTGTTTCCTTGATTTGCTCTACCAGGAAGAGTTCATGTAATCCTTCGTAAGTCTTAGGAAATTTTTCCAAATCGCGCCACTTTTCGAGATATGATTCAATCCTAGCAGCAAATTGGCCAAATGTTTCTCCTCCTTCTTTGTGAGATCGGCGAAAACGCTTTCGGTAATTGTCGGCTGTAAGCTGAAAACGCCGTAACAGTGCTTGCTTGAGAGCGTCATAATCATTCTGTTCTGCTGGGGTTAATTTTGTAAAAACTTCGTAAGCCGTCCCTCTTAATCCTTGAGAAAGTTTAAGATTCCACATGCTTTTGGGCAGGCCATACGATGAAGCAGTTTGCTCATATCTATCCAGGAACAGATCAATTTGTTCATTTCGCTCGCAAAATTTTTCCATTGGGAAAGTCATTGCAGGTGAGTTGAGTGCTAGATCAGCAGAGGCGTTGTCAGGTGATGAAGCGTTAGTGGGAGAAGCGGGACGATTTTGAACCTCTAGTTCTTTGAGCCGGAACTCATGAGCCCGTATCCTTTCTTTTTCTTCTCTTTGTTTTTCTATTTCGGCCTCTATGAATGCATTACCTTCTACTTCACTCATTCCAACCTCTTTAGTGTATTTTAAAAGACCCATCCTTAGTTTTAGTAAATCAGTCATTTTCTATATTTCTGTGCAGGTTGTTACACTCTCTCAGTATGTTACACTAGTTTCTGGGTATTACTAATATTTCTATGAAGTATTGTAATACAACAAACCAATACAACTAACTGATAATCAATTTACCAAGCCCCAGGGAGTACTATTAATTCTATGAAGTAATGTAACTCATTAATGGAAGTTTAGTATAATTGAATTTTTTGACAATTCCTTATTTCTGCTGAATTAAGGTCTCATCACTTGAGTAATACTCAAGTATAAACAATTCCCTTCAATATCTCACACACATACACACTCTACTGCCTGTTAAATGTACCACTTAATTACCTTAGTTAACTATTTAACGTAATTATATAACCCTGAATTAAATTAGTGACAGCAACGTTCTGTTACTTTAAAATTATAATTGTTCTGTTCAGATACTACCAGAAGTGTCGTTGTCTAGGGCGTTATAAAATTATAGTCCACAGTATAGACTAATAGTTCAAGATTCCTTACAGTTTCTGCAGAACTATTTAAAGACAAGATTCCCTGTAGTCACTGTGAAATAAGAATCCAGAAATTCAAATCCAAGGACGAGATTCCCAATTATTGTCGCATGAAAATATAATTAATAGTAGGTAAAGCTTGACAGCTGTATAGGCGTGATGGACAATAGTGCACACGGAAGTGTGATAGTGATGCGCAAGAGAGATAGGCAGAAGGCACAGGCTGAGTCAGTGAGTTCTTCACTAAGAAAACCACACACACAGCTCTTCTTGTTATTTCTGGCGACAATATTACTCTTTTGCACACACTGTGTCACTCACAAATAGTAGGGTAAAGGAGTAAAGTTAGATTGAGGATTTGGTAGTCTGAACTGAACGAACAATCCTATCGAGGTTAACTCAATTTTATTCAATTTAGAAATGTAAATAAATCAATAAGGATTTTTACAGCAAATAAGAATAAAGATTATCACGAGAAAACAAACTCACAACAATTTGATGATTTTAAAGAAGAAAAAAATTATTACACCAATAGTGAAAACAAGGATTAAGAATGAATTGTATTAGTAAAGTTCCCGGCAGGCCTGATAGGCTTTTGCTGGAAAATAGGTGAAATACTGTTTGTGTGTAAATGAATGTTTGTTCCTTTGTTCCTTTGGTGTGAATGTTGGAAACAACTTATATCCTGGGGTTCTCTTGGGAAAATATATCGTAATCCAATGCTTGAAATTAACTTCACTGTTCGAATAAGGTATCCACAAAGGGGCACATAATCTGAACCCGATGGTATAAATCCAAGATTGGGGTAACGACTTCACTGTTCGAATAAGGTATCCACAAAGGGCACAGAATCTGAACACGATTTTATAAATCCAAGAAAGGTGTAACGTATCCACAGTTGATGCGATATCCACAGATAACGAATTTGCTTCCAAAGGTGGGATGGAGGGTTAAAATGGGTGGAGTATGGTACGGGTGATGGTTGTTAAGGGTAATATCTGGTGTTGAGAATCGTTGCAATAATTGCAGTAATTGAAGTAATTGAAATGATTGAAATGATTGAAATAATTGAAGGGAATTATTGTGACTGGTGGACGAGGACTATATGGCCACTGGCCAAAGGTAACCTCTTTTCAGCAATACGAGACAAGACTTGCACTGCGTAAATCTGTTAGACAAAACAAAAATACATGTGTAACTACTCTTCTGCTGCAACATGCAGATTACAACAGAAACAATTTAAGCAGTGTCCAGCGTCGGCATGTTGATATCCATGCATGCGTCTCATTCCTAAAATAGGTCAGTCCATCCTTAAACATTCCTGTCTGCTGTGAATGAATTAGCTGGCCAGTCCAGGTACATAAACAATAACAAGACTTGCTTCCTCCCCTGTCAGACAAAGTTACATGAGGGTCCGCTAGAGAATCCTTCTTTGCTTTCCACCGTTCATTCCTTCCAGCATTCATAATAATATGCTCATACATTAATGTTACAAACATTGAAAAGTAAAATGATCATTGAAATTATGAATGATACAAACATTGTAACATAACATCGCTTTAAAATACAAGCAGTGAAAATAAATGAATTTTCGTAAGCATTTATGATACATACATGATAAAGGAAACCCGTTTATATAATACACTTAGACTTTCACCATGATAGTAATATATTTCATTAGACTTTCACCATGATAATAATATATTTCATATCTATATATTTGAGCTAATTTCCTATATACTGGAAAAGCGAATACATACCCGCTCCGGAATTTTAGTCTGTTAAGTTAAACTAGAGGGCACTATGTGTGTTTAACTCAAGTCTCCCTATGCATAGTTTTTTACTTTACAAGGCTAAGACGTGCGTCTCTCTCTTACAGTATGCTATCACCAAGTGAAGTCTAAACTAGTTTCTTAAAGACAGAAAGAAAGAAAGAATTATTTTCGATTTACCCGCTACATTTTAAACGTTCCCACGATAGCAAAAAGTATCGCTGCAAATTAGTTTGCATATAGAATGTCACTTGTACGTGCTGTGGTTCCGAGCTCAGAAGTTTTAACAATGAAGAAGAAGACAGGCCATAAATTTCTAGACAGACGAGTCTGGAAATTCCTAACGAACGTGAACACTGCTTGACCGTATCTTCACCTGGGTTAAGGTGGGGACAAGGCAAGTGCGTGAGAAACATTTTTTTCGGAAACTTAGGATAGACAGAAAATAAAGCAATATACAGGATGGACAGAAAATTTCAAATATGCAAATTATCTTCACTCTGCGACACCTCCCTACTCCATAGGGAACCTGGAATTACTTTACGAAACTATCAACAAAGCAATCACCAGTCCGTGCAGTGGTGATTCATGAATCATCATTCTAAATACTGAGGTTGCCAGCCTCAAATGACTTTGAAATCAAATACCGAGTTTCACACATTAAACTTCAAATGGTAATATATAGATGTATATGTTAGTTCACATGTTAGTAGTAAAATATGAAATGTAAATCACAACTTACGCAAATCCTGGCTACAGACTTGTTTGCTCAGATAAATAAAAGAGACGAATAGTTCTCTTATACGCGTCTGGGATGTCTTTAATTTTGCAATAGATTCCCCTCTGACTCCGTGTTTCTTCAGTTTCCTAGTCCCCGGGACTCCTTATTAAAATTTGAAGAGATGTCCTGTGCTTTGTAAGTCTTATCTGGTTCTCCAGTAAAAGGTCCGCTTAACAAATAGGAATTATGAATCTAGTCTTCACTCTGGTGAGGTCTGAGATAGTTTTGGCGAGCTTGAAATTCACAGTGAGTTAAAACTGCGAAATGATCAGGCTATATTGCTCTCAATGTTGTTATGAATCTAATCAGAAAGATCCAATCATTTCAAACAGGTCGGGTGTGGCCCTTTCAAAATATTTCCTACATGGGAAAATTTTGCAAAGGTCATGTCTCCCACATATGTTAATATGATGCCTTGCATACACTCTCACAAACACATTTGTAGACTCATATTGTCTAAAATGTAATAAATCCATGATTACATTTAACCAAGTAACCGGAAGCGATTATATCACACGTCTGCCCCCAGGTGTCACACAGACAGTAATATTGTTATCTGTCGTATGAGTGCGCAAACTCAGTGTCTTATCGGTAATTATATCCGATGCGCTAACCGATGTACGTGTTAATCTGCCACGCCTATAACCACAAATCTGGGTAGCGCCAAGCAATTGTGATGTATCATATCAGTCGCTCCTTGCAAATGTGATATTTATCACCTACAGTGTGACTTGATAAAATCAAATATCTGCTACTTAGCAGAAAAATAAAGAAAGAAAGAATGAAAGTGCGATAATTGACAGCACATAATAAAAACCAGTACCACAAATGTACCAATACTGCCGAAGAGAACCAAATATCGATAGAGGTCGTCCATTTCGTCACAGCTATACTGAACGTTTGACACTACGAGGTTGCCAGCCTCACGCACAACCTCATTTTAGTCGCCTCTGACGTCATTGTCTGAGATATCAGTAACCCAATTCTTTCTTTGTCTCGTGAGAGACCCCGGGGAGTTGGGAGAGATATTTATAAACATAACATGTCGGATAACTCCTGACAACTTTGAACAAGATTTTTTAACCTTTTTTTTGGGCCTTGGGCCCCTTTGATTGTCCGATTAAGGCTATGGACCCCTTTTGATTGCCCGATCAACGCTATGTACTGCTTTGATTAACCAATAAAGGCTATAGACCCCTTTGATTGTTCGGTGAAGGTTATGGACCCTTCTTAGAAAAAAATACATAACAGCATAATAAAAATATGTTACACTTTAAACTTCAGGTTATGTACGCGAATCCATTCGCGGAGAGCCAAGGGGTTCATGGACCACAAGTTAAGAAATGCTGACTTAGTGTCTTAGACATGAGTCAGGTATATTTTGGGACAAGATTAATCATAACTCCGCATCCGACAAGACATTTATTTATTTTTAAATGACAGTGGAGACGGGTTAAAGGCATACAAAAGGAATCGCTGATTAGTAAAACACGTCAAACACAGATTAAGAGCGTACGTAGAAGGAGCACAGGGGACAGCCACGGAATACACAATGAAGAGACACTGTGACAGGTCTGAGACAGAAAATTATGGAAAGTTTGATATAGTGACGTCAGACAAGGTGAGTAAAGGATAATTGTTGTTCATGTCATCACGTCTGCGTCCTACGGAGCGATAGCATTGATTGATAAAAGGTAGTCCCATAGAAGATCATGCAGTAGGAGAGGGAAGTGTTAGAGACTTTACTATACTAGATCTCAGCTATATGAGGTAGGCGCGCCTTTGCCTTCCCTAACTCAAAACCAGAATAACTATCCATTTACAGCTGGGTAGATTGGGGCGTGATGCTTCCTGGTTTCAAATTCGGTAACTTTACCTCATGATGCAAGGGCTCTAACCACCCTGCCTTCGATGCTCATAATGATTTGATTACCATGATTAATGTATCTTTGATGTGTAGTATTACATCTCTTTACTCAATGTCAAATCACAGGCTTTCTTAAAACTTTTCAGTCTCTCATTTCCATCTCTGCACACACACAAAAACTGAGAGAGGGGGGAAGAGGAGAAGAGAGAAAAAATGAGGAAGCGAGCAATGTCCTTTTTTTTATATTTGAAACCATGTTCGTCCAAACTAATTACTTTTTTAATGAATACTGAATGTAATGGCAGTAAGACTAGAATAAAGACGACATATAGCACTTAAAAATATTCTTCTCGAGCTACAAGATCAAAAGTAATTGATGTAATCATCACTCACTCCCTGCTCCATTCGCAGTCTGGGGTTATCTCTGCTTTTGGTTCTTCCGTGAAAACTAGCATGAAGCAATCACCAGCGTTTGCTGTGGTCGTTCATGAAAGTATCCTTTTCATATGCTGAGGTTGCCAGCCTAGTATGAATCTTTAACACCACTTGCCAGTATAAACCTGTCGGATGCACAGTATAAAATTTATGTTTACAACGTACCTCAATATTGGGATATCCTACACTTCTGGCTCGGTAGAATTGTCTTGGCAACTTAACAGAGATGCCTCGAACACACGTATGGGGTATTATTTCTATTTTAGAATCCTTATGTGACTTGTGAGTGGTCTTGTAGAATTCCGGGTTTCGTGTTGATATTGGCGAGTTTTCTAATGATGTACAGAGATGCTCTTAATACGTTTTGTGCTGCAGTATAAATTCAGAATCCAACTCTATTATTTTCTGTTGCTGTAGTAAAATCTATGAGATAATCGCTTATTTCCGTAAGATTTTAGTTATATGATGAATAAAAACCCCAGCCCTCATGTGCCTGACTGGTTGCATCTTCATCACCAGTAGGGCGATGCCTTTTGTGCAGTGGGAATGCTAAGAAATGACCCGCCGTAGAAATCTAATACGCTTTAGTTTCGGTTTCGACAACGTAGAAAAAACAAACTTTTAACATTGTCGTGTGGTGAGTACTGGGGCAACTACAACAGTAGTTTTTGCCAGGAATTGTCTATGAGATATAGATATAAGGTCTCTAGAAATTGGCTCGTTAAGAAAGAAAAAAGACCTATTCGAGATAGGGACAAGAAGACAGGAATGCGAATGCTTTCCACTAGACAGTGTTTTCTAATTAATTATGGAAAGAGTTCTGTTTCCCCACGACCTTAGCTTCTGCCCTTAGATCCCGTAAAGAAAAAGCCCCCAACCTCATCTGAGTAGAGAAAGGTTCCTATAGGTGAATATGTAACACCGACAGCACGAGTGATACATTAACAAACTCTTGATAATGATCAACCGATCGTTGGGTTTATTAATGAAATATCCACACATATAGGGTTAGTAATGGTTAGAACGTGATGATGGTGAAAGACGATTCACACAAAACACACAGATGAGATAATAAAATTATAGTTAATTAAGTAATAGTTAATTAAGAATGAACTGGTGTAAAGTGAAATGATGATGTGATATGATACGTGTTACCAAAATGGTGAGTACTCTACACAGTCCATGTGTCTCTAAATGCTTCTCCTAGATATGAGGATTCACATGTATGCATAAAATGTCCCAAGTTGTTATACGTTATGTCGAGTGGGGTATCTCTAAGCTGAGGACGTTCTGATGAATACCGTTGTCGTACAGAGAACGCTGACGAGATATCTATGTATATTCCTTCACTGTTTGAGTATATCTCTGTAGTGTGGATCAACAGTTAATAGTTGTCATATGAACAAAAAGTCTGTTGTCTAATCTCCCGACGGTACTGGTCAGACTGAATATCTTCACGAAATGTTAGTGATATGGAGATTCATAATCTTGCGTATGTAGTCGTGATTCATATACTTTCGAGTCTGCTTCATAAAATGCGCTTAAGAGTGTGTTGCACGTGGTATAAATATGCGATTCCTCTTTTGAGCTCTTTTGCTTGACTTCAGATAATAATGATCTTTCGAGTGATTTGAATGTATGATGACTCTGTATTGAACTTGTGATAACTCTGTATTGAAATAGCAAATGTGGATCGCAAATATGAGATGAAAGAGCAAATGTCGGAGAAAATACAATATGAAAAATGTAGGAAAAGATGGAGCAAAAAGGCCTTTGCGCTCGTTTATCACAATAGCCCCTCCTCAAGTGTGATGTCAATCGTACTCAGGAGGCATTGTAGAAATTCAAATTCTATTAGTTGGTATAAGAGTATAGGAGTAAAAGGGGAGAGATAGGAAAAATGTAACTAAAACGAAACATCTTTTTCTATTGGGCATAACTAACGCAGACTGACCAATGGACTACGAGGGACATAGTTTGTTTAGAATTGTTTTGTTTTTTTCAAACTAAATTTTAAAAGTTGTAGTAGTGCCTTCTTTCATTGGTCGGCTCTGATAGATATTGGCAAAAGGCATAGTGGTCTCGGAGCCATTTGATTAGAAAATTTGATTCAAACACTTACGTTGAGATCAGATGTGATAGCTTGTAAAATTAAATACTAATTCACTATCTGGACGGGGCAGAGCAAAACTGAGGCCATATTCTTTGCCAGTCAACGTTATTTGTGACATATTTCTTTGAACTAGTGGTAAGAATGCTTTATGTATTTACATGCTTGATTAAAACTGAAAAAGTCAGATACTGCTGTGGAAGAGTGAAGGACATGCCGGAAGCAAACATTATTGAGTCCTCACATTTAACTGTATTTGACTGTTGCATATTATTATGATTTTGTATTAATATTTTGTATTGGAAATGTTAGGAAGCCTCTGTGTTCTATGAACACTTTTCAACATGCCTAGAGCATTTATAAGTTAGAAAAGAAAAAGAAAAGAAGAAAATCATATATAATGGAGATGTGGTTACTCCACATTATTGCATTGAAGCAAACTATGTAAAAGTACAGTGGCGTATCTGCCATAGGGACCTGTTGTGTGGTCTCAGAAGGGTGTGAGTCATAAATTAGGGGCTGATGCACATGAATGCACAAGAGGCTGACCCCATACCGTCATGTATAGATAGGGATAAGAAGTTGTGATCAGGTTGAAAAGGCCAGGGTGTCTTTTTATTGCAGAGTTTTTATTTCCTGTTACCATTCGGTGACAGGAAACTTGATGAGTGGGTGTAAAGTCTCCAGTATAAAGTTTAAGCTGTCAGCTGATAGCCTGAAGGAGCTTACGTGTGGGTGCTGATCGACATTGTCTCTACATTGATATACTGACTTATATTTGACCTACGAAGAATCCCAGGTGACAAGTTATCAGCTGGAACCTCTGACATTTCATCCTAAGAAAATAATTCCTATCAAAATAACATTGAATTATATGGGGCTTTATGTAAACAACAGCTCTTCATAACATATGACAATCACTAACAACTAGCAAAGTTTGATTCTGTGAATACACCTACAGGAACTTTATATTAACATATATTCATATTACAAAGAGTCCATATTTTAGTTACAACATTATCTGTAAATATATTTCCTCATTTTCAAAGACCTGTCCAAAAGAAGTTGGCGGGACAGGCAGATTAAATTGTAAAAAGAAAAAAACATTCAAATTTTAAAAGAAAACTTTAACCACTGTCTTATTCATTTTATTATAGTGAGTTAAAGTGTATTGTGTTGATGTACCATCATCTTCTTTTCACCCCTAGACACTAGATACATCATACACCAGCCACTAGAATCAAAATACGGACTGTGTGAACGAACGAACGAACGAACGAACGAACGAACGAACTTTATTTTCAAAGGGTTGAGAATTGGGCACGCAGGCCCGTCTGACATTCTGCCCTTCCTTTCTCTCATCTTTTATACTGATTTCATTTATTCTCACATACATTTTACCCATCAATTCAAGGAATTCAACGTTATAAAGGTAAAATAATAGCATACTCACATTCACAGTATCTAATTATAAACATGAAATAAAGTATGTTGAAAAATACAAACTAAGTATCACCATGAAACAAAATATGTTGAAAAACACTATCATCATCATTAAACCTACATTCAATATTATACCATTTGTTCGGAAAAATAATCACATTAGGGGGGCAGATAATCAGAACTCATAAAGTAATCGAAAAGTTTACGATTGTATGAATAGGGACTGAGGTTGTTATCTTTCAGATAATGTGGAAGATAGTTCCAGAGATGAGCAGCAGAGTAAGCTAAGCTTTTCTTGAATAAGTCAAGCCTAGGCTTGGGCACTTGTATTTTGTTAAGGCGTTGACTGCGTCTTTCACTGTATTTGAACATTGGCCACAGATATGTTGGAGCATTCTGTGACAGGATTTTGTGAACAAATTTAGCTTTGTTGAACAGAAAGCGCTTTCTTAGAGGCAGTATTTTGAGATCTTTATATAGATCTACACACTGTGCTTGGCAGTTGTCAGAAACTAGACGCACTGCACGCTTTTGTAGTGAATGGAGTCTTTTTGTGTTGGACATAGAACAACCATCCCAGATTGTGGAGCAATAGTCCAGGTTTGTTTGTATGTGAGATATATAGAACAATTTACGTGCATCTTCATCTAGGAAATGTTTTATTTTAGCTAACTGGTAAACTTTCTGTGCCGTTTGCTTGGTCAGTGCATGAACATGTGAGTTCCAATTTAGATGCTGGTCAACGACTATTCCTAGAGTTTTATGTTCATTAACGTTTTCAATTGGTAAGGTACCAATATAGATCTGAAGTGTTGTTTTCTCTGAATTTTGTAATTTTTGTCTAGTTGATATTAACATGCACTTTGTTTTAATTATATTAATTAGCATGCGATTTCCGATGCTCCACCTAATCAGATTGTCTGTATCTTTTTGTAACGATAGTTCGAGTGTGTTGCAACTTGTATCACTCGTGTAGACAGTACAGTCATCAGCAAATAGGTCACAGGATGCGTGCTCGACGTGTAGTGGAAGGTCATTAATGTATATGGCAAAAAGTAGAGGCCCAAGAATAGAGCCCCGAGGAACGCCGGTATTTATTACGGTCGGGTTTGAGCAAGAGTTATTGTAAGAAACTACATGTTTTCTGTCTGACAGGAATGATTTAATTATCGTCACTAGTTGAAGGTTTACTTTTGATGTTTCTAGTTTTCTAATTAAAATAGCGTGATCTATCATATCAAATGCTTTTTTAAAGTCTACAAAAACTGCCCCACATATGTTATCGTTATTAATATTTAAGTACCAGTTGTCAATCATCTTAGTTAGAGCTGTGTGACATGAATGTTTAGGTCTAAACCCCGACTGACTATCAATTAGCAAGCCGTTGTTAACTAAGTGTTGTAGTGTTATTTTATGTATGGGTTTTTCTAGTGGTTTGGATAGCGATGATATTAAGGAGATTGGCCTATAGTTACCAAGGTTATTATTGTCGGAAGTGCCAGGTTTTAAGAGAGGATATACCTTAGCGACTTTAAAGTGCCACGGAAAGTAACTCCGTGCGATACATTGATTGTATATGTATGTAAGCGAATCACTAATAGCTGGAGCCGCATAACGCAATATTCGATTACTGACTGTGAGATCTAGGGAGATAGCGTTAGGTTCCCTGATCAATATATCATCATCATCATCATTCCTTTTATAGTCAGGGACCTACATGTGCTTGACCTCACACAGTTAACACAGACACAACTATCTTTCTTGTTAGGTATAACATCTTAACCTCCCCAGCAAAAATTACATTTGCTACAGTGGCAAAGTCCGAGCTCTCTACATTGACGATTTCTGGAATGCAGTGCCGTATGTCAAACTTTTTCTACGTTATACCGTAGGTTCCCGGCTCACGCTTCCACCTGGAGTTTTCGAAAATACTCCCAATCAGCGCGAATGTTTATTGGCACCTCAAATGCCAGCCAATACATTCAAAAGTTCATGTTATGAAAACTTTTCCTCATGTAGTATTCTGTACGGCTAATGCGTTTACAAATTTCAAACAGTCATCCTCCGTATATGGAGTTGCTACATCCGACAATTCTTGGTAATATTGACATTACAACTCCTTACATTTATCTTGATCATAACTAGTTTGTCTGGAAGTTTTCTTTCATCGTTCGTGTCTGTACCTGCCACCAGATCGCTAATTGACCGGTACTCCTTGTGTAAACACTCACGGGGCAGTTCCACGAAAATGACCTCGCTAGCCAAGCTGAGCTGATGGGTATCAGATCTCAGATAAACAAATACGACACGAAATGAAAGGAAGGAGTCAGCTGTCTGCTATAGACCTGACTCGTGTGGCTATAGAGAACGAACGTAAAATATATTAATTGTCTTTACCTGGCTTCATATGCCAGAGGCTGTACATCAGGGTTCTCAAACTTTTTTGGGGCTTTTACTCCATGACACCATTGATCCTTGATTGATCCCAGGCATAAATGAAACAATATCGAAGTGATTGTAGAGGCACATAAATTAAAATGATCTTTTTAATTGAAATGGTTAAATTCATTAACGGGAAACATGTGAGTCGTAAGTATTAACATAGACACTGATAAGTGATTGGAGATTGGTGTGTTTTAGATGTAAGTCACCACGCACTTCCAGGTTCAGTTTTTTTTTTTTTTTTTTTTTTTTTTTTTTTGCTTTGATAAAACTAAGTAGAAACGGCGCGGACTGCTGCACAAAGCTTGGAGTATTTTGTAGCAGTTATTTTCAGATGTAAAATTAAGTCGTAGCAGATATTTTTATTTCTTGTATAATTGTCAACTTTCAACCCCAGCAGTTTAATTCCACCCTCTGGGGTTTATCAACCTCGCGGATGTTGATATCGAACTCTGTGGTTACCCCTGCTATAGACTTTTGTCTCATCTTGTGTCTTAATTTTGCGATATATTATTTCCTGTACTACACAAATATTTACGCTAACAGAGTAACTTCGCTTTCATTTACATTGTTTTTATTATTATATCAAATCGGCTGGTCCAATGCCAATAAAAACTTGAGAAATGAGAATTTACCAAGAGAGAGAGCTGCGTGCAAAGCAGCAGCAGTCTACTTTGAGTACAACGTAGTGAATCTTAGCGTCACCGATTTCAAACATGCAAGCAACAGGCATTTCAAGTTAATTATAAATGTTTAAAAATAGAACAATCTGGTATCGTCGTGGACATTTAGACACAAAAAAAGTCGTTTTTGTTTTTGTTGTTACTTTCATTCATAACCCTCAGCTCCCCAAGGAGCATAGGCCTTCAACAAACACATCCAAGTCACGTGCCATCATCTCAAGTTCCTTCCACGTTCTCCTCATCATTTTCACCTCTGTTTCCAGCTCTCTTCTCCATGTGCTTCTTGGTCTACCTCTGCCTCTCTTGCCCTGGGGGTTCCAGAATAAGGACTGCATTCTAATGCTATCAACAGGTTTTTCTCAACGTGTGTCCTGTCCATCGTCATCGTCTTCTTCTCATCTCTCGTTCCACTGGCACTTGTTTGTTTCTTGTTATCAGTTGTACTTTATAATTTAAAAAAAAAGACAGAGTATTTAGAGATGAGTGTATTATTTGTCAACCACGTAAATAAATAATATATGCCTCTCAAAAACATCAGTTTGAACATTTGCTGTATGTAAACTTATAATGTCGCTGTGACCTAGACGGCACAGTGTGAAATATTATTATACACTAATGTGTTTACAGAAGAAGAACACAATTACAGACTGTATATATTTCTATTTTTACGTTCTTTTCTTTCCTATCCTTTGAACCATCGTGATAAATGTTCCCTATATACACCACGCAATGCATATTTTCAAACAGTGTCAGCGAGAGCAGTTGATCTAATTGTAGTGTTTGCTTTTGTTGTTGCTGATGCTTTTTTGTTTAACTTTCTTGCATTAACAACGGTTCGATGACCATCATAAAATGTCGTGTTATCTTAGACATCTTTTCTATTACCTCAGCGACATTATTCTAGCTTTTACCAACATAAGCTCGGCTCTTTGACCCCTTAGAGCAGTGGCTCTCAAACGGTGCGGCACGCCAAACTGGTGGATGGAAGGTGTGGCGGGAAGTCTCAAAGACAATCAAGAATTTAGAGACACATTTTTAAAAATTAATATGCCAAAAATATATTTGAAGGTAATTTTCTTATTTATTTTGTTATATGTAACATATTATGGGAAATCTATGTATATTTGTCACATAATTTTGGCCGATCTCTTGTCCGCTCTGGCAGTATTTAGCTACCTTTATGGGGCGTGCGAATTTTGTACACTGTTCAATGGTCGGCACATTTTCTTCCCCTACCTTCCGACAGATAATTGGTATTTTCGAGTCATTGTTTACACTTCTTCCTGTAATAATCCGTCATGTCTGTTTACTGTTCATCCCTGCCAGACGAATGATGCAATCTTGACCGACAATTGGTAAAATTCTCGTGTACCAGACATTGGGCTCCGGATTCACACAGAAATGGCCAAGCGAGCTTGCGTATTGCTGATATAGCTAGTGTGACCTTCTAATTACTGTCGTGATGAGTCACAGCCCAGATGGTCGGTGTTTGCCCAAGTACGGGGAGAAAAATTATCCGTCTGCGGACATATTACATGAATGCACCTGAAAGACGGAATGTTGTAATAGCTTCCGTACAGAATTGTTCCAAAGACATTATTTGTGATAATGTAGGGAGTTGTAGTTGCAATCATTACCGCGAATCGACGGATATAACTATTCCATATTTGGACAGTGACCTTTTTAAATAACACGCAGAATTTTCCTATGAGGACATTTTTTTAAATAAACCCCATCATAACACGCATGATTAAAACTATTGGCCGGTATTCGAGATGTAAACATAACAACGTTTCTGATTGGAGTCTGGTCTAATAGTAAACAACAGCGTGCGTGGGACGAAAGTTGTAATATAACCCGACACTTTTGCCGGAAAAAGCATTGACTAAATAATCCTCCAATGAACATTAAATGCATAACAGTTTAAACAATTTCATTTTTTTTATAATAAAAGCATATTGAACTATAACTACGAAAGGAAAAATACATACTAGAGAAAATTTAGTATAAAGCATAAAATAAATACAAACAAAAACATATTACAATAAATGAAACACGTCCTGATATAACCAACAGCTCCATGTATATGGTAGATGGTTGAAATGGCGTGCTACAAAAAAGTAACAAACACCTTAATACAGAAAAAAAAGAAAAAGCATTCTTAAAATTCAACTCGTCAGTACACCAGCCAGACAGCCAGAGTAAAGAATAAGATCAGAATTCCATTTATCGGACCGGACCTTGTTTGAGCATCGTGGGGACTTATATCCCAGGGACAACTCTACCTTAATTAACACGGACAACTGGAATACTAGGAATCTGAACATGAAGTCATGGTGGAAGCTTATTGTAAATTAACACCCCAGAACATGTGGAAGAGGTATCTTAAACAAGCTGCCTTAACTATTTCTCTGAGCCACAAGTCTATGATCCCAAAGACCATTTGGGGTGAGTTGTACATTTATAATTCTATATTTTACATTATTAACACGTGATATAATATGTATATATTGACATGTGAATATTAATATGTGAAAATTGAAGGTGGATGTCCAAGTCATACGAGGCTGGCAACCTCAGCATATAGAATGATGATTTCATGAACAACCACCGCAAGAGCTGGTGACAGCTTTATGCGAGTTTCTAATAGAGAACCAAAAGCAGAGTTAGTCCCAAGTTCCAAATGGAGCAAGGAGTGAATGATGAGAGAAATGACGTACATTCTTATTATATTGTGAATCTTTTCAACTAATGTAGCGTTAAAAGTTAACATATTAAATCTAAACGTAAAGAAAGATCTCCGCTCACTAGGTTAAGATTAATTCTCAGCGAGGGTAAAGTCCCGAGATAAATGGGATGGTGGAATGAAAAGAGGGGGCCCAGGAGTGTGTGTCAGGAAAACTCAATACACAGGAGAGTGTTTGTTCTCTTCTTTTGTGATACTAGTCGGTGGTACCAACTGACGGTACTATCTCTGAAACAAGTGAGAGTATAAGTGGCCTGAAGTCGACACTAGACAACATCATGGAGTGTAAGCGGCCTGAAGTCGACGCTAGACAACATCATGAGACGGGTCTTAGAGACTCTGGACCAGCTTTGTGCTTACTTGCTGATTCTTTTTGGAACGTGTCATAACTTTCAGACTTAACCAGTGACGCTTGAACCACTCATCTATCTGCAAAGAACCAAACATCAGTTGTAGTAGAAACAATTAAACTTACTGGCAGCTACGTACAACATAAAAGCTGCCAAGTGAATTGTCAGAACATTTCCTCCAAATTCATAACATCACCCTGTGATGATTACCTTTTTTTAAAAGAATAATTAATTTCTTAAACTATTAAACATAATTGATTATTAAATTTGTTTTTTGTGTATATACCAATTTAAAGTTGATTTAATCATTTTGAATGTGCACAACCGTATGTCTCAATCATCTTAAATACACTTACAACAGAGCTACTAAATTAAGATTTAGCTGAATTAAATCAGCTGGGGGCTTGTAAGAGCTAAATTAAATCATATAACCCATATTCACAAAAGGTCGCGGGTCAGATACAAAATTAACGTTCTCAGATTCGTTCAGCGTTGTTCTTGACTTCGGAAATATCTTGTGAACAGTCCCTCGAGGTAGAAGCATCATTATCCATCTGTCTACAACTCTGCCAAGAGTAATCTTATGCGAAGGTAGACATCTTGGAAGACCCACATTAGATACTCTTGGTTTGGCCACTGTTGGACCAATACTGCACAGCAAAGGGGAGGTAACCTGTGACAATATAGATAGAAACCCGTAGAATTTTCCAGAAGTTTCCAGATTTTATTACAGAAATATAATTTATTTTATATCAAATATATTTTAATAATAATTAAAAAATAGTTTAAAGTAATATAATTTGTTCAGTAAAGCACTGTTATGTGATGATCTTTTGTTTTTAAAAGTATTTCCTATCAATTAAAAAAAATCAATGTGGCGAGAGCAAATGTTCATTCTGAAAGTGGAACCCAACGAAAAAATTTTGTGAACCCCTGCCTTTGAGAACATTTTCTGTTACGTTGTAACACAATATGATGTCTCCAACAATTATTACCGACAGCACCGGTACATTGAATTAACTTACGACTGTTCTATAGCTAATTTTTAAAATAAGGCAGTGTTACCTGGAAACTAAGTTCAAACATACTGGAATATGCTTGTTAATAATAAATTAATTAATTTAATTTAACTAAATTAAAAAATTTAATCACCAACCTTTACTGCAACAATATTTGCAATATTCGGTTATTGAAATTGTTTAATCTTTGTTTCAACATTCTCATCATCATCATCATTATCATCATCATCACCATCATCAACATCATCATCATCCCCATCATCAACATCATTATCATCACCATCATCAACATCAACATTGTGACGGTATTGCCTCCCCTGCTTTGCAGTAGTGGTCCAATAATGGCCAAAACTCAAGAGTATCTAATATGGGCTTTAAAGGTGTTTACCTTCGCACAAGATTACTCTTTGCAGAGCTGTAAATAGAAGAAACAAAACGCTTCTATCTCCAGGGAGTCTTCAGATAAGCGAAAACAATGCTGCTTTTGCTGAGCACGTTAATTCTAGAATCTGCCGACAACTTTTGTGACGGAATTAAGCACTTATTAACTTCAGCTCGTTTAAGCCCCCACCCCTGATTTACTCAGTGGAATTCTTACTATTCTGGTATAGCTCTCTTTAGAGTGTGTGTAGCAAATGGACTGAGACAAACATGCAGTACATAAATCGAAGTTAAATATGTAACAGTACAAATAACAAAATGTAATAATCACTTTAGGTTTTAACAAGTTTAAAGAATTGAATAATACTTTAGGAAAAGGTTTTCATCACTGTTGCGATGGTATTTGGTAACTGAATAAAGGAGGTCACTTTTGGCAGGGATATTTTGCACTTAGCTGGCAATGGTAGTTTCTTCTCCCGCTGGGTTGGTTCTTGGTAGACTGTCTCGCTGGTGTTCTACTTCTTTATTTCCTGCGAGTGCCTGATAACATACCTTTATATTTGTTTCATATTAATTTACTGTTTACAGGCCTCGGGTTTCCCTCCCTTATTTGTAATAAATGTTTATACAATATCAAACCTACCCACTATCCTGTTCTCACTGTTCTAGTCTATTATCATTTACTGGACACAGTATTAAGGTCCTTGTCTTGTTGGATTCGGCCTATACTGCTTGATAGAAATACAACAGAAGTGATTGCGTCATTAATAGGCTGAACTGCCCATGGCGGACTTCTGGTGTCGTGTATTGTGGTTCGCACTGTTGACCTGCCATTGAAACATCATTTTTTGATGATGCGTAGATGGCAGGGCGGATAGTGTGATTCGCTTGCATGGCTAGGCGGGGTTGTCGCACGGAAGGTCCAGTGTTCAAATCCTGGGTAAGCCACTCATGTCTGTTGTTTTTCTGTTGTCTGGTGTTCAACCTCTTTATTTCCTGCGAGTGCCTGATAACATACCTTTATATTTGTTTCATATTAACTCCGCCTATGCCGGTCCCAAGCCCGGATGAAAAAGGAGGAGGGCGGCCTGCATGGAGGCCGTAAGGAGCCAGCCCCTCCACGATGCAAAGGCACAACAGGCCAATCACCTGTTTGCTTTAAATCACGATTACTAGCAACACAAGAGAGAAAACTGGACTGATTCTAAAGGCGACGAACTGGAACGGACTACGGACTACGACTTATGGAACTTGGAACACAAGAAGTATAAATGGGAACGAAGAGGAGCTGGTGGAAGAGACGTTTTTTTTCGGTTTCACATTCCTCATCATACATCGTCCTTTCAACCGCACTATAACCAGCGTCCTTTTCAGGACGTACACAGCGATCGCAATAGTCAAAATGGGTCGAAAGAAACCATACGCTAAAATGAGGAAGGTCTACACCAGCCCACCAGCGCAGAACAGCCAGGGGAATAAGACAAACAACAAAGACAGCCAGCCAGAGAGCAAAACTGCCCCAAGTACTCGTGCCGGGACCGAAATTTCTCCAACTCTTGATACAATGACGGAGCTAGCTGCGACGTGTATCGACCCGGTATAGAGCCCGAATGACCAGACTCCTTGCAAGGAAGAGCAGAAAGCAGATGCAAGCAGTTCTGAACTTGATGATGAAGACCCAGAATATGACTACATGGTGAGCACGTTAGAGCAGATAGAACAGATGTCAGAAGAAGAAGACCAGATGAAAGCGTTAGAACCGATAAAACAGATGTTGGAAAGAAAAAAAAAAGAAGACAGGAGCCTAAAACCCAGGGACCACCACCACAAGTACCCAAATCGTCAGCTGAAGCCCTGTATACCACAGAGAAGCTGCACCAAACACCGTTGACACAACCACACGATGCCGAGATGAAAGAAGCACTATTTGAGGCAGCTCCAGTGTCAGACATCGAGATACGCCGGAATCCAACAGAGAACAGCCAAGTCCTCCGAGGTGAACAAGAGAAGCAAAATCACGAGCAGACAGAAGAGAACAGGGCACCGAGCCCGAAGACAAATACTCAACCAGTGGTAGCAGATGGGAGATGCCGCCCAGGCGAACTAAGAAAAAGCATTCACAAAGAACAGGATCAAGAGCGCAAAATAAAAATTACGCAATTGTCCGAAGGAGAAGCCACACTCAGGGCACTCCCGGACGACAAAGTAATCAATGTCCTGGAGAAAGTAGTAGGCAAAAGAGACATAATAACTATCAGAAGGCACCACCAGGGAGTGACACGTGCCCTGAATGATACAGAAAAAACTAAATTGCTGATGACTGCTCTGGCATCCGGGCCTAAAGAATTTCAGCTACCACACCGGATCAAAATCCAAGCAGAAATCCACACTGAAACCAAGAGAGTAGTCATCAAAGGGATAGACACCAGCTTGTCAGACACAGAGGCCCTCAGCTACATCCAGGCCGAAAACCCTCGGTACAGATTCACACACGCAGAAAGGCTTAAATCTTGGAACAAAGAAGACACCAGACTGATAATAGTGACTCTACAGGGGAAAACAGTCCCAGAAAACATCACTATCCAGAATAGACCTCGAAAAACACATGCCTTCATCCCGCCAGTGATACAGTGTTCAAAGTGCCAGGGATTTTCTCACACAAGGAACACGTGCAGAAAAGAGATGGTCTGTAGATACTGTGCGGGCAGCCACGAATACAAACACTGCCCAAAGGCCAAAAAAGACCAAGACTACAAAGCACCAAATAACAATAGAAAATGTACCAACTGCCTCGGAAATCACGGAGCACGATACCGAGGATGTCCCGAATACCAACAAACAAGGCAAATAATTACAGTTGCCATTGGAAAGGGAGTATCGTACCAAGAGGCAAAAAACACACTGAAGGCAAGTACTCTAGGTGATAGGCGCCAAGACAGCCTAACGGAACAAGTCAGACGGCTCACGACTGAAGTGAGAGATTTGAAACAACAACTGCGAAAGGAGAGAGAAAACCGCCAGCCACACAAAAACAGAACCTCAACTGACAGATGTGAAGAAATACATGACAGCTCGGAAAGCGCGAAACAACAACAATTCATAAACGACATGAAAATAATACACCAAGACATGAAAAGAATTCAGCAACAGGTAGAAGAAGATGTCAGGAAACTGATAGAACTGAAAGATGGAAACGAACAACTACTGAAAAGAAAAGAGGCAGAAAGAATGACCATTGAAGAAATTACATCAAACACAAAAGACACTAAAACGAACGACCAATCAAACGAAGAATTCATCGAGGAAACGCTAGAAGATCTACTCCCAACAATCATAGAAAAAGCGCTTTCCCAGATACAGGAGAAAAGGAAGACACAAGAAGCAGAAACGAGGAGGGCAAAAACTCACAAAACCTAACAAGCCAGATAGGAAAACAGCAAATGTACACCATGAACACGCCACGACACCCCGAATGGACAAGAGCAAAGAGGTATCCTGACAGGCAGCTAGTGGTCCTTTTTATGACCAGTCCTTTTCAGGACTAACAACAGGCTAGCACCGAAGAAAGTAAACACACAATATACCCCAATTATAACCAACTTTCAGGTTGAACAGGGTATTACAGCAACATAGTAGACGAAAACAACAACAACAACATGGTGGAAGAGATGAGAAAAGCAAAACTAGAAATCCTGGCTATAACGGAAACAAAGAAAAAAAGACAAGGAGTCATGGATCTCGATGGCAACACGCTGCTCTACAGTTGTGTACCCATATCTGAAAGAGCTAAAGGGGGCGTGGGTTGCATTGTGGCCCAAAATCAAAAAAGATAGTATCAAGGGATGGAACTTTGTCTCGGAGTGCATTATGGTTGTTAAAATCCATGGTGATATCACGAGAAGAAAGAAGACATCAGATTAAGCTGGGAGAACAGGTCCTGGAGCAGGTCGACCACTTTAAATACCTCGGAGCTATTATAGACCGAAAGGGAGGCATCAAAGAAGAGTTGGCCACTCGAAAAGCAGCAGCTGGGAGACTTTTTCAGGCCATAAATCGAGGATTTCTCAGCAAGAGAGAGGTTGGTAAGAAAACGAAGATGGCTGTATACCGCTCCACCTATGTCCCAGTCTTGACATATGGATGCGAGTCATGGGCAATGACAACAATCCATAAAAACCAGATCCAAACCTCAGAAATGAGGTATCTGAGGAAGGTGGTTGAAGTAACAAGAAGAGACATGGTACGCAACCAGACGATACGTCAAGGCCTTAAATCCTACCCCCTGCAGACCCAAGTAGAACAGTCCCAATTAAGATGGTTTGGCCATTTCTGCAGAATGGGAGAAGATCGGATACCACGACAAGCATAGGAAACAAAGAGCCAAGGATCCAGACCCCCAGGACGACCCAGAGTCCGCTGGGAGGACAACATTAGACAATCTTTGAAGGACCGAGGACTAGAATGGAACCAGGCCAGGAGGAAGACAGCCGATAGGATAGTCTGGCGCTCTCTCTTCCAAACCTCTACACCTCACGGTAGAAGGGGAACGACTAAGTAAGTAAGTAAGTAAGAGTAATACAGAATACTACATGAGGAAAAGTTTTCATAACATGTACTTTGAATGTACTAGCTGGCCTTGGAGGCGCTAGTAAACAATCGCGCTGATTGGGAGTTTGTCAGGAAAACGCCAGGTGGAAGCGTGAAACGGGAACCTACGATGTAACGAAGAAGAAGTTTGACATACGGCACTGCATTCCGTAAATCTATCGTCAACGTAGACAGCTCGGACCTTGCCAAAGAAAAGAAAAGAATAGAGTTGGATTCTGAATTTATAGGACCGGACAAAAGTATTAAAAGCATCTCTGTACATCAGTAGAAAACTCGCCAATATTTTTTTTTATATCCTCACTTGTATCTATTGGATACTTACGATACTTAATCGTTCCTCTTCTACCCTGGAGTGTAGAGGTTTGCCAGAGAGAGAGAGAGAGAGAGAGAGAGAGAGAGAGAGAGAGAGAGAGAGAGAGAGAGAGAGAGAGAGAGAGAGAGAGAGACAGACAGACAGACAGACACATACTATCTTATCGGCTGTCTTCTTCCTGGTCTGGGTTTCCAATTGGATTTGTTCGGTACACATGAAATAAATGTCAAATCTTTCTTACTTACTTACCTAGTCGTTCCTCTTCTAACCTGGGATGTAAAGGTTTAAATGAAAATGTTAAATCAAGGAGCAATAACTGCCATTTAAGTAATATGTTGTTTGTTTTTTATTGTTTTTTTTTTTTAATTTTATTTTATTACCAGAAGTAAAATAAAATAAAATTTGTAATGGCCAATAAAGTGACGTCACAAGACATATCAATAACTGCTACCCGCTATGAAATCATATATTGTACATACCGAAGCTTACTCAGGGCTTTAATTGTAATGTGACATGAAACTTTGACTTAAAAAATGGCATGTAATTCCCTTTATCGTGACCTAACTTTCATATACGTAAGGTCGGAGTGGCTAAGAGGTATGGCGTCCGCGTCGAATTCCTGAGGTACCGGGTTCGATTCCCGGTAGAGGGAATATAATTTATGGAAATTTATTTTCAGAACCAGTGGTCTTAATCATGTCATACTTTTCCTTGGTCGCATGGGTAGTGTGATCGGATGACTAGCCTTCTAGGATAACGGCGAAAAAATAGGAGGTCCCGTGTGCAAGTTGCGCACGTTAAAAATCCCTCGGCAGTTGGAAATCGTAAATACTGTAGTAAGCTGCCCTGGCAAAATTTAAAAATTAGAAACCTGCGCACAAAATATGTTTATCGAATGTGTGATTCCTATTGGGATTCTCGCCGGTGCTACGGAGTTCGTGCACTGTGCTGATATCCTCCTAGTGTGATCTAAGGGAGGAGATCTAGAGAACTGATGGAGTTGTCCGTGTGCAATGAAGATAGTCCTTAAAACCAAACCAAAGCAAGTTATACAGGGTGGTCATAAAGTCTTTCCCTGATTTCAAATTTTTACGAGATCCTCCAGATGTTAAAAGCATCAAAGCTTGGTATATAAAGTTTACGGACACTGGCAGCGTCGGTGACATGCCCAGAGCAGGTAGGCCTCGTGTGATTGAAGAAACTGTGGACGCAGTGCGCACGGCGTTTCAACGCAGTCCTTTGAAATCAATTTATCGTGCCACAAGAGAACTTGCAATCCCTTGAATATTAGTGTTGAAAATCGCAAATGTTGAAATCTACAAATAGCATAAAAAACTGTTTTAGTTCAGGAATAATTTCCAAAAAACCAAGTGTCTCTGCACAGAATACTTTTTTTTTTTTTTAATTTTTGAAATCAGGGAAAGACTTTATGACCACCCTGTATATACTTAACTTGACTTTGAGTTCAGAAATAACAATTTAAAATTAGGAAGTTTTTTTTCTCAGCAACCGTGTGTATCCTATTTATTACACTCAGATCAGCTCTCACTAACTGCGCACATTATATTTAGTTATCTGAAGCATGTTTTGGATGTGATGCATTATTCAGTTGTTTTTTCCTGTTGTTATTCTGCGGTGATATCTTGTACGTCTCGTTAAATGTTTTCCATATTCTGTTTATTTCTTTATGGAAACATATTACTATAATCTCCCGGCATAAAAATGATTCTGTTCTCTATCTGCTATGTTGTAATAATCTAAGCATGAAGGATAATGTGAATATTGGTGCAATCAGAAGCATTTTTCCGATCAGCTTTTTACAGCTGTGTTGATAAATTATGCATTCACATGATCATTATACTGTATCAGACGGTTCAACTTTGAGAAGAAATATTGGACTGGAGAGATTATAAGGAACGTTGTTTGTGTCTTGTTTGTATCCTTTGATTGATTTAATGCTTCGATAATGATGATTTCAAGGTTGACAGAGATACCAGGTCGTGACTTTTCAGCGTAGGGGAATAAGATTCTGTCTGTTTTTTGTTTTTTTTCTCGTTATTTAAGAATTAGTAGTTTGACATCCTCGTCGCGTTTCTCTTTATGTTATCTTTGTCTTATGTCTTTGCCTTTTCCCCCTTATAGTCTCATTACTCGTCTGGTGCATCGTTTGATTCCACTCTCTCTCTCTTTTTATCAATACTAACACAATGTTAAAAAACGATGGAAATAACTGCATTAAAGTAAAGGTTTTAAAATAAGGAAATAACGAACTGTGAAAATACATTCTGTTTCTTTTTTGAAGCTGCGGGCGTCGGATGGTCAATGGTGATGTGACGTTGAAATAAATGTGTTTCCTCAAACCATTAGGTCAGCGAGTCCTTTGTTTTAAACACAGCTCCAGTAATAACCAATTTCTTGTGAGCGTTACATTAATTGTTTAACATATCAAAGTATATTTTAATCAAACTGCATTTCACTCGACAGAGTTCCGAAAAACTATTGTTCAGTTATGACTAAAAATCACAAAACACGGGGAATTACTGATGAGTGGCACTGTGACACCAATAACATGACTACTGAACATCTACTTCAGAGGTGCCCCCACATATGAGGAACTGAGAAAGCGCACATGGCAAATGATTTTCTTCACAATCTGTACGGAGATGCCAACAGCCTCACGCTGACCACTGATTTCTTTGAACATATTAAGTCGACGTCTGAAAATGAACGAGAAGAAGAAGAAGAAGAAGAAGAAGAAGAAGAAGAAGAAGAAGAAGAAGAAGAAGAAGAAGAAGAAGAAGAAGAAGAAGAAGAAGAAGAAGAAGAAGAAAGAAAAAGACAGACAAAGAAAAAGAAGAAAATAAAACACAAGGTAACAAAAAGATTTAGGTATCCACCTTTATTATTGTTTGCAAATGCATTAAAAAAACCCAGAAAATAAATGTTCCATACATTCTTTTGCAAGGTAAACGGCGGCTGTCATTAATCAGTAACTGTTCATATGTGTGTGTTTATATATATATATATATATATATATATATATATATATATATATATATATATATATATATATATATATATATATATATATATATATATATATATATATATATATATATATATATATAATGAACAATATGACAAATAACTAATTAATGACAACTAATAATTCTCCAGTAAATTCCCTTATTGTTTGTTGTTCAACATCGACATCTTATAGGCGTTACGTCTTGTTCAGTAAATGGTGACGGGATGTTGTTATTGCTGTTTGTAGTGAAATTGACAGAGATACAACGGTAAAATACCTCCAAGGATAACATATAAGGATAAAAAACATAATGCGTAGGCTGCTGATGTACATGATCGCCCAGACCGCGGGTCATCACCCTCCATAAGAATTGACTTGCTAGACAGGAGGGGAACGGCGGATGAAAGGAAAAAAATATGACTGGAAAGATTGCGTGAGACTAGAAAGGCTAAGGAGACGCAATTGGGGGGGGGGGGAAACGGAGAAAAGTCACGTTTCCCAAGTTGACATAAAAAGTAAGCAACTCGACAGAAGGGACCATAGATATGTTACGCCACAGTCATTTATTGGACGCTTTTGCGCGATACCAAGCCCTTGATTTGAATTCAGCGGCTAAACGCAGATGTTCGAAATATTACAAAAATTAAAAAGTAATTTTTTCTTAATATTAATGTTAGGAATATAAAAATTAGCTGGCCGGATGGCCCATTCAGAGCAGTGAACTAATATGTTCTTACTTTTACAGACGGATAGATAATATTGAAGATAATGACAAAAGACAGTGTTGTTCACATCATCGACAGACTGTATTGAATCTAAAAGTGTCGCTAATTGCACAAAAAAACACGACCTCAAGACGCAGGTGTTCAAATCTACGTAGTATGGAAGAGAGGGGTTTTGGGTGGTAGCTGTGTCTAAAAATAACTTTTAACGACAAAATTTTGGAGGGGAGAGAAAGGTTGGTTCAAAAATCGAGTACATTTTTGTAGAAACACAAGTAGAGACGGACAGACTAACAGATAACCATCCATACTTGACTGAAGCATGACTGAAATGACTTTAGGGTAGGAAATTTGAATTTAAAATAAACCTAGGCAGTGATTGGCCACAGACAATCATATCATTAGCGCTCAGACGCGAAAGTGGGGCCATTCTTCAATAGTTGTTCAGTGATAGACACAGATTTTAAAGTGTGGTGATTTCCATATGAAAGAACGTGAAAGAAGTTTAGGGACGCCATACTATAGCCAGCAGCTCAGCTGAGTTTTGCTAGCAATTCTGTGTTATTTATTCATAATCTGAGCTGTGAGTTTCTGTTGTCAACAAAGCAGTGTCTATTCAGTTGGTGACTTTACTCGAGTGTATCTGTGCAGTACTTGTGACAGAGACCACCATTATTGCCCGCCAGCACGGAGAGGTGGGACCACCTGATTTCAGCACCAGAGCTACAACTACAAGATGAGTGAGCCTCTGGTCTGCTGGACATTCACCAACGCTGTGTAGTTACTAATACCCCCATAAAAATTCCCACCATTTTCTGGACACTGTGTAGTCAATATAGACAGGTGTGATGAGGCCACCCCAACAGCACAAACATTAACTATCCTCCCAAGTAGATGACTACTAGAACATTTTAATAAAACTAACTAGTATAGTACATATATATGTACACTATTGCATTTATGATATAATATTCCATGCATTTCTTTCATAATCTCTAAATCCTTTTAAGTTCTGGTCAACCTAAAAAATTGATCCAGAACAAAATAAATGTAATATAATTCTATCAAAAAATTTTACACACGTGAGTTAGTTCAGTGTATTTTAACATTTATTAATATTATTAGTCTTGTTAAATATCTGGGGGTATATCTATAACCTATTACACCACACTACATATCATAACCCTAGACACTTTACGTAGCCACATTCATTAAAAAAAAAATTAAGTGTGAGGTCGTAGTGGTAGCAAGAAAGGCCTTCTGACAATTCACAACTACATTTTATCTCAGGAGCCTTCACAGCTGGCCTCATACAATTACATTTAGTAATATCACCATCATACAATACCATCAAACACCACTACATATATTGGGGTCTTGTCCAGGGATAATTAGCCCAACAGTAATATTAGGATCTCCTGGTGGGAGAAATAAAAGTAGGGAAATAAATTGTAAAATTCCCTTTAAAATTAAAAGTGTCCCTGCAGATAAAAGTTGGTGAATCTTCACAGCCAGTAATAATTAATTAGTTAACTGGTTAGTTAGAATTGGTTAGACTATAGTCATAAGAAGTACTTAGTGTATTTACTGGTTAGAGATTTATCTTGTATATTATTATATTGTCTAAAAAGTATGGCGGAGCTGGCAAAATTTAGATCAGCTGCTGTGCTCACCGCGAAGGAGATGGGAATGGATGGTCAAATTTTAATTCAATACGTAACGGCTGAATGTGATAAATATATTGAACGGGAAGAAAGGAGATTAGAAAAAGAGGCTGAAAGAAAATTGGAGTCTGATAGGTCTGTTGAAGAGAAGAAGTTAGAGGCTGAGACTAAGAGGTTGCAGATTGAGGCTGACAAAGAGGCAAAGGCATTGGAGGCCGAAGAAAAACGACAGCAAAGGGAGGCAGAAGATAAAAAGGCCGAAAGGGAGGCAGAAGATAGAAGGTTGCAAAGGGAGCACGAATTACGACTAAGGGAGCTGGAATTACAAGGCCAGGCTCCTGAAAATGGTGCCAGCCCTTTTGCCTCAGATGCTACGCCCAGTCTGGGAGCCTCAAACTCAGCTATGGGGTTTCATTTAGACCATTTTGTTGAAAAAGACGATGACATAGAGGGGTACCTAGGACGTTTTGAGTTATTAGCTACTACATATGGGTTAGAGAGAGAGAGGTGGAGCTTAAAGCTATCACAGGGATTGAGAGGTACTTCTTATGAAGTATTTGCCAAAATGAACAGGGATGACCAAGACAATTATGACATGTTAAAGCAGGCTTTGTTATTAAGGTACGAGAAGAATGGTGAATTTTATCGTAAGAAATTTAGAAATGCCAAACTGTTGTCTGGGGAGACATACCACCAATTCTCTGCTAGACTAGAAACCTATTTGGAGAAATGGACGGCTCTGGGGAAGACCCAAGATCTTAAAGAAATGATCATGATTGAGCAATTGAGAGAGTCCATGGCTCCAGACATGAGAAAATTTCTCATGGAACAAGGTGCAGAGAAGTTGGGGGAAGTTTTAAATGTTGCTGAGAGGTATCAGGCAGCCCAGGCAGAGGTAAGTGGTGCTAAGAAGAGCACATAGACAATTTTAAAGCTCCACAGCAATTTATTAAATTTGATAATAGAGAGCAGGGAAATAAAGGTAGGACAAACTTTGAGCGGCCAAGAAATGACTATCGCGACAGAAACTCACAGTTCAATGACCAAAAGTTCAATGAAAGAAAACCGTTGAACCAAGGAAAAAGATGGTGTAAATGGTGCAAGAAGGATAACCATAACACCGAATTTTGTAGAAGGAAACCTTCAAACATTGCTGCAATGAAGTCGGGGACGCAAAGATTAAAGGTTAATCCTAAGGAGCAACAGGAACCTTATCACCCCCCAGTTTGTGAGGATGTTATTTGTAATGGGGTCACCATAAGGTGCCTTTATGATACAGGTTTGGATTATGATTCAGTTGTGAAGTCTAGCCTAGTGGACCCAAGTCAGTATACCACAGAAACAGTGGAAATACAAGGGGCGACTAAGGACATACCACTCATGACACTTCCCATCGCAAGGATAACGGTGAAAACTCGCTATGTGGAAGGAGAAATCAGAGCAGCAGTGATAGATGAACCAATCTACCCTCTGATATTGGGGTGTAGATACGTCTTCTTGGGGAATCCCGAGAAACCTGTGATCATGGCGACAGTGCAGACCAGGTCACAGAAGAAGGAGGAAGAAGGTGAACCTATAAATGCTCATCCAGAGGAGATGAGGAAGGCGCAGGCTGAGGATAGGACACTCAAGCCATGTTTTAAAAAATTGCCCAAATGCCACACACCTCCGAGCAAGGGGGAATATTTCATGAAGAACAAACTCTTATACAGGAAGGCCGGAACTGGAACAAATGGTCATAACCAGCTGGTTCTTCCCACTTCATATAGAGATAAAGTGATGGAACTCGGGCATGCGATTCCCTTCAGTGGTCACATGGGGATCAGCGCCACAGGACAGCGTATAGCTTGTCATTACTTCTGGCCAGGGATAACGGAGGATATAAAAAGATATGTCAAATCCTGCCCAGAATGTCAAAGGGTAGCTCCAAAGCACTGTACTGCTCCTGCAACTCTAGGGGAAATGCCCATAGTGGGAACACCTTTTGAGAGGGTTGCAGTGGATATTGTAGGACCTCTCACTCGGACCAAGAGGAGGAACAGTTACATCCTTACTCTGGTGGACACTTGTTCTATGTGGGGAGAGGCGGTAGCCCTGCCATCAATTGATTCAAAACATGTAGCAGAGGCACTACTTACAATATTTACCCGATTAGGATTCCCGCATCAAATCTTGACGGATAATGGTTCTCAGTTCAAGGGGAAACTAACGGAAGAAGTTTTTAAGCTATTTCAAGCCAGGCACTTTCATTGTAGTCCGTACCATCCACAAGGGAACGGCCAGGTAGAGAGGTTCAACGGGACTCTCATTTCTATCCTGAGAAAGCTGGCACACGAAAAACCGGATCTGTGGGATCAATTCCTGCCCGCCGCATTGTTTGCGTAACGGGAGGTACCACATAGTTCAACCGGGATGGCTCCCGCAACTCTGCTATTTGGGAGACCAATAAAAGGTCCTTTAGAAGCTTTATTAAGGACCTGGACAGATGAGAAGGCGGAAGAGACTGTTACCTCATCGTATCAATATGTGAACGAACTGACCACTCGTTTGAAAGCTGGATGGAAACTGGCAAATGATAATTTGAAACAAGCCAGGAAGAAACATGCAGCATATTTTAATAGGAAGGCAAAGGACAGGGAACTGGCAGTCGGAGAGAAGGTGCTGCTTCTACTACCCGGAAGCCAGAATAAATTACAAATTGGTTGGCAAGGTCCATATACGGTTCTAGAGAAGGTGTCTAGAACAAACTATAAAATTGACAAAAAAGGGAAGGAGAAAGTTTATCATGTAAACCTGTTAAAGAAGTATCTGGACAGACCACTCCAGGAAAGCACCCCCTTATTGACCTTGGCTATTGCAACCCAGATGCAAAAAGAACCACTCACCTCACATGAATACCCATTACATCCTTGTGAAACCGCAGCACAGGTAAAAGTCAGTAAGCACCTGACTAAAAACCAGAGGGAGAGAGTTCAACAAGTTCTGGAGGAACATACAGATGTATTAACAGATAAACCAGGCCATACAAATTTGCTACAGTATGACATGAAACTGGTAGACTCAAACCCAATCTGTATGAGAGCCTATTCTATTCCGTTCGCGAAGGAGAAGGCATTGAAGGAAGAAATAGAGTATTTGTTGAAGGAGGGGATTATTTCGCACAGTGAATCATCTTTTAGTTCTAGTGTCGTTTTGTTGAGAAAACCGTCTGGGGAACACAGACTGTGCATAGATTACAGGAAACTGAATGCTGTCACAGAAGGACAAGTGGATCTATTACCAGACACAAAACAGTTATTTGCCAGACTGAACAAGGCAAAATACTTTTCAAAGGTGGATCTTAGTAAAGGCTATTACCAGATCCCAGTGAAGCCTGAAGTGAGACCTTATTTGGCTTTTAGCACTTCGGATGGACATTATGAATTCAATATGCTACCATTCGGACTGAAAAATGCTCCGAGTGTGTTTTCAAGGATGATGCGCAAATTGTTGGATCCCCTGAATAACCCATGTATCACAAATTTCATGGATGATATTCTCGTCGCCACCGAGACATTTGAAGAACACATTGAATCTCTGGAGATGTTGTTTGATAGACTTCGGGAGGCGAACTTAACGGCTAGGCCAACAAAATGTTGTATTGGATGCAAGGAGTTGGAATTCTTGGGGCACACTGTATATCAGGGTAATATGACCCCTGATCCTAAGAACTTGGAAAAACTGCAGAGAGCACCTAGGCCACAAACAAAAAAAGACGTGCGATCATTCGTGTCGTTATGCGGATTTTATCAGAAATACATCAAAAATTTTAACGCTATATGTGCTCCTCTGACTGATCTGACTCGCAAGGGACTTCCAGATAAAATTATTTGGACTGCACAATGTGAACTAGCGTTCCAAGAGTTAAAGGAAAAACTCACTAGCAAGCCTATTCTCAAACTGCCTGATTTGACACAGGACTTTGTCTTAAGAACCGATGCAAGTAATGTAGGACTCGGAGGGGCTTTGTTGCAAAGATCATCTTCACCTGAGGGGGAACTGAAACCAGTCGCTTATGCAAGCCGCAAATTGAATAAGGCGGAACAAGGATACTCCACAAGCGAAAAAGAATGTTTAGCGTTAATCTGGGCAATAAAGAAGTTTCAAATCTATCTGTATGGTAGGACTTTTGTGGTGGAGACGGACCATCAGCCTCTCGTGTTCTTGTCTCAGGCTAAGCATGAAAACGCAAGATTGCTGAGGTGGTCTTTGTTGCTTCAACCTTATCAGTTTAGTATCCAATATATCCCAGGCAAATTAAATGTAGGTGCAGATTTCCTCAGTCGGCACCCCTGTGATCAAAATTAGAGTAGCGGCAGACGTGAGGAGTAATTTTACCTATGTGTATCGCTGGTTTTGGAACTTGCCATAGGCATGTTTTCAAGTGGGGAGATGTGTAGTGAAATTGACAGAGATACAACGGTAAAATACCTCCAAGGATAACATATAAGGATAAAAAACATAATGCGTAGGCTGCTGATGTACATGATCGCCCAGACCGCGGGTCATCACCCTCCATAAGAATTGACTTGCTAGACAGGAGGGGAACGGCGGATGAAAGGAAAAAAATATGACTGGAAAGATTGCGTGAGACTAGAAAGGCTAAGGAGACGCAATTGGGGGGGGGGGGGGAAACGGAGAAAAGTCACGTTTCCCAAGTTGACATAAAAAGTAAGCAACTCGACAGAAGGGACCATAGATATGTTACGCCACAGTCATTTATTGGACGCTTTTGCGCGATACCAAGCCCTTGATTTGAATTCAGCGGCTAAACGCAGATGTTCGAAATATTACAAAAATTAAAAAGTAATTTTTTCTTAATATTAATGTTAGGAATATAAAAATTAGCTGGCCGGATGGCCCATTCAGAGCAGTGAACTAATACGTTCTTACTTTTACAGACGGATAGATAATATTGAAGATAATGACAAAAGACAGTGTTGTTCACATCATCGACAGACTGTATTGAATCTAAAAGTGTCGCTAATTGCACAAAAAAACACGACCTCGAGACGCAGGTGTTCAAATCTACGTAGTATGGAAGAGAGTGGTTTTGGGTGGTAGCTGTGTCTAAAAATAACTTTTAACGACAAAATTTTGGAGGGGAGAGAAAGGTTGGTTCAAAAATCGAGTACATTTTTGTAGAAACACAAGTAGAGACAGACAGACTAACAGATAACCATCCATACTTGACTGAAGCATGACTGAAATGACTTTAGGGTAGGAAATTTGAATTTAAAATAAACCTAGGCAGTGATTGGCCACAGACAATCATATCATTAGCGCTCAGACGCGAAAGTGGGGCCATTCTTCAATAGTTGTTCAGTGATAGACACAGAGTTTAAAGTGTCGTGATTTCCATATGAAAGAACGTGAAAGAAGTTTAGGGACGCCATACTATAGCCAGCAGCTCAGCTGAGTTTTGCTAGCAATTCTGTGTTATTTATTCATAATCTGAGCTGTGAGTTTCTGTTGTCAACAAAGCAGTGTCTATTCAGTTGGTGACTTTACTCGAGTGTATCTGTGCAGTACTTGTGACAGAGACCACCATTATTGCCCGCCAGCACGGAGAGGTGGGACCACCTGATTTCAGCACCAGAGCTACAACTACAAGATGAGTGAGCCTCTGGTCTGCTGGACATTCACCAACGCTGTGTAGTTACTAATACCCCCATAAAAATTCCCACCATTTTCTGGACACTGTGTAGTCAATATAGACAGGTGTGATGAGGCCACCCCAACAGCACAAACATTAACTATCCTCCCAAGTAGATGACTACTAGAACATTTTAATAAAACTAACTAGTATAGTACATATATATGTACACTATTGCATTTATGATATAATATTCCATGCATTTCTTTCATAATCTCTAAATCCTTTTAAGTTCTGGTCAACCTAAAAAATTGATCCAGAACAAAATAAATGTAATATAATTCTATCAAAAAATTTTACACACGTGAGTTAGTTCAGTGTATTTTAACATTTATTAATATTATTAGTCTTGTTAAATATCTGGGGGTCTATCTATAACCTATTACACCACACTACATATCATAACCCTAGACACTTTACGTAGCCACATTCATTAAAAAAAAATTAAGTGTGAGGTCGTAGTGGTAGCAAGAAAGGCCTTCTGACAATTCACAACTACATTTTATCTCAGGAGCCTTCACAGCTGGCCTCATACAATTACATTTAGTAATATCACCATCATACAATACCATCAAACACCACTACACTGTTGTTGCTGTTGTTGTTGTTTAACCAGGGATGCTGAGCTCGTGGCTGTTTCCCAACCATCGCCTTGTTGAAGAATCTGAATGTTTTATGTTAACTTTTGGTTGGCGCTGTATAGTATTTGTGATTGTTGTGAGGATCGTGGGGCGGCAATAGTTTTCTTTTTTCTGTAGAGAGTCTATAAATATGAAGGGTAAAAGTCCCATTGTTACGTGCAGTCTTTGATATCTTACAATATTATACATTGGTATACTTGTTATGTTCGCAAATATTTTGTAAACAAAATAGTGCTTAAGGGAAAGTCATTATTGAGTTACTTCCCTTGAAAGTTGTGTCGGCTCTTTCGATCGAACTCCGCGGATAAATCCAGTTTTCTGCGATTTATTCTTTGTTTGGGTAGTAATAGATTGTTCTTGCTTCAGAATATCTATGGCCTGAATTTATGTGTATTGTTTGTCTGAGTAGGACGAGTCTGTCTTATATTTGTATATCTTTACATATCTAAGTCGAACTATTTGTTCTGTTGTCTCTAGGGAGGTCAAAGGCTATTCGGCGGATGTGTCGCTAGAGTGTGGTGTGATTTGGCTTCGTCCTGATAGGGACTGTGTTTTCTATGTCGGCTTGTCGCCGGGGAAAAAGTGATCTCAGTATTTGTGGGGAAAGTGATAGTCGTCTAGACCTATCGTGTATGCTTTACCCCAGTGTTTATTCGTATTGCCAAGGAATGGCAGAATCATATTTCTGATACCAAGGTAATAATAGACACTCTTATGAACTCTCGTACGAAGCCACCATTTTCGATAGGTACGATTTGAATGTCTAAGAGTATATATTTGACTCGATGAAAACGACTTCGATTCCTAGCAGCACTATATCCTGTAGATTGCAGTCAAGTGTTCATGATCAAATCTACAGAGCAATGAAAGATTTAATGAATGACTAACTTTAGGACAGATTCATTATCTGTATCCAAACGTGAGTGACAGCTCACGAGTGAAGCCATCTTGGAACCAAAACATGTAGTGACTTTCAAGAAGAGAAAAGGGATGCCCGTATTATCGCTTGATTAGTCCAGAGATCACTGCTACACATGAGAACCCATTGCTAGCGGTTCAATATTATTATATGAAAAAACTGTGCTGAACCTTATGTTAAAGAATCTTCGCTAGACGAGATGAGGTAGAAGCCATCTTGGATATTGTTTATAATCTGACGTGCTTTGTCAGTAAACTCAGTTGATATATATATATATATATATATATATATGGGCAATACTGAATGCTTGGCTACTGACAGTCCATTATAATATTATTCTACATGAGTGCCCATGTAACATAACATTGCAAGACCAGTTATCCACTGTACCATGATGTATTATGCCAACCTGTGATTTGTCACTATCTGTGCTGTCGAGTGTGTACGTCCAATTAAACTTTAGTAAAGGTACACAGTCGTTGGTGTCGATGACTTCCAGCCATACATGAGTGTAAGAAAAGAACATTTGTCAACACCACGAACCCTTCCTATCATTCGCACATTATACACTCCATCTATGTCTACACACCACTGCGTAGGTCAAGTTGACATTCCATACTCGAACCACGAGCAACACAACAACACAGTATTTAACTCTGGTGATGTTCGAGCGAGCTTCAGTAATCAGAACACCAGAGGACTTTATCAACTCTTGCTCAGGGCAAGGGTCTTGTATTAAGAGTTTATCAACTGATGATGATGATGATGTCTGCTTCCATCCACTTATAATTATCTTTTGGTGGACATCATTAACGGGAATAAAATACCAACTTTATCAACTGGTGGACCAGCTTTCTGGGTTTGACCTCGCAGAAGTTCAGAAGTCAACAGATTACCGATACCAGACCGTTTCCTGTGGCTGATACGACATACTTGCAGTATTGGTTTGCTATTTGTCAACACTTTGTCACGTGACCTGTCAAGTGAATGCAGTATGTAGGTCAGCGTTGTTGACATTTTTACATTAGACATTACAGAGTTTCACAGAACAGTTGGATCAATTCTTGTCAATATTAACAGGAAGACAGTATTTGTGAACTAAGAAGTCCTATTTTCATCGATGGATCTTCTTGTTTTCCATATATGAACTTTAATATTTAAGGCCAGAATGTTTAATTGAATAAAGTGGCAGTTTGTTTATTTTCATAAAAATAACTTTGCCATTACTGTAAAACTGAGCCTATTTTGCAACACATACTATCATACCCATAATTTATATATATTTATGTTTACATGTTATTTCTTTGTATAGTATGTTAGTTTCTATGTCAGCGGGTTGTGTTTAAGGTTGGGCGGCGTCCTCACAACAGAATATCCCACGTCATAGAGGGTCCGTTGTGGGCGTTTTCTATAGGTGCAATTTTCTTGATTGAAAATTTGCTGCGACAACTGTTGCTTTTGTGTTAGCTGTGAAGACTGTAATTATTGTTATTTTTGTAATATTTCTTTGTTCTTTAGTTTTGTTTTGATTTGTTTGTAATTTGTTGGTCTAACCTTTTCTATCTTTCTGTTCTATTCACAATTTATATTCATATACTGTGACGTCATTTGTGTTGTTATTCTTTGCAGATTCAGTGATTATTTTCATTGATTTCCCTATTTGATTTATTTTGATTTCTGCAAACGTTCTTGTATTGTCAGTCCTATTTGTACTTTATGTATTCTGTTGGTTGACATATGTTTTATATAGGTATATTTCATAAGACACAATTGCCTGTGCACTGCACTTGGATTATGGTATAAACCAGTACCTGATTATTATTACTATTATACAAGACCTTATTAAGGCTTGTGACCCACAGATATTGGGATAGTATACTGATTAATCAAGTCATTAAGAACTTGTGGTATTATTATTGGTTCAGGTGATTAGTATTATTGTTAGACATCATGTCTACATTAGAATACTTCATTACACAAGGGAAAGCCCTTGATAAGACTGGTCAACAATTAGAACAATGGGCTGTTGCTCAATATGACAAAGCATTAGCTGCAGAAGCGAAAAAAGCTGCTGCAGAAGAAAGAAAAGCTATGGCTGAAGAGAAAAGATTAGAAAGAGAAGCTGAGTCTGCTGCTGAACAAAAGAAATTGCAGATGCAGGTGGAGGAAAGGAGATTTGAAGCTGAACAAAAAAAATTAGAAAGAGAAGCTGCAGCTGAACAAAAAAAATTAGAAAGAGAAGCTGCTGCTGAACAAAAAAGATTAGACAGGGAGGCTGAACAAAAAAGATTAGATGCTGAAGAGAAAAAAGCAATAAGAGAACATGAATTTGAGTTAGAGAAATTGAGATTGACAAGTATGAGTAATGTTAATCAGGCATCTAGTGGTAATGGTAAACCTTCTACTTACAAGGTTAAGGTTCCACCGTTCAATCAGTCCAGTGACGATATTACATTCTGGCTGGATAGATTTGAACGTTCTTGTCGTACACATAATGTGGATAAATCACAATACGCTAATCAATTATCAGAAAACTTGAAAGGTGAATCTTTGACTAGATTATGCCTTGTAGGAGAAGCAGATAAGGATAATTATGATGTCATTAGGGCGGCTTTGATAAAAAAATATCAGCTAAGTGAGGAAGGCTATCGCCTTTTATTTAAAACGATGGTGCCTGAGACGGGTGTAGAATTCTCAGAATTCACTGCAAAGGCACGTCTCACAGTTGATCGTTGGATTGAGCTTTCCAAAACAGAAAAAAACGTATGAAGGACTTATGGATTTGTTGCTCAGAGATAAGATTATGTCATGTGTGAACAAACCTTTCCTTGAATTTATACATGAGCGTAAACCCAAATCTCTAAAAGAAATGGAAGAATATTGTTCCCAATATGTCACTGCACACCCCGACGTGACTTTTGGCAACACTAAGATTAAGGAGAGTATGCCAGTTGCTTCAGCAACACCATACAATCCCAATTATTCACACAGATTTCAGGGACCTCAAAACAGATTTGATAAAAAAGGTAACCATAATAGTTATCAAAACCAAGGTAACCAATCATTTCAGGGTTCTTCTTCAAAGAACTGGAGACGACCTGATAGCTCTCGACACAGGGGTGGTCATAATTATAGGAATTTCCGTAGAGGAAGTAATTATAGAAACTATCAGGGTTATCCGTCTTGGAGTCAACAAGATCATAATTACAGAGATACTCATTATAATGAATATGATAATGGTAACCAAGGGAACTATGACTCAAACCCGAATAGGGGTTACAATAGAGGTAACAATAACTACAGAGGTGATAATAACCGAGGTAGATCTCTATACAAAAGACATAAACCACATTTTCAGGCAAACTCTGTACAACAAGAGTCCCATGAAGCCTATAAACAGAGTAAAGATAATAATGATGCTAGTAATATGGCATGTGCCGCTTTTGATTTTGGGAGAGCATCTCAGTGCCCCCAATGCAAAACGTTATTTGAGCCAACCACAGTGTCTACTTTAAGCTGTGGCCATCCTCTTCCTGCTCTTCCGGCATCAGTCGCGCATGATGGAAGAGGTTCTCTTGTCTTACATAAGGGTTTAGTGAATAACAATCCAGTCTCTGTGCTATTTGATTCTGGATGCACCACAATTGGTGTTAGGCAGTCACTCGTAGATCCTTCCCGTGCCACTGGACAAGTAGTCAAATGTGTAACATTTGGCGGCACATTAGAGAAATACTCTACTGCTATCATTAGGATTGCTACTCCTTTCTTTACAGGAGATGTACACGCATGTCTTCTTCCGAATCCGATCGCTGACCTCATCATCGGTCGCATTCATGGAGTCAAGGAATGCACTCCGCAACAAATTTCCACGTGGGAAAGGCAAAACATGCAGATTGCTAACGCTGTAGTCACTAGAGCTCAGGCTCTTAATATGCCTCAAACTTCATCTACTGAAGATAATGAAGTGCATAACCAAGATAATCCCTTGGTAATTTCTCGTGACTCGTTTATAAAACAGCAAGAAGATGATCCCACTCTGAAGAAATTCTTCATTCTTGCAACTAAAGGTGATCCGAATAAAGACACAAGTCGTAAATCGTGGATTACAAAGAAGAATGGCGTACTTGTACGTATGGTTCAAGACTCCATTACGTCAAGTCATTCTCAAATCCTGGTTCCCAAGAATTTGAGAGTTAAAATTTTGCAGCACGCTCACGACTCTCAGTGTGCTGGACACATGGGTTTTTCCCGTACTAAGTCAAGAGTCCTTGCGGCTTTCTTTTGGCCATTGGTAAACAAGGACATACGGATTTATTGTCGATCTTGTAAAGTATGTCAGGAAGTTAAATCCAAAGGTCCACGGCATGCTGCACCCATTCAGGCGGCGGACATTCCTATTCGGCCGTTCCAAAAAATGGCCATAGACATAATTGGTCCATTTAAGATCAAGTCTGCCAGAGGACATCAGTTTATCTTGACGTGTGTTGATATGTGCACACGTTGGCCAGAGGCTATTCCTCTGAAGAGCATTACTACTGCTGATATTGCAGATGCTCTTTGGCTTATATTTTCTCGTCTGGGGTTCCCCGGAGAGATATTGTCAGACCATGGCACCCAACTAATATCAGATACCATGTCTCAAGTAATGTCTACTCTGCAGATAGATAGATCTTTAAGTAGTATCTACCATCCAATGTCTAATGGTATGGTCGAACGCCTTAATAGAACACTTAAAAACTTACTGGGGAAGATAACTGAGGATCATCCTCAAGACTGGGACAGAGTTTTACCTGCGGCCCTCTTCGCTTACAGAGAGGTACCCAATGAACATACAGGATTTTCTCCCTTTGAACTCGTCTTTGGCGCGCGTCCGCGTGGCCCTATGTCGTTGCTTCACGATCTCATAACATCTGACAATATTGACGATGACACAAAGTCATCCTACGAATATGTCATCGCGTTGAGACAAAAAATTATCGAAGCATGCAAATTAGCAACTTCTTCTTCTGAATTTGCGAAACAGAAGGCAAGGCAATTTGCCAATAAGAAGAGATGCTTACGACAACTTTGTCCTGGTGACAAAGCATTTGTATTACTACCTTGTAGGGAAAATAGATTACTTATTTCTTGGAAAGGTCCGTACGATATAATATCGAAAATTTCCGATGTCGACTATATTGTCGATATTGATGGGAAGCATAAAACCTTCCACATCAATATGCTTACTGAATTCCATGAACGTCCGGATTATTTGCAACCCATTTTCCAAGCAACGGACAATTCTCCAGTACCACATGGTCATTACTCATCACTGTCCGTGATACAGGATGAGGAAACAAGTTTTTCAGATGTAAATCTTCCTCTTCCAATGATCCCACTTCATTCTAGTGAATCATGGAAGAACGTTACTGTCTCTCCTGATTTGTCTCTAGGAGAACAGCGACAAGTTTCAACTATGTTGCAAACATTTCAGGATGTACTCACTGACATCCCTGGACAAACGCATGTCATTGAACATGACATTGTTCTAACTGACCATACTCCTATTACGGTTAGACCTTATCCTATACCTATACATTTTCAAGCGCAGGTCGAGAAAGAGTTGGATGAGATGATAGATTTGAAAATAATCGAACCATCCACCTCTGCATATTCTTCGCCGATGGTTATTGTGCGTAAAAAAGACAATAACATACGTCTTTGCATTGACTATCGAAAATTGAATCAAGTAACGAAGTTCGATGCCGAACCTATGCCTTTACTGGAAGAGCTACTTACTCGACTCTCCAAATCTCATTTTTTCACTAAACTTGATTTGTCTAAAGGATATTGGCAAGTTCCTTTATCTGAACGCGCCAAACCTCTCACGGCTTTTTCAACACCTAGAGGTTTGTTCCAATGGAATTTTATGCCTTTCGGTCTTATGAACGCACCAGCTACATTCGTACGCATGATGCGCCGAATCCTATCTTATCGGTCAGATGTCATTGCATATCTAGACGACATCTGTCTTTTCAGCGATACTTGGGAAGATCACTATTCAGGGTTAGATGAATTGCTGTCTACTTTGCGTGAGCACAACCTGACAGCGAAACCCTCTAAAGCCTATATTGGTTTTAGCGAAATTTCTTTCCTAGGCCACCGAGTTGGTCATGGTTTCCTAAAGACAGAGGACCATAATACTAGTAAGATACTTAACATCTCAATCCCTAAGACTAAAAAACAGGTGAGAAGTCTGTTAGGTCTTATTCAATTTTATGGCAGATTCATTCAGAATCTATCCTCTATCATGGCACCTCTTTCAACACTTCTAAAGAAAGGTTCGCCTAATGTGGTCCACTGGTCTCAGGAATGCCAATGCTCTCTGGATAAGATTAAAACACTGTTTTCAACACCACCTATTTTAGTGCTACCCACTAAAGATAAGACATTCGTTCTTCGTAGTGACGCTTCATCCACTGGGATTGGAGCGGCACTAATGCAAGAGTACTCTGGAACTCTGCATCCTGTAATGTATATTTCCAGAAAACTTAATGCGGCAGAAAGGAATTATTCGGTTTTAGACCGTGAGCTATTAGCTATGGTTTGGTCGATCCTCAAACTACAGAGATTCCTTCTAGGCGCACATTTCATAGTAGAAACCGACCAAAAAGCTCTTACTGCTATACAGAGTAAGAATTTGAAGAGCTCGAGGTCTACTCGATATGCAATTGCTCTTCAACCTTTTCATTTCTCTGTGCGAGCTATTCGTGGATCAGATAATGTGATGGCAGACATTCTGTCAAGATGCCCACATGATTTCACATAACTATTAGGGCTTAGACTTCTTGATATGTCTAGTTCTATAGTAGTTCCTTTTCTATATCATGATAGATACACATTCGTAATTTAATAATATAATGATTGTATCACTACATAGCGGTTCATTGATGTTTATTCACCGCTGTGCTTTGATGATTTTTTCTTCATAAATCATAAATTTAAGATATCTAATACGAAATGATGATATGAATTTTTTAGGCATTGTGTAATTGCCAGAATTGTATTATACTTTGATGACACCTTCCTGGAAAAATATACTTGTAGAGAAATAATTTCTCTCAGTTTATGAGACACATTCTCACCAGTCGCTCCATAAGTCGACTTAGCCTCATATTAGGCGTTATAGGTATTCCTGATATTTTCATCTGCGCATTATTCATGCGTTGTGAGCCTATTGTACGTTGCTCCTAGATGTATTTCAAAAAAAAAAAAAAAATGTTCCATTTTTTTTTCCCGGGAGGTGTGGTAAGACTGTTACGTGCAGTCTTTGATATCTTACAATATTATACATTGGTATACTTGTTATGTTCGCAAATATTTTGTAAACAAAATAGTGCTTAAGGAAAAGTCATTATTGAGTTACTTCCCTTGAAAGTTGTGTCGGCTCTTTCGATCGAACTCCGCGGATAAATCCAGTTTTCTGCGATTTATTCTTTGTTTGGGTAGTAATAGATTGTTCTTGCTTCAGAATATCTATGGCCTGAATTTATGTGTATTGTTTGTCTGAGTAGGACGAGTCTGTCTTATATTTGTATATCTTTACATATCTAAGTCGAACTATATGTTCTGTTGTCTCTAGGGAGGTCAAAGGCTATTCGGCGGATGTGTCGCTAGAGTGTGGTGTGATTTGGCTTCGTCCTGATAGGGACTGTGTTTTCTATGTCGGCTTGTCGCCGGGGAAAAAGTGATCTCAGTATTTGTGGGGAAAGTGATAGTCGTCTAGACCTATCGTGTATGCTTTACCCCAGTGTTTATTCGTATTGCCAAGGAATGGCAGAATCATATTTCTGATACCAAGGTAATAATAGACACTCTTATGAACTCTCGTACGAAGCCACCATTTTCGATAGGTACGATTTGAATGTCTAAGAGTATATATTTGACTCGATGAAAACGACTTCGATTCCTAGCAGCACTATATCCTGTAGATTGCAGTCAAGTGTTCATGATCAAATCTACAGAGCAATGAAAGATTTAATGAATGACTAACTTTAGGACAGATTCATTATCTGTATCCAAACGTGAGTGACAGCTCACGAGTGAAGCCATCTTGGAACCAAAACATGTAGTGACTTTCAAGAAGAGAAAAGGGATGCCCGTATTATCGCTTGATTAGTCCAGAGATCACTGCTACACATGAGAACCCATTGCTAGCGGTTCAATATTATTATATGAAAAAACTGTGCTGAACCTTATGTTAAAGAATCTTCGCTAGACGAGATGAGGTAGAAGCCATCTTGGATATTGTTTATAATCTGACGTGCTTTGTCAGTAAACTCAGTTGATATATATATATATATATGGGCAATACTGAATGCTTGGCTACTGACAGTCCATTATAATATTATTCTACATGAGTGCCCATGTAACATAACATTGCAAGACCAGTTATCCACTGTACCATGATGTATTATGCCAACCTGTGATTTGTCACTATCTGTGCTGTCGAGTGTGTACGTCCAATTAAACTTTAGTAAAGGTACACAGTCGTTGGTGTCGATGACTTCCAGCCATACATGAGTGTAAGAAAAGAACATTTGTCAACACCACGAACCCTTCCTATCATTCGCACATTATACACTCCATCTATGTCTACACACCACTGCGTAGGTCAAGTTGACATTCCATACTCGAACCACGAGCAACACAACAACACAGTATTTAACTCTGGTGATGTTCGAGCGAGCTTCAGTAATCAGAACACCAGAGGACTTTATCAACTCTTGCTCAGGGCAAGGGTCTTGTATTAAGAGTTTATCAACTGATGATGATGATGATGTCTGCTTCCATCCACTTATAATTATCTTTTGGTGGACATCATTAACGGGAATAAAATACCAACTTTATCACCCATATCAGATCGTCCCGATTAATTCCTCATTTACCCTTTTACCTAAGTAGCAAAATGTTTGCTAAAACCCCAGTTTGGACGAAACGGAAATGTCACCCAGAAAACATGATGCTAGATAATTATCTGTGAATTAGTTCTAGCTTGCCATTTTATTGTAACATGTCTCACACTAATTTCATTGCAACAGAAATAGAACGTGGAATTAAATTTTTCTGTAGAAAAATGAAGGTTTTCACAGTTAGATAGAGTGAAAACATAACAGTAATGGCAAAACAGCAACAGATGAAAACGCTTTGATGCTGGGCGGAAATCCGGAATCTGGGGCTCGTAAGACTAACAGTGGTGAAAGTCGAAAGGAAGCCATTGGCATAAAAACGGATGTCCTGATCGCAAAATACGAAACCATAATTCGATTCAGGAACATCAGAACTATGAATGAGGCAGGAAAACGGAGGCAGATCACAATCAGAAATAAGGAACTACAAATTACCTATCCTGGGAATAAGTGAGAGCAGATGGATCGGGACAAGGAGAATAAAAACAGCAACACAATAAACAGTACTTTACTCTGGACGAGAGGATGGACAGTACAATGAAGGCGTAGCCATTATCCTAAAGAAAGGAATAGAAAGGTCATTATTGGAATGGAAACCCATCAGCAACAGACTGTAAGAGCAAGACAAAGAGGGAGATTCACTAACACCACAATAACACAATGCTAAGCACCAACAAACGACAGCGACGAAGAGGTCAAGGACGAATTCTATCAACAGCTACAAAAGGAAATGGAAACCACACCTAGATACGATCTTATCATAGAAATGGGAGACCTCAATACGAAAGTTGGATCATACAAAACAAATAATGAAAGAGTAATGTGGAAATGCGGCAGCGGAACAGTAAACGAGTATGGGGATAAACTAATAAGCTTATGCAGCATTACCAACCTGGTCATTGGGGGAACACTTTTTCCACACAAAGAAATTCACAAATTAACATGGGAATCACTAAACGGCCGGGACAGAAACCAGATAGACCACATTTTGATTAATGGTAGATGGAGGCATTCATTACAAAATGTGAACGTAAAGAGAGGTGCAGATGTGGGAAGCGATCACTTCTTAATAGTAGCAAGACTGAAGATGAAACTCAGAACTGCTGGACCAATTGAAACTAAACAGAAAAGTTTTGACATCATCAAACCGAAGGACCCCCTTACCAGAAAAACTTTTGTGGTTAGTATAAAGAGATGATATACAATTGTCACAGATGGAAATAGTGCCGCAGTAATCATCCACTTTTGCCCCTCCCCATCTAGTTTTTTTTTTTTTGCTACATGAACGAAGGATTCACCAGTGCAATTAACACGGGAGCCATCTGGCAATTAAGCCCTATGTGAAACAGAGAGCGAAGCGCGGAGCATGGCGTAATACATTCTTTGATCAGGGGAACACACGAGATATTCAGTCTGTGACGGACCTTGGATTGTAAAACTTTCAGGGAAGTAATTACGTAGCTGATATTCGGCAGAGGCGGAAGAGGTGGTAAAATTACCTTTGATTCAAGAATCGAACGGCAAATTGGCTCGGGTCTGGCAGTAGGTGTGACTTTCGCGTTAGAGAACGATTGAACGGAATTTTTCAATATATACCATGTCTCTCCGATAGGCATGATCAGTTGCCCAGAAATCTATCGGAATTCACTAGCTCGTTATCTTAAGATTTCTCGTACAGAGTGAAAATTAATAGATTCCGTGGAGTGTTTCATTTTTCTGATTGCGGTAATTTTTATACTAGCTTTAAAGTGATTTAGTGTGTTTAAAGTTTTCATTATATTTCACTGAGATTTTCTGCGCTAATTAAATAACTTATAGCTAAATTTTCCAGCCGTAAAGTAAATTTAATTACTCGCCATTTCCCAGTAAGAGATGTTTTAAATTGACTAGTACATACATTAAATAACTGTCTACTGACGGCATATATTATTTACTTCTATCCATTTTATGTAATTCTATAAATGACTAGTGTTCATATCACGCGGTAAAAGAACGGTAGGATAAGCTAGACACGTGTGTTTTAAATCTAATTTATAACAGAGTGGTGAAGAGATCATATTTTAACACGTGTTAGATATGATATTGATAATTTGGTTAAATGTTTATACTTTCTTTTCCTAAATTATAGACTGATCAAACCTGAGTACTAGCGGCTTATTTTCTTATGGCCATATGAACTTATGATCATACGAACTTATAATATTATAAGCATCTAAGAATATTTAATATTGATGAGCTTCTTGCTGCGACCTGTGCGGTCCAATTTTCCTCATTTCCATGAGAGAAAGCAGAATAGAAACATTAAATTATAATATTAACTGGACCAGAACTATTACCAGATTTATTTATATCAATCTCATCAGCCAGCTGCGCGAACTATAATGTCAGCAACATTTGTGTAACTAACCTAGCGTTTCAACCACCTGAGGCTAAACAACCTAAGAACTGTATATGTTCTATTCATCCTACATCAACGATCACCACGCAAGAACCCTACTCCAACCAACTGAAGGTATAAATAACTTACTGTATCCAGGACAAATTAAAACACCGACTCTAGCGACTCCTGTGAAATTTGCAGTCAGCAACTACGGAGAGTCTGGGGCTGGATTTGGCAAAACTAAAATTTGACACTTAATAGTAGTATTACTTATTAGTGTATTTCCTTGGAATGCCTAAGACAACGACTGGGGTAAGCATAGTCTGAAAGTGGCCACTGCGTGTATGTGAATTGAATGAACAGAGAAAGAAACTTATGTCTTTTGTTAACATTATATACTTATGTGGTTTCTTCTTCTTTTTCTTTTTATCTCAATAGTCTGATTAGTCACGGAATAGATTACATTAGGAACCTATTCTTTTCCCATCCTGACTATTTCATCACTTATTGTTACCTTTTTGATCTTTGGGTAAATTAACCTCTGTTGGGATCGTCCTTTCTTTTCCTTTACCAGAGGGGAGAACCTATTTGATTAATTTCCATTTTTGTCTGTAAACCATGATCTATTGATGCATATGATTTATGTTGTGATTTTCTATTAATAATAAACTTTATTAAATCTTTAGTTATCGTATCTTCAATCCCTATTCATTATATGTTATCCATAGTTTGTTTTCACGTTCGTGTGCATTTGTCACAGAATTGTGTGCATGTGAGTGCAGTGTAACTTGTATTTTCGTACAAGGAGAGAAAGTGCGTCTGATTTAAATATCGTCGTCCAGATAGGCTGAATTAGATAAATTATTCTATCCAGAGACTGTCCTTTCTCTTACACGATCACCCTCGTGATAAAAAAAAACGATATCTTACCCCTTACTTTCACATTGTCATCACTATCACCTCTGCTCGGACAGGGCTATAAAAATCTATACCTATCTGATAATTTATCCACAACAACAATTGACAAGAGCCAGGAAAAGGCAGCGACTGATGATGTTGACCAGAAATTCAGCACTATTTCAACATTATCTAAGGAAAGCAGCAAATCGTGCTTTGGATTCCAGGAAAGGAAAAGACAATACCATAGATGCAACTTAATGTTCCTGAGGCTGAAAATGATCTAGACATAAATACAGACATTCGGCGAAGGGACGAAAACATCACAGCTATCAAAGGGTTAGAGAATGGAAAAGCTCCTGGTCACGACAATTTAAATGCTGAGTTATTTAAGACAGACCCTGAACTAGCAGCAGAACTATTAGAACCACTATTTGCATTGGAAAACAGAGACAACAACAATGGAGTGGAATAAATGAATAATTTTCACATGGCCAATAGGTGACCTTGCAGACAGAAACGACTGGAGAGGAATTAAGGTATAGAAAGAAGGGCTTCTCCTTAAGATGCTCAACAACAAAATTGAAGGGATACTGTTCAGCTGGATACGGGACTTCCTCCGATACTGCACAGCAAGAGTAAAACTTGACGGAAAACTGAGCCATCGCGTCGCTCTTCAACAAAGTGTGCCACAAGGAGGAGTTATCTACCCCACACTCTTCATCAATTATATAAATGATATTGCAGAGAAACTGTCCCGGCATATCTCCAGGGCTCTGCTTGCTGATAATTGTGCTGCCTGGTGTGCTGCAGAACATTTGCCTATCGCACAGTTCAGGAAGCAGGCAGCTCTAAATACCATAGGTAAATGGGCATCTGACTGGGGCGTACAGATCAACCTCTCCAAGACAATAGGAATGGTAGAGGTGGCATTTTTATAAGATTCGTAAACGGAAAGATTATCCGTACGGCCTTCTCAACTGGAAAGATCTCCTCCAATTTCAGGACAGAAGCTATGGCACTACTACAAGCTCTGAAAATCCTCACCGGATCTGAACAACAGCCACAAGCTAAGATAGCAATCTTCACTAACTGTAGATCATTACTGGAATCAATACAGAACTCCAGAAATGAAAACATTACGCAAGAGATCAGATCAGAGCTTAACATTATCCAAAGGTCATCACCCATTTCCCTTCAGTGGTTACCCTCCCATTGTGGAATCACTGGAAATGAGAGAGCAGACGCTCTGTCTAGAAGTGGCGGTAAAATGGAACAATTCAGCCACCCACTGCCCGATCGAAGAGTTAAAACCATCATCCACAACAAGTACAAAAATCAGTGGAAGGAGGAAGGTGATACATACAGCAGAGATGACTCAGTCAACCAACTTAACAGATACCAACAGACCATCATATTCCGCCTGAGAAGTGGACACTGCAGACTACTAGGCCATCTCTATCGCATCAGGATATGTCATACAAATTAATGTCCATGTGGAACTGGAATCCAAACCCCGAACACATTCTCCAAAGCTGCCCAGCCCATGATGACTCACGACGTCTGACCTAGCCAGGGGGTGCTGAGCTCAAACAAAAGCTATGAGGCTGCCGCGCTGACCTGGAAAAGAGTGTAGACTTCATCATGGTGACAGGCCTGTAGATTTAGCACGACTAAACGCAGAAGAAGAGGAGAGCAATTACTCTCCTCTAATTTCCCTGTAAAATACTAGGTAGGATAATTATCCAGAGAATTTCAAAAGTAGTAGACCATAAACTGGGAAAAGAACAAGCAGGATTCAGAAAGAACAGAAGATATGCAGATCATATATTCACCCTCAGGAATATTATAGAGCCGTGCTCGGAATGGCAGAGACAGCTATACATTAACTTTGTTGATTTTAAAGAGGCTTTTGATAGCATACACAGGGGCAGCCAATGGAAAATACCGAAGGCTTATGGAATACTCAGCTGCATTTTTTCCATCATTAAAAAGCCTCTATGTTAACTTTACATGTAGTGCTGGACAGAGCTATCTAACTTTTGAGGTGAAGACAGTATTACGAAAGAGATGCGTCTTATCAACTAATTTATTTTTGACAGTCATAGACTGGGTGATGCACCAGACAACAGAGGGCAGTCTAAGAGGAAAAAGATGGACAACGTTTTCTACACTGGAAGATCTGGAATATGCAGACTACACTGCACTAATCCTACATTCACATCAACACATCCAAGAAAAAAACAGATAGACTGAATAAGTATAGCCAGCGGGTGGGTGTGAACATAAATCTAAAGTAGACATAAGTCATGACAATGAATGGGGGCAGTCCTGAGCCCATAACATTAAGGAAACAGAAGCTGAAACAGACAAACACATGTTCAAACCTAGGATGCCAGACGGCGGAACAAGCAAAGACATTAACAATAGAATGAAAAAAAGCGAGAATAGCCTTTGCTAGTCTAAACAAAATCTGGAAGTCTTCCCTGTACAGCACAAACACAAAATTAAGATTATATGAGAGCTGTGTACTTTCTGTGCTTCTCTATGATGCGGAATGCTGGAGCTAACAGAGAAGGAAATGCCGAAATTGTCCTGTTACCATACAATCTGCCTAAAGAAAATTCTTCGAATCTTTTAGCCGAATACCATCACCAAATAAGACCTGCTTACTCGGAGCAACCAAGAGGACATGCACACCATCATATCTGGTAAATATTACATATTACTTAAATAATAAAATAACAAACTAAAATACAATAAAATAAAATCCCAACATTGTAACAGTGCAATAATAGTTACACAGATTTACAGTACCTTATCATAATTAATACTAAACAGGGCAAAAATATCTTTAAAACGTACATATGATGTTTTATAATTATTTACGAACATAACTAAATTAGAGTGGCATATAATCTGCACTCATGACGTATTTGAAAAGTCTGTGATTGAATGAGTATGGACTAAACGTGTTTTTAGGTCGTGTGGAAGATTATTCCACAGATGAGCAACAGAAAAAGCTTAACTTTTCTTGAATAAGTCGAGCCTAGGTTTGGGCATGTGTAATTTGTTAAAGCGTTGGCTGCGTCTTCCATTGTATTTGAAAATAGGCCACAGATACGTTGGAGCATTCTGTGATAGGATTTTGTGAATAAATTTGGTTTTGTTGAAAAGAGGGCGCTTTCTTAGTGGTAATATTTTAATATATGTATATAGGTCTACACACCGTGTGAGGTTTTTATCTGAAACTAGGCGCACTGCACGTTTTTGTAATGAATAGAGTCTTTTAGTGTTGGACATGGAGCAGCCATCCCAGATTGTAGAACAATAGTCTAGATGTATTTGTATTTGGGATGCATAGAACATTTTTCGTGTCTCCTCATCTAGGAAATGTTTGATTTTAGCTAACTGGTAAACTTTTTGTGCCGTTTGTTTGGTCAGTGCTTGTACATGCGAATTCCAACTTACATGTTGGTCAATTATTAGTTCCAGTAAACGGAGGCAGTTTGTTGCTGCCCTACAAGACGCCAACAGGAGTGATGGCCACTGACTACTTTGACAGTTGGTGGCCTAGGATCAAAGAAGAAGAGGAAGAAGAATAACGAAATGACAGACTTTTTAAGCCCTGTCATATAGTGGATTGATACATCGATAAAATCATTAATTATAGGTAAAAGTCAAAATAATATGAGTAGAAATAGAAATAGTAAAGTTGTAACGCGTCTTCTTTCCCCGCGCCAGTCATCAAATGGAGATAAGAACGTAGTGTGAAACCTTATTGCCGCGCTAGTGGTATTGGATTTTATAACTCGCCCGTCAAGGGTTAACGGTAAATATTTTGAAAAAAACGACAAGCTTAGTTGTTCCAAGAAAGATAGTAAGAATAAAACAGGGGAGGCCTAAACGAACGCATAAAAGTGAGAGAGAGAGCGAACACCTGCTACCAATTGTCAAGCGTTAGATTCTTGGACTAGCTACCCAAGACGACAGTGCGAGACGACACAGTTAGCCTGTGTTCGGTAACGTGGCGCAAGCTTTGTAGAATTTAAAAATACCCCTCAAAACCCACTACTTTTTCGGACTATAGGCACACTGAGGAAATATATAAACACACAGATAGCGCTTTCGCTGCAAAAGAGTCCATTTTATGACGTAACAGACTAGTAGTTTCAGTTTTGGACAACGCGGGAGAGGAAAAAAGATGGCGTAATTTATATGATAGTGGAAATTGAAACTAACTCTGGAAAATATATGGACTTCTTTATTAATAGGTTTAGATCATAAAACCTAGTTAGTTTGATGGCTTATCTTCTCCTGATAAATAATATGTTTAAAAACACAAAATCCCCTAGATAATAAGAAAGTTATTGACATAAGACTGATTTGGTTCGTACATACAGACAAACAGACTGGCGTTTTGCATTCATTTTGCATTCACTAATGATTACAATTTTGAACGCGTTGTTGGAAATGAGACAAGCAAGCATGTATTCTGTTGGAGGAGGGGTAGACAAGGGGAGAGAAATTACTTAACACAAAATATATTTTAGCAGTAGAAATCTAAGAATGAGGGAGGAAAAAACTTGTCAGGTCCAAAAATCAAGTCTGTTTTTGCTTTTATTTTCAAAATTCAAATTGAAAAGCTTAGTCTTCCGATCTGATTGGCCAACGCATTTTATATTATGGAAAACTTAGTTAGTGTTACGTTGGGATAAATTAGAGGATCATGCATGGATACACGAATGATAGCAGGTGTTCATTCAGGACAAGTATTGTCAGTACACATAACAAAGCCGGTAGGTGAACAGGTCCAATGGGAAAACATGGTTGACATTTAATAAACAAAGTCACTTCACAATGGTCCATCAAACATCAAAAGTACATGGCAATGGATAAGCGTAGTAGATTATCTCTGGTCCGTCAATAAGGTTCAAACGTTAGGCATCTTTAAGTGGCAATAATATAATAATAATACAATCCTCTCATCTCCACTCAATTCTGGCCGTTGTACTAAAGGTTCGGTAATCCACGAAAACCAAAGTAATGCGGCAGAAGAAATCAGGGCAAACCAAATATTAGTTGCCTCCTATCGCAAAGTTACACTTGTAGTAAACTATGATATGAACTTCTAGATACGTTTATGAACCATCTTGCACATAACGTGGCAGCCTCCGAGAATCAACAATGCCACAATATATATTTATAAATCACGCTCCATTATCCCGGAGCTCGAAAAATTACACCTCTCTTGGACGCAAACACAAAGACGGAAGCCCCATTAATTAACACACTGAACGCCACGACATGTGACAGAAAACGTCACTAGTTGACCGTCGCTCATCACGGGTGAACGCCTCGTGCAAACCGTAGTTTGCCTACAGGCAAACACAATTCCTCACATAAAATGAAAATGTGCTAGCGTGTAGTAGCATGCCTTACTATTTTGACTGCACCCCAAATCTATCCTTAACATATCACCCCCTTCGCGGTGTAAAAAAAAACAAATTTATTTGTTTTTTTTTCCAATTCAAATATTTCCTATACGGAAATAGCGGCCAAAATTGATTATATCACAAATATTGGGCCACATCGAAAATAATCTAGTCGCAGTCAGTCTGCATAATGTAACTTATCAATAAATAACATGCTAGATGAATTTGTCATCAGTCATAAACAGTCATATGTCCATAAGTAACAAGTCATATACAGTCAATATTCCAATGATGTAACAAAAAAAAATTACCTAAATGTATGATCACTGTGAGTTTACAATAAACCTATCAAAGAAATAGCATGCATATATGAAAATGGTATCATCATCATCTCAGCCCGTAACCCGTCATGGGTCGTAGGGGTGCCATGGTGGAAGCATCAGCAGACAGGGTCCTCCACTGCTCTCTATCCTCAGCAATGCGTACAAGTGTGGAAAAACCGTGTCCTGCCCATTCTTTGATGTTATCAGCCCAGGATTTTCTCTGCCTTCCTCTTCTCCGTTTACCTTCGACTGTTCCCTGAAGGATCGTTTTCGAAAGGGAGTCATGACGAGTTACATGCCCAAACCAGGCAAGCTTTCGACGTTTCACTGTTGACAAAAGTGGTTCTTGGTGGCCTGCATAGGTGTTTATCTTCTCTCTAACATAGACATTTGTTTTGTGCTCTTTATAGCAAATGCGCAAAATTCTTCTATAACATTTATGCTCGAAAGCCTGAATCCTTCGCTCCGTATCTGCAGTGAGTGTCCAGCTCTCACACCCATACAAGAGAATAGATAATACAAGTGATTTGTATAATTTGATCTTCACAGGAAAACTGATGTTACTTTTCCAGATCACATTCAACCTTGTCATGGCAGCTGAGGCCATCTCAAGTCTTGTCTTGATTTCTTTAATTGATCTTCCATCACTGCATATAGTGGACCCGAGATATTTAAAGGTGTTAACTTCTTCTAACGTTTGCCCATTTAACGTAATGTTGGTCGGAACATGTTTCTTATGGCTATTCACCAATATCTTGCTTTTTTCTATATTAATTTCCATCCCATACGTTCTTGTTACTTTCTCCAGTCTAGAGGTAAGGTCTTGAAGTTCTGATTCTGATCCAGCTATCAGATCAATATCATCAGCAAAACGTAGGTTGCACAGAGGTCGGCCTCCAATCGATATGGTTGATTTATAATCGTAGAGAGCCTCTTGCATAATATGTTCTAGATAAATATTAAAGTATGAGATATATAAAATAAATAAAAACAAAAAATCGAAATCAAAAATTCAAAAATGCATGAATAATAATTTTAAAAAAATAATGTAGAAGGTTATATCTCCAAGTAACAACGCTGTCAAAAATCCTAAAATTAAGCTTAAACGCAATTCACACATGACAAATCAAATAAGATATGAAGCAATGCGATATGAAATTAATGTAACTAAAGTACATGAATACCAACGGGCTGATCACCCGTTTGCCAGTCACTTCGATTACGGAAACAACAGCAAATGGATTGATTTGCCGTTGCCCTAAAGACGCCAATAGGCGTGATGGGAAACAATGGCAAAGAAAACCTATCTGCTGTTGCCCTAAGACGCCACTAGGCGTAATGGCCACTGACTGCTTTGACGGTCGGTGGCTAAGGACGGAAGAAGAAGAAGAAAGTACATGAATATCTCACAAAAAGAGAAAGAAGAGAGGGAAAAAAAATAGTACAAGAATGCAAGTATAACTAATTAACACAATTATTACATTACTTAATTATTCTACTCTAAGTACCTTTTGTACGTTGGCAAGACAAGTAATGTCCAAATCAAACTTGCAATAATATAAGAATACTCCAAACTATCCGTGTCAGGACTAGATTTGTAGCATAATATAGCAATCTTAATTAATGTGAATGTGCATTCCAGAATAATAACATGATGTCGTAGTTGGAAATTGTTCATGTCTGCAAGTAGTATAATACTGTTCATTGTACCACTAGTTAAAGTGAATAATGATTATCTCAAAGTCATGTAAATCACAAATGTTAATATGAATAGTTTGGAAATCAACTTAGTGTTCATGTATTCATCGTCCTTTGTCATAATGACTAGTAGTGGATAAACACCATGGCTTCACACATGTATAATATAAAGTCAATTAACTAAATCAATATGAATCTTCAAGTTCGAGCTGTGGGCATCTCGATAAAGCATCTGCGACCACATTTGCAGCACCTGGTATTGCCTCGATTTCATACTGAAAAGGTTGAAGCAGAATGGCGAAACGGGCTAGTTTTGGGTTCTTGTGATTCGCCTTCTTCAATGAGGAAAGGGATTTCTGGTCTGATTGTATGATGAAAGGGGCGCCCAACAAATACCGCTCCAGCTTGACTACCGCCCAGATAACAGCCAGCAACTCTCTTTCTATCACTGGGTACTTTCTTTCTACATCATTGAGCTTTCTGGATATGTAGAGGGTTAGATGTAATCTTCCCTCGAACTCTTGCATCAGTGATGCGCCGATACCTTTTGAACTAGCATCTGTGCGGAGATAATAAGTCAGATTTGTATCTGGTAACCTCAAAATTGGTGGCACAGAAAAAATATTTTGAACATAATTTAACGCAGCCTGGCACTCTGGTGTCCAGTGCACGTGGTTCGGTAAGCCTTTTTTAGCAAGGCAGAGAGGTCTGCAGTGATTGAAGACAAGTTTGGTATAAATTTACTATAATACTGAATCAAGCCGAGAAGACTACGAACTTGCTTCTTAGTAGTGGGCACAGATAATTTTAGGATTTTGGAAACATTATGTGGCACGGTCTAAAGAAAAACCGTGACCCACCTTATGTCCCAAGAATGAAATTTCCTCAAAGGCAATAAAGATCTTTGAGGGCTTGGCTGTTAGGTGATGGAGACGTAAAGTATCCAGAAGAGAATGTAAACCTAAGAGGTGCTCCTCCCAAGTGGAACTGAATAGACAGATGTCGTCTATATATGTGATTATATCGGACCGATGAGAGAGAATTTTTCTCATCATACGGACAAACGTTGCCGGGGCGTTCATAAGTCCGAACGGCATTACGTTCCACTGATAAAGACCCTGTTGTGTAGCAAAGGCAGTGAGTGGTTTAGCTCTGTCAGTCAAGGGAACTTGCCAGTATCCCTTGGTAAGGTCAATTTTAGTAAAGAAAAGAGACTTGGCGAGATGAAACAAAAGATTTTCAAGTAGGGGTAAGGGTTCAGCATCGAAGACTGTGATGTTATTCAGCTTCCGGTAATCTACACACAATCTGATATTTTTGTCTTTCTTACGAACGATGACCATAGGTGATGAGTAAGGGCCATTGGAAGGTTCTATAATTCCTAAATTAAGCATTTGTTTTAATTCTTCTTCCACTTGGTGCTGGTAGTGAATAGGGATAGGATAGGGGCGTAGACGAATTGGTCGATCATCTGTAAGGGTGATGTCATGCGAAATGACTGATGTACGCCCTGGGATGTCTGTGAGGACGTCTGGAAAGGATTCTAGAAGATTGGATACTTGGGAATGTTGTTCAGAAGACAAAGCTGGACAAATAGCAATATCCTTCCATGTCTCAGTCAATTGGAGAGGAACGACAGGTAAGTTCATGGGAACATCAGGAAAAGCCGATTCTTCCTCCTGAATTACTGATAACGCAGAGTAGTGAGTACCAGGTCTAGGGTGGTCATCAACTGCTTGAAAGATGGCTTGAAGATGTTCCGGTCTAGTGTGGAATTCTTTAAGCATGTTTATGTGAAAGGTCTTCCTTTTCCCTTTTATCTCTAAAATGTAGTCAACATCAGAAATGCGTGACAACACTTCATATGGACCATTCCAAGCAATTAAAAGTCTATTTTCTTTCCTTGGAAGCAATACAAAAGCTTCATCGCCAGGCAATAGTTGACGTAATCGTCTGTTGCGATTTTGGAACTGGCGTGATCTTGCTTTAGCAGCCTCGGAAGAAGCTGTAGCCAGTTGGCATGCATCTATAATGTTACGCCGGATGTTAACGACGTATTCATACGATGACTGGATGTCCTCAGTCATCTCTGAGTCTATGAGCAGGTCCTTAATAAGTGACATGGGACCTCGAGGTTGAGCTCCAAACACAAGCTCAAAAGGCGAGAAACCGGTCTGTTCATTCGCTACCTCACGGTATGCGAACAGCACGGCGGGTAAAACCCTGTCCCAATCTTGAGGATATTTCACTGTAACTTTGCCCAATAACTGCTTTAACGTCCGGTTAAGACGTTTCACCATGCCATTGCTCATCGCATGGTAAACACTACTGAGAGACCTGTCGATATTGAGGCGTTTCATAACAGCAGTCATAGTGTCAGATACAAATTGGGTACCTCGATCTGAAAGAAGTTTTCGAGGAAAACCAAGTCTAGAAAAAATCAAGAAAAGGGCATCAGCAACGTCATTAGTGGTGATGTTCTTAAGAGGGATGGCCTCGGGCCATCGAGTGCACATGTCTATACATGTGAGCACATACCTGTGTCCTCTAGCGGACATAACAGGTAAAGGACCGATAATATCTACGGCCATTTTCTCAAAGGGGCGTACAGGTATATCACACGCCTGAATCGGGGCCGTATGATAGGCTCCTCTTGATTTTACCTCTTGACAAATAACGCAAGAGCGACAATATATGGAGGTGTCTCTGGAAATTCCCGGCCAAAAGAAAGAGGACAAAACTCTGGATCGCGTCCTAGAGTAGCCCATATGGCCAGCACAGTGCGAATCGTGTGCATGTTGTAGAATGTACAGACGAAGTTTTTGGGGAACCATCACCTGATGTCTGATTAAAGATGAATCTTTAAAATTCCTAACCAATACATCATTTTTAAGTGTGTACCACTGTTTTGGTGACAAACTATCATCAACGTAATCATTATCTTTGACTAATCTAAAGAATTTCTTCAAAGAGTTGTCTTCTCTTTGAAGTTTAATAAAGGATTGTTTGTCTATCTCAGAGTGAACGTGAAAATCGTCCTGAGTTCCAGGACCGGTATCATCATTTTCCTTTTGTGCCTTGGCCTGGGCACGCGTAGTAACTGCAGCAGCAGTTGATAAATTTTGACGTTCCCATTGAACAATTTCTTCGGGTGAGCAATCATTGCTGCCGTGTATCCGGCCAAGTGTGACATCAGCTATTGGATTCCTTAACAAACACACTTTAACCTTGCCTGTAAAAAATGGTGAGTGAATATCCACCACGGCTGTGGGATAAAATTCCACTGTACCGCCGAAAGTTACACATTTAACAAAGTCACCCGTTGCATGAGACGGATGTACTAATGTGTGTCTCACTCCGACAGTCGTGCAACCAGAATCACGGAGTACTGTAACTTGAGTGCCATTCAATAAACCTTTATGAAGCTGTAGTACTCCTGCGCCATCATGTGCTGATGAAGCAGTAACTGCTGGGAGCGGATGACCACATTTTAACAAGGAAGTCACATTAGACTGGAATAGAGTTTGGCAATCTGGACACTGTGAAGCAGTATCAAAGTCAAACGAACAACATGAAGCTGAATGATTAACAACATTGTTGTCTTGCGCGTTCTCAGGTGTAGCAGTAGTATTTGCTGAGTTCGCATGGTAGTTCGAATTTGCATTATTTCTAGAGCGTGATCTATGTCTCTGATTGTAAAAAGAGTTATTTTGACTCCCGTCATTATTTCTTTGGTTCCTATTGTTGTTTCCTTGATTTCTGTAGTCTTGTGACCTATTACGATGTGAATAATTTTGGTTATTGGATCCCCAGTTATTCCAATTCTTATTATAGTTACCAAAATTATCATTCCTTCTTTCTCCCGAGTTTTGTTGGAAATTACCTCTGTTTTGGGGTGACTGGTTCCTATATGGTTGTCTACCTCTATATGGTTGTGAGTTATTGAATTTGTTTGGTTTGAAATTACCATCACAACTGTAGGATCTTTGTCTATAATTGTTGTGGTTCCAAGTTGTAGCTGCGGCAACAGGTAAAGCTTCCTTAATATTGTTGTTACTGACACAAACTCCCGGATGTGCATTACAATATTGCCTACATAATTCCTCCATTGAACTCAAACTTGACGGCTTTCTTTCCTGTAGATATTCTCGCAGTGGTCTGCTCACGGAAGACAAGACTTTGTCTCGCAATAACAAGTCCTTAAGGCCCTCATAATTCTCTTCAATGCCGGAAAGTTGTATCCATCTATTAAATGTTAGACGAGTTGCAGCTACAAACTGTGTAAAATCTTTACCCGTTTCAGGAATCATATGTTTGAACTTCATACGATAACCTTCAGCGTCTAACTGATGAAGTTTTAATAATAACGTTTTAGCAGCATCATAATTGCGTCTATTCGGCCCGTCCAATTGGCACAGAGCAGTTAAGGATTCACCAGTCATGAAATCCATCAATCTTGTACACCAATGTGATCTATCAAGCTTATTTTCTTCACAAACATTTTCATAGCGTTGTAGGAAGGACGAAATATCGTCTATTTCTGGCTTAAAGTCAGGCAAACGAAATTTAACAAAACCGCTATCGTTGTTGCTAGAGGAACTTCTACGTTCAGAGTCATCATTTTGTCTACTCTGATGTTGGACTTTTTGTTCTTCAATACGTAAAGTCGCCATTTTTTCTTCATGTGCAAGTTTTCTCTCTTCTAATTCTTTTTCATGAGCAAGTTTCCTTTTGTTCTCTTCTGCAAGTAGCTCTGCTTTTCTGAGCTCTCGCTCTTCATACCGTGCATCTCTTTGTCTCTTATTCTCTAGGGCTTCTTGATTTTCTTTGGCATTGAATTCCGCTTTGGCAAAGTCCATTAATTCCTTCGCCTTATAACCATATTCTTGGCCCATAGTAATAAATTCCTGATACTCCATTATCTACTTCTTCAGTATCTTACTATCAATATTATAAATTATGTAATAAATGTATCTCGATTATTCCGTCTCTACCAATTCACTAGCTTTGTGCTTTGCAATATTATCAATGCAAATAGATTCTTAATATTACTAATTAATAACAAAATAGTATAGTATGAAAGACCAACAGTAGTAAAGATACGAGGGAAAAGAGAAAGAGAGCAGAGAAAAAAAAAATTATTATAATGTACAAGAACAGAATTGATGGAACTAAACAAAAAGACAAGTACAAGTGACCAAGGCAATGTAATAACAGCAGCAAGTAAACGAAAAAGAATGCAAATAGGAAACTAAGGAAAAACAACAATTAGAACCGACTTACTGCTTAAAAAAAATACAGGACAGGACCTGTAACAATGTACATATAAATGTAAACAAGTGATAGAAGGTTAGACTAGCATCACGAACAGAATGGTTGTCAACTAAGGAGAAGAAAAACAAAACCAGCACACAACAAGAACTGACAAGTAGCAGGACAAAGCAGCACAGCTAAACAATTTAGGTCACACTAAACAGGCAGTGAACCACATCGGTGAGTAAACTCAGGCCGGAAATTTCACTGCTTGAGAAATGTAAGCAAAACATATAGAAATATCTGCTGAGCGGTCATTTTCCAATGACATGTGTCGTTAACAACAGATGTGTACAAAGATATAGAAACGAAGAAAACGAATAACATAGATATCAAAAAGGCTTACGCCACGGCAAAGATACAAGAGTGTATTAACAGGCACTTATCTTATCGTAATCCGATCAGATGCAAGTCCGGAAAAAGGCGTCAACATTGGAACAACACTGTCCCTCAATACAAGTGAAGCACGGATAAAATGTGAACAGTACACGGTCTCCGTCAGATGGGCATCATGAACTGTGTAGATCTTGAAACGTTGTGTTGACTTGGTACAAAGTAACTTGATATCGCCGTGGCATAGACTTGAAACTTGAAAGAATCTTGCAAACGTTGTGATGTAGACTGGAACACGAAGTAAACTTGCAAACCGGTTGGTTTGAAATTGTTATCTTGAACGTTACAGCGAACAATAGGACATTGAAACTGGACCATTGAATATGTGCAGAGGCAGCGTTCGTTATCCAACTGGACCCGTTGATAATGACTGAGTTCACGAAGCGGTGTGTTCACAATAACACGCTGAACAGGAGTGACGATCGCATATACAGATTAAATGTCAGCTGTATTTTTGCAAAGTACGAAGGTATACTTGCTTCAGTGAATTTGAAAACTATGTCCTGATGAAAGTATCGATTCAAAACCACACTGGCTCACCAAATTATATGGTGCTGCGTTGGGATAAATTAGAGGATCATGCATGGATACACGAATGATAGCAGGTGTTCATTCAGGACAAGTATTGTCAGTACACATAACAAAGCCGGTAGGTGAACAGGTCCACGGGAAAACATGGTTGACATTTAATAAACAAAGTCACTTCACAATGGTCCATCAAACATCAAAAGTACATGGCAATGGATAAGCGTAGTAGATTATCTCTGGTCCGTCAATAAGGTTCAAACGTTAGGCATCTTTAAGTGGCAATAATATAATAATAATACAATCCTCTCATCTCCACTCAATTCTGGCCGTTGTACTAAAGGTTCGGTAATCCACGAAAACCAAAGTAATGCGGCAGAAGAAATCAGGGCAAACCAAATATTAGTTGCCTCCTATCGCAAAGTTACACTTGTAGTAAACTATGATATGAACTTCTAGATACGTTTATGAACCATCTTGCACATAACGTGGCAGCCTCCGAGAATCAACAATGCCACAATATATATTTATAAATCACGCTCCATTATCCCGGAGCTCAAAAAATTACACCTCTCTTGGACGCAAACACAAAGACGGAAGCCCCATTAATTAACACACTGAACGCCACGACATGTGACAGAAAACGTCACTAGTTGACCGTCGCTCATCACGGGTGAACGCCTCGTGCAAACCGTAGTTTGCCTACAGGCAAACACAATTCCTCACATAAAATGGAAATGTGCTAGCGTGTAGTAGCATGCCTTACTATTTTGACTGCACCCCAAATCTATCCTTAACAGTTAGGTTGTTGCCATTTTGTAGAAAGCTGTTCCTGAAGCAGGTCGATGTGATCCTAGAAGTTTGACTTTTATTTGTAACTAAAACTAAAAAGTATTTGTCATAGTCTAGCCAGCAGCAAAGCTGAATTTGTGCCATCCATCGCACCTGTGCTTAATTCATTGAATTCTGGTAAGAAGAATATCTATATTATTATGTAATATGTGCAAAGGCAAAAAGTGGGAAAGTGTATGACATGCCTAAAGAAACAGTTTGGGTATATCTATTTGATTTATGTTTGAATATTGCAATGTTGGAATAAAACATTATTGTAGGACTAAAGTAAAATAGCAAGCCTCTGTGTTCGCTAAACACTATTGATTGCCTGGAGCGTTTATATTTTGTAATAGAAGAAAATTATATGCATTTAAGGAGATGTACATACTCCTATTAAATTATGTTGAAGAGGACTATGTAAAATTACAGTGGCGTATCTGCCATATGGACCTGAGGTGTGGTCACAATATGATGTGAGTTCAAAAAAAAACTTAGGGGCTGGTGCACTTGTAATGCACACGAGGCTGAACCCCATCTTGTCATGTAGAGAGTTGAGGGAAAAATATAACAGATATGAAAAGGCCAGGGTGTCTTTTATGTTGCAGGGTTTTATTTCCTGTTACCAGCCGGTGACAGGAAAGCTGAAGTACGAGTGAAGACAGTAAAGTCTCCAGTACAGCGTATTCTGTATAATAATTGTCAAGTGGAGCTCTGAGAGCTGATATTCTTTACAGAGCCATATCAATGATTGAATCTTCACGAAGGAAATTTCAGGTTATGTGCCACAATCTAGGCAATCTGACACTTTATCTGGAGAAAACTGTTTCCCTACCCATTAACAGAAACTCTCGGGGAAATGATGACATAAACAGTCTCTCCAATAACTGACTCACATTATTACTTATTACTTAACAGGCTGTGAAACACCTTACGGAACATTTTACTATTAATAATAGTATTGTTGGACCAAGAGTCCTTATTTTAAGTTCACATTTCAGTGTATTTTCTTCAGTTTTTAAAGACCTGTCCAAAAGAGATTGCAGGACAGGCACAATAAATTGTACAAAAAAATATTTCCAATTTGAAAACTAAACAACAGAGTTATTAAGATTCTATTAGAGAGTTATACTGTGTTGTTTTGATGTACTATCATTTCATTGCATCCCCTAGACACTAGCCACATCAAACACCATACATTAGAAGTAATTTACAGCACCATGTGAGATCTCGAGAGGTAGCGTTAGGTCCCTTGAGAATTCATCTTCTTCAACCACTAGACTCAAGGTCTTACATAGCTTGACCTCACACGGTTAACACATCTAACTTTATCATTCTTATCTTTTACCATCATAACCTCTCCAGCAATTTACTTTACTACAAGCCCTGGCTCTGTTTCCCCATCAAAAGCTATGTAAAATTATGTAGTAAACTAGTATGAAATCTTCTATTGGCTGTGATGCAGTTCAAAACATTTTCTTATGACTGAAACGGAGTTATTGTTATCATTAATCAGAATCGACCTCACTGCAAACCCATAGGTCCTCAGTCTCCCTCAGCAAATGTCGAAGAATATGAATGGTAATTGTAAAAAACGGAGTTCCATTGCCCCATCAAATGCAAACATAGTGGAAGCGATGACAGCTGCTTGGGCCACTACACGGGGCATCTGTCTTTGTAATAAATGAAAACAAGATGTCTTGCAGTGATTCTTTTATCTACTTCATTTCACAGTGAGTGTCTGAAGTTTATGTTGCCCTTTAGCTAGGCAAGGTAATGTTTTACACAAACCGTTATCTATTTCATTGCACAGTGAGTTTCTAAAGTTTATGTTGTCCTTTGGCTAGGCAAGGTAAAGTTTGACACAAACCGTTATCTATTTCATTGCACAGTGAGTTTCTGAGGTTTACGTTGTGCTTTAGCTAGAGCTTGGCAATGTACAGTTTGACACAAACTATTATCTATTTAATTGGACAGTCAGTATCTAAAGTTTATGTTGTCCTTTAGCTAGAACTGCTCATGATAAAGTTTGACACAACCCCTTATCTACTTTACTGTACAGTTAGTATCTAAAGTTTATGGTGTCCTTTAGCTAGAGTGTAGCATATGAAAGTTTGACACAAACTCTGCCTTTATCGTTTCTCTTCCATCATCTTAAAGTCTCCAAGATTCTCATCAGTGTCATTATAAGTTGTGAAGACTGTCAGATTTACTTAAAGAAAACTCATTGCCTTCATCACTTGGACCGTCCAACTGGCTAAACGGTTAGAGCGCTTTCGTCTCGCAGCACAATTACCAGGCTCTGTGATCAAAACCTGGTATCGTCAAGCTCAAGTCTACCCAGCTGTAAATTAACACCTAACTCTGCTTTTCAGTTGAGGAGAGGAAAACGGCGTCGAGGAAGGGAACTGTCGCCCGATCTCTTAAAAAAGCTGAAGCTAGTTTTATTAAGTCTCTAACACTTCACTCCCCTATAGCAGTCTCTGCTTTGGGACCTTTCATCACTTAGGATAAACATAATGGACATATTTCTTTTCGCCTTCTCTAACAGCTTTCCAGATTCACCTAAATATTTCTTTTCGCATTCTGTAACAGCTTTCCAGGTTCACCTAAATATTTCTTTTCGCCTTCTGTAACAGCTTTCCAGGTTCACCTAAATCTAGTGATGCAGAAGTGAGTATAGTCATGTTTAAGCCATTTACAAAAGTGTCTAAAATATCAAAATAAACAAAAATGTATAACGTATTTCAAACTTTAAACGTTCAAGTAACATTTTGTAAAAACCTGACATAAATAAACACGATTATATAACGTGTATTAAATAGTAAAATTTATTCGAAATAGCAAACCACTCAAGTGGCTTTCTGTCCAAAGTTACACATTTAGACAAGCCCCTGCAGTGGCGCATGATACTGTAAAGGAAAAATCGAAAGTAAGGAAACATTGTTTACCATGCTGAACACTTTATTATTCTGTTAAGAAGATGGGCTACAGAGAAATTTTATTTTCATAAATAATCGCAGGTTTTCAATTAAAACGCCCAGGCGTAAACCTAAAACAGCACTAGTTAAGTACAGTAAAGACTTAAATAGTACTATTTTAATAGGTTGTCATGGAAACAACAGTCGTAATTTACTTTAATCCTATATGTTAATTCGCTAAGACTTTTTTTTTTTTTTTTTTTGCTTTATGAATGCCACATTCAAAAGGAAGCTCATAATATATTTTTAAACGTTTATTTATTTTTTTAGATCGGATTGTCTATTACTTTAGAAGACCTAGAACTGACAGTGCCTTCAACTTAACATCTAAAAATAGTAAAACAAACTGGCTCAAATATTCAATATTCTTTGCAATAAATTAAATTTTTTATAAGATACCAATGGCTTCTTCTGGCAAAAGTTGTATAATGTAATGGAAAGTTAGTATGCCAAATCTCAAGTTGACTCAAACATACTGAATCAAATTATAAGAAAATTAGTAAAACAGAAAAGGTTGCGAGAATTGTGTACACTTTTCTGTGTAAGAAAACTATAGTTTCATAAAGACATACAATTTTCGAAGTCAAAATACAGCTTTTCAAAATGTTCTTACAAGTGCTTTTCGCGTTTTTAGATTCGGGAGATCCAATGTTATTGTTACGGTATATGATATTAACGCCGTCTGCTAAAGGTTATCAGACGTGCAATTGTAAAAGGTTAAGGCATTTAATATATTGCGATAGATGTTTCAATTACTGAACGCTCCATACACGATCGATCATGACGTGTATAGCGTTGTTTAGGACACAGTCGGTAACTAAGAAACGCTACCCTTTGTTACTTGACCGCCAAGCTGAATAGCTGCGTTTTTCTAACCTTCCAATTCAATGGCATGATATAGCCATTTATATATGCATTTTTTGATGGACCAGGGTCAGTCCTAGAACTCTATATGAGAGGGAAATTTATGGAGGTTAGTATTTAACTAGAATTCTCAAAAGGAGAAGAATAATCGTCAAATTCATATGAAATATTCAGACTCGCAGTCTCACTGTCGGCAGGTAGCCATGTCTAGCTGCGCGTGCATATAGCTGTGATGTTCTGACGACAATACTGCATTGTATCCTTAAACGGACATTGACACATAAACCAGCAGTCTACGTTATTGATTAATTTATGCATGACTTATATGGACTTATGCTCTACTCCTATTGAAATGATCATCCTGTGTGTACAACTGTGGATTAAATGTACGGACTCAATGAAATGACTTATCAAATCAATCGTATTCCAAGGTTCAATTATTGTTCGGAATCTTCCACCCCCGCATTCGCTTAATCTTCCATCGAAGGCACGATGCACTATCACTGAACAAAAAAAAACTAACACATCAATGAAAAAACAATGGCCAGAAATTTATAATTGTTTTATTCATATCACATGGAACATTGTTCAGAGCAAACCACCACGCAACAGTGGTGGCCGGTGTATGGGGACGAAAAACAACCAAAAACAAAAAATTTTTTCATGACTTTCGAATGAAATATTTACGATCAAGTTTCGATCACATGATCATTACGAAGCTGACGTGACGCACGTGATCATGAATAGCAACATGACGTCACTGTTGCATTGTCGCAGTGAAGAAGACATATTTTCAACGCCTCTCTAGTTCGTTTCAAATTGATCAAGATGCACAAGATGGACTACCGTTGCCTGCCCATCAGGAGCAGACAGTCAAAGGCACAGGCCTAGCTGTTGACGACCTCTAGCACTGATCTAAGCAACGGAAAAGATAAGTCTAGGTGTTTAACTGTTGTTATTGCAAACAGTGCTACTAAGTCCATGCCCTCTGCCTACATCGGCATGTTTTTACCTATGTTTAATGTACTTTTTGTTGTCTTAATGTGTTGTTAATTCGTGGGAGGTAGGGAGGATGAACCGAAATAAGATTCTGTGGCTCTCACGATGCCTGAATTGATTTCGGACGTTTCTTAGGGCAGTTAAACGATTGCACCTTTGGAAGCCCCATTGAGGTTTGCCATTGGACTGTCTGTCCAAATCTGCTGTCGTTTGACGATTTGTGTTAGCTGTACCGTTCCGTAGATAACTGGCGTATTTTATTCGTACTCAGTTAACAATTTTATTCAGTTCTGTACCATGTTCGTTAACTATTTCGTCCAGTCTACTCTGACTATCAATTTATTTTATGATTGTTAAATTTTCGTCCGTTATGAGTCCTGTGATGTCATCATTTTTTGCAGTCATTTTTTTTTTTGTGTACTTTGAATATTAAGTTGACCTCGGGTCAGACCTTGACCCTTCATTTGGCTTGTGACATTTCCGCTTGTTTTATTTAGTTCATAAATTCATTTTTAATTGTGAAAATGTCTTGTTTGCGTCTTAACATTGTTTGTACCCTTTAGTTGCATCATTGTTTTGTTTGTCCTCATGATATATATTAAATACTACATTAATAATATGATATTATATGCAATAATACCCTTGTAATTTAATTTAATTAATTTTTTCTGATATTTAAGGTTAATATGGGACATTGCATAATTATGCAGTGATAGTCCAAGAAAGTAGCACTACAATTTATAATAGATGCCTAGGGCATAATAATATAATATATATATATATTGACAAAATAAAATAATCTTATAGCTACCTTTGAGGTAATAGACCCATTGTATATTATTTAATATACTTTTCTGGTACTAAGAGAGTGACTTAGTACATTGAACAATATAATTACTAGGAATCATACCCAACATTATTGGATATTGAGATTAATTGTGTGAAGTAATTACATAATAGTTAACAGATATCATAACTATTTATGATATAGTATTATTTAGATACAATATTGTTACAAAATATTGTCTATTAGTTGAACTTAGACATTAGAGTTCAGTACTATTGTGATTATTTATATTGAATATTCCTAAGTTGAGTAAGTATAATAATTACTCTGAAGCTACTATTGACTATTTTAATCAGTAATTATCAATAATTACTTACAGATAAAAGTCAAAATGCTTACTATAGACAATTTCGTTAAAATTGGTAGGGAATATGGTTATAAATCTCAAGAACTTCGTCAGTTTGCTGAGGCAGAACTGGAAAAATATGAAAGAAAAAAAGCAGAACAAAAGGCTGCATTAAAGAAAGAGGAAGAGGAACGTGAGATGAAGCAAATTGCCAAGGAAAATAGATTAAGAGAAATTGCTCAACAGGAAGAAGAGAATAAATTGAAACGAGAGGAAATTATTTTACAACAAGAAATGGAATTGGCGCGTATTAAATTGGAGACAGCAAAATTACAAGCACAAAGTGCTGATGTGTAAAGGGCAATTTTTACTATCTTGCAATATAATACATTTATATTCTTATTATGTTCGCAAATATTTTGTAAGCAAAGTATTTCCTTTTTAAGTGCTTAAGGAGAAGTCATTTTTGGGTTGCTTCCCTTGAAAATAGTTCTGTCATCTTCGATCGGACTCCGCAGACGACTCTAGGCCTACTGCGATTTATTCTGTGGCTGGGTAGGAATAGATTGTTCTTGCTTCAGTATATCTATGGCCTGAATTTATACGTAGTGTTTGTATGAGTAGGACGAGTCTGTCTTATATATGGATATCTTTGCATTTCTAAGTCGAACTAATTTGGTTGTCGCTAGAAAAGGTCAAAGGCTATGCAGCGGAAGTATCGCTAGCAAAGGGTGTGATCTATATATGGATGGGGAAAAGTGATAATCATTTAGACATGTTGTATGTACTTTACCCCAGTGTTTATTCTCTTTTGCCAAGGAATGGCAAAGTTATATTTCGCATAAAAAGGTAAAACCACAATTTATTATGAACTTGGGCTTCGCCATCGTTGTTGATAAGCAGATGCACAGTGGTACTTTTAAAAAGAATATCCATTCAAAGGAAGAAGACATTCCTATGTATCAGCACTGGATTGTATGATATTATTCAATTACCTCTATGAGAGAACCTATGAAGAAATGAGGACATTTAATGAATGACTAATTTTGGTCTATATTCTATAGTGAGTGAAGCTCACGAGAGAGAGAACAGCCATGTTGAAATTCATATACTTTGTATTTATCGAGTGAGAAAAAGGGATGCCTGTACTATCGCTCGATGAACCAAGAGATCACTGCTACATGTGAGAACCCATGTCTGGGATTCCTATATTATGAAATATATATATATTGAACTTTACGTGAAGGAATATTCGCTAGACGAGGTTAGGTCTAGGAGCCTTCCTATGTATTGGTTATGGTCTGACGTGCCCAGTCAGTAAAGCCAGATGATTTACATGATGGAACGCTGAATGCTTATTTACGAATGCTCCATTATGATATTTGCCAAGCATGAATGCTAACTTAAGATGATATTCCTGTGATCAACATTATGCTGTCTATGTCGACATTTGTTCCTGTAACCATACACGTACTGTCCAAGTGTGCGTCCCATTAAATGTTATAAAAAGACCACCGTAGTTCCAGTACTTCTTGAATTCGAACAGTGTGAGTATGAGTGATGTACTACCAACCTGTCAACTCTATCGAATCATTCTACCATTCGCGTACTGACATTCAGATACACACTCATTGTTTACACTCACATTCTTGTCGGAGCCTCATCACGTTCCAGGACAAGATGACCTGTATGACCAAAACTGTGCTGGGTTTGATGAGTTGACAATCGTTACACTTTACTACACCAGTCCCAACATCTACATTTATCCACTGGTGGACATTCACATCATTTAGCAAATAAAGCATGATTCAACAACTAGTAGCCAGTATGAGTTAACAACTACACACAAAGAAAGAGTTTAACATGATGCAAACCAGAATAATAACGCACAAAATGGATCATCATCCAGCCAAACTAAACATTTCTACAACTTTAAATTACCCACTCTCAACTTGAACGTGGACGACCTTTCATCGTTCCTGTCACGTTTTGAACAGACTTGCAAAACAAACCATTTGCCTGAAGAGTCATGGGTACTCAAGTTAAATGAATTCTTGGTTGGAGAACCATTGACGGCTTCTCAAAATGCTGACCCATCAATAGCAAATAACTACGGTGCTATTAAGTCCTTGCTTTTACGAAGGTTTCACCTGGACGAGGAACACTGTAGGTTGAAATTTAAGGGAATTTACCTGAATCTCCAAAAGATTTTGCAGGATTCATTGCGAATATACGCAATACATTTAATAGATGGGTTGAACTGGCAGAAGTCAACAAATCATACGACAAATTAGTTGATTTACTACTACGGGATAAGGTATTATCTTCGGTTAGCCAGCCATTTTTTGCATATTTGCAGGAGCGTAAACCAGGTACTATGGACGATTTAGAAAAAATTTCTTTAAACTACTGTTCGGCACATCCGAATGCAACCATTTCTAACTCCTCATTAAGAGAACCTCTACCTGTGGCGTCTAATATGGACTACAATCATAATAACAAACAAAGACATCACAGTGTAGACAGAAGCAGGTTCCAAAGAAATCACAATGTTCACTTTCAGAAGGGATATAATAATGATTTCAACAATAAAAATGAGTTCAACAGAGGTAGATCACGAGATAGAAATTATTCACCTCAAACAAACTACCACAATGGTCAACATAACACTCATTATAATCGATCACATACTCCCAATAAAAATAGTAACTGGAATGGTAATAATCATGGCTCGAGACATCGAGATAATAGTTACTATAGAGGACGACGAGATAATTCTAACAATTATACTCGGAATCGATCTCATTCTCGGGGATCATCTCATTACAACCATAATACAGGGGCAGCAGTTACAAATAATACTACCCCTATAGCTCAGGTCCCACTTGACAATAATACAACACAGTCTTCTGCTGCATGTTTTGCTATTAATTATAATGTGGCAAATAGTTGCCAACAATGCAATCTTATTTTTCAGAAGGCGAAAGAAACAGTGCTTAACTGCGGACATATTACACCAGAGGTAGGTCTTGCAGTCAACGATGGAACAGGCCTACTAATTTTTAACAGGGGATTAGTTAATGGATCCGTCGTCTCAGTGCTGAGGGATTCAGGATCCACAACGATTGGTGTGCAACGGGGGAATATGTCCGTTGCATGACTTTTGGGGGGACTATTGAGTTTTACCCCACAGCTATTATTCATGTTAACACACCTTTTTTCACAGGGAACGTAAAAGTATGTATGCTAAAAAAGCCTATAGCTGATCTGATGGTTGGTCGTATACACGGCAGTAAAGATTGTACTCCAGATGAGATTATAGAATGGGAGAAACATAACCTATGCACTGGAAACGCCGTGACGACTAGAGCGCAGACTCAACTCATGGAGAAAGTTGATGATAATAAAATGGATGCAGACAACCAAGAGGAATTTGTAGTCAATTCACCTATTGACAGGGAAACATTTGCAACCAAACAAAAAGAGGATAAATCTTTAAAAAAAATTTTTAAGCTGGTTGATAAAGTTGACAATCTATCCTCAGGTAATAATAACAAACATTGTTTTGTTATTAAAAATGACATATTGATTAGATGTTTTAATGACAAATCACAAATGAAACAACAAGTTATGGTCCCATATACTTTTAGATGGTACATTCTTCAACATGCACATGACTCACATTGTGCTGGACATATGGGATATACTCGAACACGATCTCGAGTACTGTCTTCATTCTTTTGGCCAGGAGTGTCAAGAGATATCTCGCAGTATGTACGTTCCTGTACTACATGCCAAGAAGTGAAAGCACGTGGAGCTTTTCACACGGCGCCTATTCAGGCTTGCGATATCTCAGTAAGACCGTTTGACAAGATGGCAATAGATATTATTGGTCCATTGCTACCATCGGCCAGAGGACATAGATTCGTCCTTACGTGCATTGATTTGTGCACACGATGGCCAGAAGCCATCCCATTAAAGACCACCACTACCACAGATGTAGCTGATGCACTACATCTCATCTTTTCTAGAATAGGGTTTCCTAGAAAACTTTTATCAGACCATGGGTCACAGTTTATATCTGACACCATGAAGGAAGTCATGAAAACTTGGAACATTGATAGGAATTTAAGTAGTATTTATCATCCGATGAGTAATGGTGCGGTTGAAAGACTTAACCGTACACTTAAACAACTACTACATAAGGTTACTGCTAAGCACCCTCATGACTGGGACAGAGCACTCCCAGCTGTTCTATTTGCTTATCGGGAGGTACCGCATGAACAAACTGGCTTCTCTCCCTTTGAATTAGTTTTTGGTGCTCCCCCAAGAGGTCCTATGGGACTAATAAAAGACTTATTAATTGACGCGGAGATGACTCAGGACACTCAGTCATCTTACGAGTACGTGATTAATCTTCGGAAGAACATTATTGAGTCTTGCCAGTTGGCAACAGCTTCTTCTGAGGCTGCAAAAGCTAAGGCTCGATCTCTACAAAATAGGTCTCGACGATTACGCCAATTATTCCCAGGCGACGAGGCTTATGTGTTACTTCCTCACAATAACAATAAATTATTGATATCTTGGAATGGTCCTTACAAAGTCATTGATAAAATTTCCGACGTTGATTACGTCTTAGATATCAAGGGACACAAAAAGATATTTCATATTAACATGCTCAAGCAATTTCATACACGTCCTGAACACTTACAGTCAATTTTTCATGAACTAGATGACAACACAGTATCTACTTGTTATTATGCTAACTTATCTGTCATCCAGGAAGAAGAATCTTCTTTTCCTGAGGTACAGTTACCGTTACCGGTACCAGTAGTTCAACCTACTGAATCTTGGCGGGATGTAACCATCTCTTCAACGGTTACACCGCAACAGCGTCTACAGATTGCTAATCTATTACAATCTTATCCAGATGTATTGACCGACGTCCCGGGTCGCACATCGGCTATCAGTCATGACATTACTCTCAATGATGATACACCTATTCGTGTACATCCCTATTCTGTTCCTTTACATTTCCTTGCTAAAACTACTAAGGAACTTGAACAGATGTTGTCTCTGGGAATCATTGAGACTAGTAATTCGCCATTCTCTTCTCCATTAGTGATTGTCCGGAAGAAGGACAATAACATCAGACTATGTGTTGATTATAGAAAATTAAATGCTAAGACTATAGTTGACAGCGAACCACATCCACTTATCGACGACTTACTGCCACGGCTATCCAACGCAACTATATTTAGTAAGATAGACTTAACTAAAGGTTATTGGCAGATACCACTGACCGAAAAGGCTAAGTACTACACCGCATTTTCCACTCCACAAGGTCTATACCAGTGGAATGTGATGCCTTTTGGGCTTGTTAATGCGCCAGCTACCTTCATTCGCCTGATGCGACAAATTTTATCAGGTAGACCAGACGTTATTACATATATTGACGACATATGCTTGTTTAGTTCGTCGTTTGAGGAACATGTTTCGGGACTTAGATATGTTTTCGACACTCTAAGGAATTATCATCTAACTGCTAAACCTACAAAGGTGCAAATTGCGTGTAATGAGATAACCTTTTTGGGACATATCATTGGATCGGGATATATCCGAACGTTACCTAGTACAGTCTCCAAAATTCTAAACATAGCAGTTCCTCAGACGAAGAAAAACAGGTCAGGAGTTTGTTAGGACTTGTTCAATATTACAGTAGATTCATACCAAACTTGTCATCCATCACGGCTGTATTGTCTTCATTGTTAAAAAAAGACATGCCGGTGAAGGTGACATGGACTGGTACATGCAATGAAACTTTCAACAAAATTATAAATTTGTTCTCGCATGAACCAATTTTAAGACTTCCCGATGCTTCCAAAAGATTTTTCTTACGAACAGATGCTAGTAACTACGGCATTGGTGCATGCCTGCTCCAGAACCATGATGGCATTCTACATCCTACCTTATACATTTCAAGAAAGCTAAAGCCTGCAGAAACAAAGTATTCAACAGTCGACAAGGAACTTTTATCTGTGATATGGGCAATAACCAAACTCGAAAAGTTCCTGCTTGGTGCTCCCTTCACCATACAGACGGACCAACGTGCTGTAGCATCCTTGCGTCGATCTAATCATAAAAGCCAGAAACTCGCCAGATATTGAATCATCCTACAGCCATTTGAATTCTCCATTGAACATATTCCTGGCACTGAAAACATTGTGGCTGATGCGTTGTCACGTAATCCTATTGACGACGAATAATCAACATTAACATTCCTAAAACATATCAACTATAAAGGAACTAACCTTGCCTTCAATTTAAACTTTATAAACACTGTATGCATCACAGAATTGAACTAAAGACAATCGGGGTATACATTTCGACATTGGAACTTCGTCTAACGTCCATACACGATATATGAATATTCGTTGAACAATCATGGAACAATATCTGACGACAAGTCGAACTTATTGTCCTATGTGCACTTAATTCTTGGATGCTGTGATAAATGACATTTCTTTCCAACGTAAACGTTTGAACATTTTTGCCTAAAAGAATTCATCAGGATCAAGACTACGGATGGATCATCATATCCTATACTAATTAATTAGTTAACTTAACTTCTTAATTGAATTATTATCAATAAAATGAAATGTGAGAAAAAAATGAAATGAAGAGAACAAAAAAAAAAAAGAACGAAATATAAAAAGAAGAAATTATGAAAAGAGAAAATAAATCTCACACAAGTATTAGATTAATATTTTTTTTTTAATGTACCTATACATTATTTAGTTAGTTAAATTAGATAGTTGTTATTCACTAACACTTAACACACACAATTAAGTTAAACTTATATTCGAATTTCTTTCTATTTCTTCTCACTTATTTTGTCTTTTCTTCTCTCATAACATCGCGTTACATTAGAATCTTAATAATTTATCTCTTAATTTAATTAATTAATTTAATTTTAATTAGTCAAATTAATTCCTATATGACATACTAATACGACAGACCTTACTTTAATTTAATTCTATCATTCACTGTTAACATTGGACATTTTATTTAGTTGATATAATAATATGTATAATTGATATATAATATGATTAATGTTAGATGACTATGACAAATAGTTAGTTGACATGACCGCAACACGGTTCTACTCAGAACATCGTCGGCCATATGTCACAATTGTGTTAATTTTTTTTTGAAAAATTGTTAAGTCGGATAGATCTTGAAAAAAAATCTATCGATTTTTTTTTCCCGGGTGTACAGGGAATTGTTACGGTATATGATATTAACGCCGTCTGCTAAAGGTTATCAGACGTGCAATTGTAAAAGGTTAAGGCATTTAATATATTGCGATAGATGTTTCAATTACTGAACGCTCCATACACGATCGATCATGACGTGTATAGCGTTGTTTAGGACACAGTCGGTAACTAAGAAACGCTACCCTTTGTTACTTTACCGCCAAGCTGAATAGCTGCGTTTTTCTAACCTTCCAATTCAATGGCATGATATAGCCATTTATATATGCATTTTTTGATGGACCAGGGTCAGTCCTAGAACTCTATATGAGAGGGAAATTTATGGAGGTTAGTATTTAACTAGAATTCTCAGAAGGAGAAGAATAATCGTCAAATTCATATGAAATATTCAGACTCGCAGTCTCACTGTCGGCAGGTAGCCATGTCTAGCTGCGCGTGCATATAGCTGTGATGTTCTGACGACAATACTGCATTGTATCCTTAAACGGACATTGACACATAAACCAGCAGTCTACGTTATTGATTAATTTATGCATGACTTATATGGACTTATGCTCTACTCCTATTGAAATGATCATCCTGTGTGTACAACTGTGGATTAAATGTACGGACTCAATGAAATGACTTATCAAATCAATCGTATTCCAAGGTTCAATTATTGTTCGGAATCTTCCACCCCCGCATTCGCTTAATCTTCCATCGAAGGCACGATGCACTATCACTGAACAAAAAAAAAAAAACTAACACATCAATGAAAAAACAATGGCCAGAAATTTATAATTGTTTTATTCATATCACATGGAACATTGTTCAGAGCAAACCACCACGCAACAGTTATCAGTCTGATATATTTATTGTTTTTTATTTTAATTTCAACTTAAAATCCTCGCCGCTTCTCCCCTAAAATAAAATTGTCCCTAAAGTAAATACCTGTCTCCTATATTAATACATTTCTCCTCTCAAATAAAATTGTCCCTAAAGTAAATATCTGTCTCCTATATTAATACATTTCTTCTCCCCTTAAATAAAATTCTCCCTAACTTAAATATGTCTCCTATATTAATACATTTCTTCTTCCCTTAAATAAAATTGTCCCTAACTTAAAAATGTCTCCTATATTAATACATTTCTTCTCCCCTTAAATAAAATTGTCCCTAAAGTAATTGTCTCCTGTATTATTAGATTCACATTTCTTTTGCGTTATCAGCGTTCATCACAACGGATTTCACAATGTTTATGTTAAGTCGATGTGTTTGTCTGCTGCAGTTATTGTGTCCTGCATAAATACGACGATAAATTGAAAATCAGCAGATAAGGGCAACATACAAATATAAATGATAGAAGCCCTAGAGAATTTTAATATAGATAAAATCACGGATCTATGTAACGACATGTAAAATGTAGGATCAGGATCACATGATATAAAGACATGAGACTTTATAAGATTGGCTAAAAAAAACCTAGTGCAACGGTATGTTCAGACTTTAGAACAGCAGTAGACAACCCAGGAGCTGTGGATATCTACTTTATAAACACTTAGCATTTTAAAGATCTACATTGCTTAAACCATATCTATTTTAAGGCTTCAGACTACTTCGAATTTGGGAATGAGTGCAACTGGTATGAAAGTTTTATTTCTCCCGATCTGTTTTCTGCAATTCTAATAACAGAGTGTTGGAAAATATTAGCTAAATGATATGTTGCCGCATGTTAACGTCACTTACAAGAACAATTTGCTTTTTTACGCTATGTGGCTCACGAATAAAATGAATCTTAATACGCTAGCTCTTGAGTTATTACATAACCATGGAAAAGGACCTTTAATGCTGGAAAACACAGCACGTTTAAATGCCGGCAAGAGAGCGCTTGACCCAAATTTATCTAGCTTAAAAACTCTCTCCCCTCACCTCCACCCTTCGCCACCTAGAAATATACCAACGTCAACCTCAGCACAAAGAGACACTTTGTTTTCTTCACAGACGCACTGTCAGTAGTTGCAACGCTGAGGTGCCAGAATAATGCAGACATGGATGACCGTCGAGTAGTGCTCCACAAACTATATCAATTATTCAAGAGTTGTGAAACAATGGATCCTTGAAAGTATCCACGGTAATGAAGAGGCTGACAGATTGGCAGAGGAAGGTGGAAAGCTATCTCAACCTGATACAAGCATAATTTTCCAAGAGGCAAAGAGTTTTATCAGAACAAGATGCAGAAACACGTGGGATTCGGAGCATCCAGGTCACACACAAATGATGCATATTACCAGCTCAGCGCAATAGAATAAGTGATAATCGTCAGACTCCGCAAGGGCCACAACAGATTAGGATATAATCTATTCAATAAGTTAAAGATAGGAACTACCAAAGAATGTAACTGTGGCACTGATAAAATGACTGCTGAACATCTGCTTCAAAGATCCCCAACATATGAGGAACATAGAAAGTATATGTGGCCGTCACCTGTACCATTTTCGGAAAAGCTCTATAGAACCTGAAGTTGACCACTGCTTTCTTTTAAAATATTCAAGTAGACGTCTGAGAGAATACAAAAATGATGATGGATAACAGCCTCTGTGATCTACTGGTAGCAACCAGTTTTGCCGACCCCTGCTTTAGAACAATCAACCCGATGATCAAACTATTACAATTTTGCTCAAGATCATACATGGGAGTGTGAAAAAGTAAAGTAGACAGTAGGTTTGGAAAGAACAGTCTGGTTTTCTACGGAACAGTCCATCTTGATAAACTAATTGAATGCCTTAATGAAATATGTATTGATGAAAAAGACATAAGAATACTCAGTAACCTATACCGGGAACAAACTGCAACAGTGAGATCTGGCAGGATATACTCACCATATATAAATGTAAAAAGAGGTATGAATCACGGACACATACTGTTCCCTTGCCTATTTAATATCTATACAGAAAAAAAATCTCAATACAAAAAATACCAGATCTAAGCATTGGTAGAAGATCAATCAACAAACTTACGCGTACATCAGCAGATAATACCGTTTATATCAAGCTGAAATCTGTTTCAGTTATAGGTTCTAGGGAAGCAAGTACACAGAAAGGTCAAGGTAGTTACATAGCAGATACTGCCGTAGGGAAGTAAAGTGTTAAGGACTTCATTATATTAGGTCCAGCATCGAGAGGGAGGTAGGGGGTGACCAATTCCTTTTCCTTCCCTAACTCAAGAGCAAAGTCAGGTACCCATTTGCAGGTGGGTAGACTGGAGCATGACGGTATCGAGAGTCTAACCCGGCACCTTTGCCGCGAGAGACCAGCGCTCTAACCACTCTGTCAATCGGACGCTCAAGGACACAGAAAAGGTCATGAATATGTATTGCGAAAATATGAACATTACATTATACACTTCTTTTCTTTACTATTGTTTTTGTTCTGATTCAAATGTCCCGTATTGTTGAAAGTGCTTTTATAAATACCTGAGCACATCTTGACATTTGCTTCATATTTTCTTTCTTGTCATATTTTTTTTAAATTTTTTCCCCTGTGTATTCGTGTTTCAGCACAATATTAAAGTGTATACATAATAATGGTGTTTCACATTTATAATTTCTATGCTATTTGCTTTGATTTAAATGTCTTTTTCGTGTTATTGATCGTAAGAGTGCATTTCTCCTTTACTGAATACTTCTTGACTTTTCCATATTCTATAATTATATTTCGAGAATATAAGAAACATTGTCCTTGGTAAAGTGATCCTCGTTTACGTGTATCGTTATAAATGTTTTACCACTTGTGTTTCTAATCGTAAATATTGAATCCCCTGTATTATTGCCCAACCCGTAACTACGGATTTCCATGCATTGTTCTACTGGTTTATGCAATTCTTACTTATAAAACATCAGTCTTGAATTGCTTGCATGACAAATTGTTCTTAAATACTGTTTCCTACACTGATGCTATTTTCTCGAAAATACAGTTTTATTTTACAATGTTATTCAAAACTCAAGCGTCCGTTTGGCAGAGTGGTTACAACGCTCAAAGTTACCGAGTTCCAGGATCTAAATTTGGTAACGTCACGCTTAAGTCTACCCAGCTGTAATGGGTACAAGATCTGCTCCTTAATTGGGGTGGGGGGGGGGGGTCGCAAAGGCAGCCAGAAAGGGAAGTGGTCACCCCACCTCATAAGGCTGGACCTAGTATAGCGATTTCTCTAACACTTCACATCCCTACGACAATATATTTACCGTTATTCATACCTCAGACATGTATTTTGTTAAGTGTCGTTTGGTTTCAGATTGTTTGAGTACCGTACATTTTTCTGTTTTACGATGTGTCCATTAATTAGACTTGCCCTATTTAGTCCCCAGTACCATCTGAGGAGACAGCCAGAGGAGGACTGCTGCTACTTCAGACATGTGGTAAAATGTAATTAATGTGGTAAAATGTAATTAATGTGGTAAAATGTAATTAATGTGGTAAAATGTAATTAATGTGGATTGTTCGTGGGGCTTGTAATGATGTAAAACAAGTTGCGACAGAATACGTCGCTGCTAGAGCGTGTACTTTGTTGCAGATTTCCTGAAAGAGGATAGCGGCTGTAGAGCTCTATGCTCAGCAGGCAGCGAATAGAAGATTGTATTCGTTTGTTTGTTTGTTTGTTTGTATTTTGGCTTATTTTCCTATTTCCATTCATTGGGGTATCCACCTTTTAAACTTTCAATTATTCCTTCATATTTCTAGCTGCGTTTTCATTTTGTGTGCCTTGTCCAGAAAGAAAGAGTATACACGTATACTCACAACTTTCATCATCATTTTCGGTGCAGTGTCCAGAAAGAAAGAGTATACACGTATATTCACAATCATCATCATTTTCTGTATAGTATCGAGAAAGAAAGAAAGAGTATACACGAATATTCACAGCTTTCATCATCATTTTCTGTACAGTGTCGAGAAAGAAAGAGTATACACATATATTCACAAACATCATCATTTTCTGTATAGTGTCGAGAAAGAAAGAAAGAGTATACACGTATATTCACAGCTTTCATCATCATTTTCTGTACAGTGTCGAGAAAGAAAGAGTATACACGTATATTCACAATGATCATCATTTTCTGTGCAGTGTCGAGAAAGAAAGAAAGAGTATACACGTATATTCACAAACATCATCATTTTCTGTACAGTGTCGAGAAAGAAAGAGTATACACGTATATTCACAATGATCATCATTTTCTGTACAGTGTCGAGAAAGAAAGAGTATACACGTATATTCACAATGATCATCATTTTCTGTGCAGTGTCGAGAAAGAAAGAAACAGTATACACGTATATTCACAAACATCATCATTTTCTGTACAGTGTCGAGAAAGAAAGAGAGAGTATACACGTATATTCACAACTTTCATCATCATTTTCCTTATTTCCGCCCATAGAGCATAGAGCACTGCAGCTGAAGCCCTTGTACGAAGCCTGCACCAAAGATTTCCTGTGCTTGTACACTGGTTGTTTCTGTAACAATAGGTTTTTACATTATGATGCTACCAACCACATGCACGACCTAATACGAGTCGTATCTTACGACGAGTGCCTAATGGAGCACTGGTTCTATTCTGTACTTGTCTCCTCAGGACGCCCATCAGAAATTACGCGGCGCTAGTCACATTTTTGGGCATCAGTTTTGGTAAGTGTTATGTAGTTCTTCGTCAAGGTTAAAAAAAAAAAATGATCCCGATACACACCCACTGAGGCATATTGGGAATACGGTGTTAGGCCTGTATTTTGTTGACTATCGGCACACTAGGGGTGATGTGGTCAGCATGACGCCAGCCGTCTTAACCTTCCCAGGGTTGTTCTGGTACCCAATTCATGAGGCTGGGTCTAAAAAATCCCACCTCAACTGGGGATCGAACCATGGACCACCGAGCTATGAAACCAGTGCATTAACCATTGCGCTACCACGGCTCTTGGTCAAGGACGTACGTTTTATTCCTGAGAATAATGTTAGAGACGAAGAAAATGAGGACAGTCATTGTTGTTCCGATCCCCACGGATTTGAGTTATTCACTCTTTTACTCATGCGGGAATTGGGGGGGGGGGTGCTGTTCTGGGCTTTCTTGCAACCCCAGAGGACTCCCCCAACTCAGTGGGCGTAAGTGGCGGAGGTCACACCAGACCCACTAATTAGCGTGTGTGCAATGCCATGAGAAGGATGGACCTCTCCCCTGCATGGGGTCATTGTGAAGGAGGATTCTATCGTCAACTGAGCCGGTGGCGCAGCCACCGCAGCTACCATCCTGCCCAAAAATGATGTCCGAACATAAACACGTAGCTCTGCCCTATCATTTGAACTGGGAGGGCCCGTTGCCGGGAGCACCACGCACAGTCGTTTGGGGAAGCGTTCGCCTGTGTTATTATTGTGTCAAGAAATATATTTTGACATTTTCCCATCATAAATTATTCCCTTTGTCGTGATTTTTCTGTTTTCAAAACCTCAAAGTTCTATTCTCCTACTTTTAATATTTAGTTTTGTCCATTCTGGTGTTTTTTCTTTACTGTGTTGTATTTAAAAAAGAAAAAAAGTGAAATGACAATATTGACAGGATAAAATATCGTAACTAGAATTATCTACAATAATAGCATTTGTCAAAAGCATTTAAAACACTCAATTTCTCTTCACAATTTGCTTCTATATAATTTTAATGCAGTGTTTCTCAACTTCAAGCAGCATTGGACCCTTCTTCGTCATACCTTTTAGCTGTCTATGGGACATAGGGTTGAACCTGTTGCTTTGATCGATTTCTATTTTTGGCAGTCACTTAATAATGTAATTTATATAACGCAGCGAGTCCAAAAAAAAAAAAAACATAAGCGGTTTGAATGCTTGTAACTTCTATATAAATTAAGACAGAATTTTGTAAATTTGAAGGGATGCCATTCAGTAATAATACTACATTAAAAACGTAAGTATTTATGCATTCTTGGGGTAGCAGTATTTTGTGTCAAAGATAAGAGCGTTAGTGTATTTAACTTTTGAGCACCTCTGGTTGGTTAACAAGTTTGATCTTCTGTTACGTGTAGATGTTCAGTGACCCAGTACACACAGGTGTGCAGAATGACAGCACCATGAAACTTAAACATTATTTTATTAAAGAAGAAAAAATGAAGTCTTGAAAAGGTTTATTTTTTCTTTCATTTGTTAGCGTAAAGAAGAAATCACACATGAATTATCTTCAACGTTGGTCGTTATCCACATGTTATGGGGTTCGAGTGGCTCAGAGGTATGGCGTCCGCCTCGAATTCTGATGTTACCGGGTTCGATTCCCAGAAGAAGGAATATAATTTATGGAAATTTTTTTCAGAACCAGTGGTCCTAATAATGTCATACTCCCCTCTAGTCTCATGGGTAATGAGATCGGATGCCTAGCCTTCTCGGATAAGGGCGAAAAAACAGGACGTCCCGTGTGCAAGTTGCGCACGATAAAAGTCCCACGGCAGTTGGAAATCGTAAAGAGTAGGCATAAGGCCGCTGCCCTGGCAAAAACTTTTTTTTTATTTGAAACCTACCCACCAAATATATTTATAGAATGTGTGATTCCTATTTTCACACATTGGTATTCTCGCCGGTGCTACGGAGTTCATGCACTGGGCTAAGATCCTCCTTGTGTGATCTAAGGGGGGAGATCGGAGCACTGATGAAGTTGTCTGTGTGTAATGAAGATAGTCCTTAAAACAAAAACCAAATCACATGTTGCTCTTGTTCATCAATTGTTAATTTACTATAAAAATGGCTACCCTTACTGCGTGTGGTAGTTGTTAAATTAATTTCTTCAACATCTTCTGTACCTCAGTTGCATTCTTCCTTCTTCCGTTACACTTAAAAGTCTTCATGCTTTACTCTAAGGTTAACACCCCCCCTCCCCCCCCCCCCACATTGCCAGTCTTAAGTTCGTTATTATCATCTGGCACTATCATTCTGAGCATGGGGCTGATAACCTGAACGCGTACAACAAATGGTTACGGAAACCCACCGCTGCACGTGGACTTAATGCAATAGTGCAAGATTTCCTGCAAGGTAACCAGCTGAAGGTAACCAGCTGAGGGTAACCAGATGAAGGTAACCAGCTGAAGGTAACCAGCTGAAGGTAACCAGATGAAGAGGTGCACCCATGCTCAAAAGAGAGCAAAATGAAAACGTGATGATAATAGTGGCTATCATTCTAGTCCTGTCTGTTATTTGCGGCCCAAATGGGTAGCACAGAAAGGTAACACTGTACCCTGCCTCGCATGTCTTAAGAAACAACTAAGGAGGGTTGGGCATATGTCCGGCTACCCTATTTTAATTCTACTCGCTTCTTCAAAATTACAGAATTCGTATCTTTATAAATGATCTATGAGCATTGGCAAAGTTTCAGCCACTTTTGATCGCCTCACAACGCGTGTTTGGGAAAACTCATGAGACATGTATAACCTGTGCTAAGAAAGAAAGAAGGCTCGATACTTTTTATCTGAGGTGTCTACGCCTCGTGCTCGGTATTTCGTGGAATGACAACGTGACAAAGGTCGAGGTGTTGTCACATGCTGGCCTTCAAAGCATGAATACACTGCTTAGACAGCGCCGACTACGCTGTCTTTTTTGGTCATGTCCCCCGCATGGAAGATGGTCGCAGCTGAGATTTAAAGATGTGTGCAAGAGAGACATGAGGGCACTGAACATAAATCCAGCAACCTGAGAGGATGAAGATGCCGATCGCACCAAGTGGCGATGCTCTCTACGGCGCCACCTTAGATTCGGCGAAAAGAAGCTCTCATGACAAGCAGAAGAGAGGAGAAAACATCGAAAGAAACACAAAAGTAGCTGACTGTTGTCACCTCAGAGACGCATTCCCATAGTCAGTTATGACTGAAGGGGCTACGATTATTATTATTATTATTATTATACATAGTCACATACACATATGCTGTATCATTTTTAAAGAAACAACATCCCTGCGTGGTGAACTGCAAAGGTGCATTGTTGCAGACACTTGTAAGTAATTAAGAAGTAGGTTTGTTATGATTCGCTTCCGTAGCAAGGCGGCGTTGCCGATAGGATGTTACTGGGTTCGAGTCCCCGGTGATCCTATCACTTCTATTGTTTTTTCTGTTCTCTAATTTTGTCACTTCTTTATTTATTAGGAGTGTCTGCAACATACCCCTTTATGTATGTTATCGATGAACTGTTTACATGCTTCAGGGTTCCCTCTGTACATTTCTTTCAAAGGCATATTGTAACGATCGATGTGCAACCGACTGAGAAACATTATATCAGTGTAGAGTAGGTAGAAAAGTAATGTAGATAAAAGCATTAGTAAACGGACATCTTTACTTTATATGACATACGAAAGTGAAAGTCAAAAAATGATGATGATGATGGCTAATCTCATTTTAAACATACTAGCACATACTGTGACCATTGACCATGAAATATGAGTTATTTATACAACATATGGTGTGTACAAACTAAACATAAAGGTGAATCTACTTTTCAAAATTGCATATATATAACCGACATAATCACAGATATATTAATGTACATATTGTCAACTGATAGTTACATCCCTAACACGTGATCCTGTGAATAATTCGCGGGTAAGTTCGTGTCAAACAATTTATGACCTGTAGTATAACTTTTTTCCCCCTCTTTTAAATATTTCTGTTCCCAGTTGAAGACGAATTAGTTAATAGAAATCGTATTAGAAATATTGTATAATTCCAAAACCCATTCAATGCTATTCCATGTCTTTTGTTTCATCTATTTTATCTTTGTCTCCAGCTTACTTCTCCTTAGGTTTTTTTTTTTTCTGTTGACCTCTATTTCTCTTAGTATGGGAATTCCACAAGGATTGCCTATAATTCTATCAACTAATTTTTTTTTTTTTTCAATGTGCGTTCTATCCATAGGTAGCATCTTTGCTTTCCCACTTATCTGCTAGTATTTTTTCTGATCCATTCCATTAATTCTACATTGGTGACTTTGTTATACTAATTAAATACTACTATTCTGCGTAAACGCCTATTTATGACAGTCTGCAACTTTTTTTTTGGGTGGTTTTTGTTGTTTTCTATGGTCCAGAGAGTTACAATATGACTGTCCTGACATGTGTGTTGTTTTCTATGGTCCAGAGCGTTACAATACGACTGTCCTGACATTTGTATTGTTTTCTATGGTCCAGAGCGTTACAATATGGCTGTCCTGACATTTGTGTTGTTTTCTGTCATCCAGAGCGTTACAATATGACTGTCCTGACATGTGTGTTGTTTTCTATGGTCCAGAGCGTTACAATACGACTGTCCTGACATTTGTATTGTTTTCTATGGTCCAGAGCGTTACAATATGGCTGTCCTGACATTTGTGTTGTTTTCTGTCATCCAGAGCGATACAATATGACTGTCCTGACATGTGTGTTGTTTTCTATGGTCCAGAGCGTTACAATATGACTGTCCTGACGTTTGTGTTGAAGGTTCTTTCGTATCTTTGTGTTAGACTTGATTTCTTTTGTTTTCCATATATTTCTCAATGCAGCAAAAGCTCCTATAGTCTTTTGGGTATTCTTATTTTGATGTAGTTGTCTGTTCCTCTAACATTGTCTATATAGATGCAAGGATACATATATGAGTTAACGACTTTTAGGGATATTTCCACCTGCACAATCTGGTTATCATTTGCCACACTTATTCTAATAATCTTTCACTTTTCAGTGTATTTCTAGATAACTGCTATAACGTTGCATCAAGTATTTTCAAAAATAGACAGACAGACAGACAGACAGACAGACAGACAGACAGACAGACAGACAGACAGACAGACAGACAGACAGACAGACAGACAGACAGACAGACAGACAGACAGACAGACAGACAGACAGACAGATAGATAGATAGATAGATAGATAGATAGATAGATAGATAGATAGATAGATAGATAGATAGATAGATAGATAGATAGATAGATAGATAGATAGATAGATAAGTAGGTAGGTAGGTAGGTAGGTAGGTAGGTAGGTAGGTAGGTAGGTAGATAGATAGATAGATAGATAGATAGATAGATAGATAGATAGATAGATAGATAGATAGATAGATAGATAGATAGATAGATAGATAGATAGATAGATAGCCAGGCAGGCAGGCAGGTAGACAGGCATACAGGCAGACAGATAGACAAACGGACAACAGACAGACAAACAGACCACAGACAGACAAACAGACAAACAAACAGGAGACAAACAGACAGGAAAAACAGACAGGAAAAACAGATAAACAGACATGCAGACAAACAGACAGACAGGCAGATAGAAGTGAAGGTTCTTCTAAATGTAAACGTATTGCTAAAATGTATTGTAAAGAATTATAAAATACAATAACAAAATTAAAATGGTGTCCAATCAACCTACGGTGTTTTATCACAGGGGATAAATAGGTCTTTGTGAGGGAGTAAGTATAAATGACTATAATGTAATATCTTGTTTTGTTCTGTTTCTCGACGACGTCATTAGCTCCTTTTTTTCTCAGTGTCATCCATTGTCTTTTTCACAATGGCATCATTTGTTCTTTTTCTCGATGGCATCATTTGTTCTTTTTCTCGATGGCATCATTAGTTCTTTTTCTCGATGACATCATTAGTTCTTTTTCTCGATGACATCATTTATTCTTTTTTCTCATTGGCGTCATTTGTTCTTTTTCTCGATGACATGCTGGCTCTCACGGAACTGAAAACTGAGCTTGTAACGTTTCCAATGAAGAAATAAGACGGAAGCGTTTTATAATTTTGTGTGTTCTGCTTTCGAATTTTTCATTGTATCAAATTCATCAACAAGAATTGATGACTTAAAGGAGACTTCTTTTTTCAGGCCGGTAGTCATCGTTCGTATATTGTTACTGATGTTATTATTAGCGCTTGAGTCTTCCCCTACCAATTCTGTCAAATCTCGTATTCTACTAGTGTTGTTTCTGTGGTAGCTAAGAGAGCTCAGAGCTCTATCAGATGGCACAAAGCCACTTAACGTATTCACCGCTAACTCTTCAATCCATTCACCAGAACTGTTGGCTTTCTGGTTCATGTTCATGGAGATCGAAGGGTGTTTTCCGTTCAAAACTCTTGGATAATGTATGTCGGGCTCTCCTGCAGAATGGACAACGCCATCATTGACGTCTTTACTACCGGAAGTTGTCCAACACAAAACGTTATCGCCCTTACTGTATAAACTGTCTGACATTCTTTTATCTGCCGCGTCGTTGTTGTAGCTAGAAAATGTCTGACGATCTCTATTCTCATTTTTATCACAGGTAGTTTTATGACCACTGTCGTCTTGAATTGTGTCAGTCGATGCCCCTTTTACGTGGACGACAGTGTAATGACCATCCTGGTGAAGATGACTTTCATTATTATGATGTTGATGACCCTGTGATGCTTGAGTTGATGATAGATTTGTCTGTGATTTGTTGGTTTCTTGTAAACTGTTGATGCTGTGGTTTAATTGTAGATGTTCATCGTGATATGAATGGTGTGACGCTGGACGCTGGCTTTCTGGAATATCTTCAGCGTTGGCAAGAGGAGACAACAAAGAGAACAATTTATTAGCTTGGTTTTCCTGCGAGTGAGCATTCCCATTACCACTCTGCAGACAGTCAGTCTCGGAAGCTGCTTGCTGTACAATCTTTTCTAGTTTTCCGTTGTCATTTTGCAGATCTTGATCAATGGGCAGCACGGATATTCTACCCGTAGGAAGGGATGTTTTTTGAGGTAAAGTTAACGGGTTGGCACCGTCGTCTTTGTGATGGGAAACATCAGCCACGCTGGACATAGGAGCAACACTGTTGTCCCTGACACGTGAAAAGCCGTTTGTTGTGGGGCGTTTAGTATTATACTCTGACGTGTTTCTCTCCTCTGGGCTTAGTTTTATTCTAAACAATTCTTTCAACCCCCGTTTTATACGGCTGTTACTTGCGGCGTAGAGGAACGGATTAATGCTAGAGTTTGCGTGACTCATGACAATGGCAGCCAGCAGAGCCTGAATAGGAAACGGGCAGTCTAATCCACAAAACAAACTTACACAGTTGAAGAGATTTACGGGAAACCAAAATATACCAAAAAGTAAAATAACTAGTGCGAACATCTTGGCCGCCTTGACGTCTTTGCTGAAAGTGTCTTTGGTGTCTCGGCTCTGTCGGAACTGATTGTGAAGAGCGTTGGTCTGTCGCATGTGTTTGCGGACAATGAGGAGAATGTAAATGTAAATACATAGCATGATGAACAAAGGAAGTAAGACTAAACCGAAGAACTGAAAGTAGACCAAGTACTCATAAGAGATTATGGAGGTAAAGCTACAATAAGATACATCCTGATAACCTCGGTGCCAGCCGTACATGGGTACAAGTCCGAGCGCCGAACCCAAAGCCCACACAAAGAAGTTCGCATAGATAGCTCGCCGCACTGTTAGAAGTCTCTGGTACACAAACGGCTCCTTGATGGCAATAAACCGTTCGATGGCAACGGCAAGGAGCATGAGAATCGAAACGTTTGTAAACATGAGAATGAGACAGTTTATGAAGACACACGCATAAAAATTATGAGGAAGTCCCAGGTACGATAATGCGGCACACGGAGCGACCAAGACTCCCACAACGATATCCGCCACTGCCAAGTTTCCGACAAACACATTAGTAACCGTATGAAGTTGAGGGGTTCTGATTATGATTGTTAGAACAAGACAGTTTCCAATAACCGTGATGAAACCAACGATAACCTCTGCTGAAAGATACACAATGGACGTGGATTCCATATCTGAGCCCTCAAACCGGGTTTTCACAATTGTATTGTTTATTAAGAATTCTTTCCTACAATGTTGCAGCAAGCCCTGTTAAATTTGCGCGCCATATCCATTGGCGGTGATATAGCGCTTCATTTGAGATAGACCTTGTCTGAACTTTTGTCTCATATTATTTTATCAGGTAATATCAGTGTTGATAAATATGAAATATTTTGAATTAATTACGAAAGTGTCATAAACGTTTCCTTGTGAAACTGATCTGTTTGTTCACATTCTTAATTAATTGGCAACACTGGTTCGTAGACAGACGATTTTAGTCACTCGTGCAACATTCTGGTTGTAAATTTTTTGTTGTGCTTGTTTTAGAGTTAGTGTTTCGCTCTCTGGAACTTAACTATCATTTTATGTCAGCAACAAAATCGTGTCGGCAGTCATCCATGAATAATTTCTCAGATAAAATTCCTTGCACACTTGATATGACTCTATAGTGTTGTTCTAGTTCAAGCAGGCATCGTTATGTGACTAATCGGTTAATAATATTGATATTTGAACTGATTCTTCTTTAATTTCCTGTCTTCTCACTTTTTACAATTTTAATATCGCTTCCGTTTCATTCGGAAAATTAAGTTGGTATCATATCCCTTTAAAGTTAGTAAATATAGAACACCACCACATGAAAAAAAAACACAATGAGCTATTGTTTGAAATTCCAGTTCAGAAGGGCCAAGACAAAAATGCAATGTGTTCCCTGTTCGTTGTTAACAGGCGTTACGATTGAATATTTCACAATTTCTACTAATTTTATAACATCCAGAATCGTTGTGGACTAGAACACAACAACCCGTCTTGATTATATTGCGGAACTAGTTAATACTTAATTAAGCTTTCCACAGTTAACCGTCGTTGTTCATCATGTCTCGTGTATGTGCAGAAATATCCAATTCAAACATTCATTGTTTCGTCTGGCATCAGCGCTCCAACACCCTACCTTCTGTAGATAATATAATTAGGTCCCATGTTGTCATATATCAATATTTGAGACCAGGTTGTGTAATCTTGGAAGAGATTGTACGGCATTCCACAAGTATCCAGTCTGGAGTGTCTATTTATTAAAAAAAAGGAATTTATTAAACTCTCGTTATCTGTTATTTTGTTTCCTTATGAGTAGGGAACACCAGTGTTCTTATTGAGTTGTGGTGTCGTAGTAGCACTGGGTCAGGGAATTCTTCGCTTATCCATCCCTCTATGACCGGTGATTATGCAAATATTGCTGCGATAATTATATCCCATTATGTTTAGGCATATTTACCCACGAATGCAGTTTTATCCCCTCTAGTCGATGATCATGGGAGTGCAGAGTACACAGACTTAGAATTGATCATGTGACTGCTTTGTGCTAATTAAGAACTTGCACTATTCGCGCAAATTCGAGAGCATGAGAAACACTCGATTTTTAGTCAGTACTTTTAGGTAACCTTGTTAAATACATTCATCAATTAATTCGATTTAGATTGAACGCCAAGATTTCTTATAAACTTGAGTCCTCAAGGTGTTGCGGTTTCGTCTTGATAGTGGAAATGATCATTTCTGACTTGGCTCATTTTAGAAATTGAGCAGTTTTGTGTTCCACGTATAAGATTTCGTCACATAACAAAGGCTGTGATGGTCCACCGAGCAGAAAGGTCTGAAATGAAAAAAAGACATATTCAGCCATTACTTATTAATAACATTATCTAATATACAATTGATAATAGTTGTTGTGTTATTATCATAAAGAGAAATGTTAAGGACATCATGGATAATTTTTAAGAGTTTAATGAAAATTTGCTTTTTTTTAAAATGAGTTTTCCTTGGCATGGGCAAGATGCGCTTTGTTCAACCTATACAGAAAGTTCGTCGGTTATATTAGGTCCCACATTCAATTATAACCGACCCAGTCGTCTAGTAGATGTTATAATGTCGCCCCTGTGTATTTGCCGGGGAAGGGGGTAGGTGAGGAAATAAAGAAAGACAGTAACTACTGTTACTTCAGACATGACGTAAGTGGTGACAAATATGAAGTTCTGTGCGTGGCTACCATGAGATTGTAACCTCATCAAATATGAAGTTCTGTGCGTGGCTACCATGAGATTGTAACCTCATCAAATATGAAGTTCTGTGCGTGGCTACCATGAGATTGTAACCTCATCAAATAAAACGAATAGCTACAAAAACCATGCTGCAAGAGCCCATGAATGCCTTGGTGCAGGCTTCCTGCAATGGTGGTTCCATAAGAAGAAAAAAGAGAATTCTGGTTTTTTTTTTTTTTTTTTTTTTTTTTTTTTTTTTTTTTTCGTACGCCCGCTAATACTCGAGGCGAAATCTCAGGTTATTGTTAATGTCTAACCTGACATTGATTTTACGAGAGTATCCGTTTTTCTTGTACAGAGACAGGTGTCCCTCGCCATTCAGGCAGATACTCTCCGATTTCGGAGGTATATTCTAGTTGATGATGTCATGAAAGAAGCTGACTCATAAAGGGACATTATAACCAGTACAAGAAGCGTCCGACAATCACGTTTTTAGAAGAAAAAATGTTGTATTCAGACTACCAACCGATAAATACGACACAGAAAGAGAAGATAATGAACAAGCTTATCGACTTAGCAAGGGAGAAATACATTAATTGAACTGATAAATAGCAGTAGAGATCAGAACTTATACCGATGGGTGAACGTCTTTCGGGATTGTACGTGGGGAATGAGAACACCTCTCAGTTAATCAGCTGACCGCTTCTATCATTTGAAAAAGCAGTTATTGAAAGAGAAATAGTTTTATCAGAAGCAGATGCACGAACAAATGGGATTCAGAGCATCAAGACCAATAAAACAAATGATGCATATTACCAGCAGCATTAGAGAACACATGATAATCTTCAGACTCTGCACGGGCCACAACAGATCATGATACCATCTGTTCAACAAGCTAAAGATAGGAACTACCGATGTTGATAACTGTGGCACCTATCAAATGACTGCTGAACATCTGCTTCAAAGATGCCCAACATGTGAGGAGCAGAGAAAGCCGTCACCCATACCATTCCTGGAAAAACTATATGCAGATGCAAATAGTCTCAAGCAGACGTCTGAGAGTGTACGATGAAAAAGAAGAAAGAGAAATACGTGGAATAGTCCACCAAAGCAAGAGTTTGTTTAAAAAAATATCATGTGGTACGAGTAAGTCACCCACCAAAACATGGTGCGAAATAATTTTGTTGTGCTTTTTCTGTTGAATATTCTCTTGACGGCACAAATTCTTCTGTGGTCAATTAAATGGAATCATTCGTAATGAATCTATGGAGCAACGCATCAAAAACTGCATAGAAAGAATTGGGGGAAAAGGCAAATAGACTTAAATTTTTCTATATTCACTATTATTACACTATATTCACACTTATTACAAATAGAGAAAATTAGAGAAATTATGTCCAGAATAAAAAATTTGCCATTGTTAAGGATGGAAAAATATGCGCTTTGCTTTAACGTGCGAGCAATTTAGTTCCCTGGCTGGAAACGCACCATGAAAACGACGGCAACTTGTCTGGGAAAAGATGGGGCAAAAAATAACGAAGGGTAAGGCAATTCTCTAATAAGGAAATGTTTTACGTCACTTTACAGGTGTACACTCATATAGATACTACTACAGGTATACACTCATATAAATACTACTACATGTATACACTCATATAGATACTTCTACAGGTATACACTCATATAGATACTACTACAGGTATACACTCATATAGATACTACTACAGGTATACACTCATATAGATACCCAAACAAAATGTAGATTCTCAATGCTCAATTACTCAACTCAGTTCCGAGCTCAGGTAATAGCTAGCTAGTTGTTTTTTCTATAAAAGGTAAAGATAGTCCCATAGGGACCTGCCGTAAGGGAGTGACCTGTTAGAGACTTCACTATACTATGTTCAGCATCGAGAGGTGGGGGTGACCAGTTCCCTTCCTCGCTGCCTTTTCCTTCCCTAACTCACGCGGAAAGTTATGTACCCGTTACAGCTGGATAGACTGGCGCGTGTCAATACCGTGAATCGAACCTGGCACCTTTTCTACGATACGAGAGGCCAGTGCTTTAACCAATCTATCAGTGGGACGCTCTGTTATTCTATGCACAACTAAAAATAGCAATACAGTATTGAAGATAAGGACCAACATATTGCTTCTTCTCTATCTCGTCTCTCCCACACTCTCTTTCTCACTCCATTTCTTTATAATGGGGCTTAGAGCTCTGAGAGTTAGTCAGCCACGCATGACCTAGCTGATTACGAGACATATAGCGTCACTCCGAGATGTCTGTGTGTGTGTGTGTATACATGTAGTAAGCGCCCCATGCAGCTCCCTGGGGTGCAGGGGGGAAACAAACAGGAGTAGGACTAGTGCTTCCTCGGGCATATCGTCCGAGGTGATTAATATGAGGGTGTGTACGGAGGATGGAAACCTAATCATGTCAACAACAAGACTGACCCAGAGGCCCCCTCTGTATGAGCACATGAAGGCTGTGGTGCAGGTTTCCTGAAAGATGATCAGCTGCAGTGGGGTGGGGGAAGGGGGGGGGTCCATGTAACATAAAGAGCAAACATGGATACGATGATGAAGAGAATTGTGATGGTGATGATGGTAAAAATAACGATGATGATGATGGTGATTATTATGATGATTATGATGATGGTGATTATCATGATGATTATGATGACGCTGATGATGGTGATTATGATGATGGTGATTATGATGATGGTTATGATGATCATAATAATGCTGATTATGATGATGATGATTATGATGATGATTATGACGATGCTGATATGATTATGATGGTGATTATGATGATGATGATGGTGATTATCATGATGATTATGATGATGATGATGATGATTATTATGATGATGATTATCATGATGATCGTGATGATTATGATGATGATGGTGATTATCATAATGATTGTGATGATGATGATGATTATCATGATGATGATGATGATGATGATGATGATGATGATGATGATGATGATGATGATGATGATGATGATGATGATGATGATAATGATGATGATGATGATGATGATGATGATGATGATGGAAACAATAACGATAATGATTATGATCATCCTGATGAAAAAGAAGAGGATGATGGTGATAACAACGATAATGTTAATGATGATAATGAATATGATGATAACGATGATGATAATAATGTTGATGATAATGATAATGATGATACGTAGTAACTCAAGGACGGGTGAGCTATTCTGCTATTTATTTACCGTTTGAATGAAATAACTCCTGAAAATCGCACGAAAACATGTCAATTGCTCACACCGTATAAATAATGCACTATTTCGGCGAAAGATGAGAATATCATAATTATATACAAAAGAGAGAACAAAGCCCATCGGAATATTTGACCTCAAGACTCTGCACGTGATCATTGGTCGCTAATATAGTATTTGTCGGTACCGGGATTTGCAAGTGTCATATTGGCTCAGCGATTTGGGTGCTTGCCTCTCGTGTCAAAGTTACCGAATGCCTGGATCAAAAACCTGGTAGCGCCACGCTCCACTCTACCAGCCTGTAAGTTGTATCTGTCTTTGCTCTTAGGTTGGGGAACGACCGAACGAACGAACTTTATTTTCAAAGGGCCAAGAAGTGGACACGAAGGCCCGTCTGACATTCTGACCTTCCACTCTCACTCTCTCTCTCTCTCTCTCTCTCTCTCTCTCTTTCTCTCTCTCTCATCTTGCATACTGTGGTCCTTTCATTCTCACATGTTACTTTAAGCATTAATTTAAAGCTATACAACATTATAAAGGTAATAAAACAGTACATTTATAGTATCCAGTCATAATCAAAATTAACTATGTCAAAAAAAAACAGACAGCAAAAATGGAATGCAAACATTCTCGCTTATATCCGTTCATTCTGGAGGGAAAATAAAAAATTACTTCCTTATACACCTCTGTAGAAAAAAAATAATCTTGGAGCAGGTTTAAAAAAAAAAGTATATCTGCTCTTTATCAAAGACATCTTCATATTTAAACAAATGAAAATATTACATATTTCTAAAGTGCGGTGGTATCCAGTTACATTCTCGCGTACAGCATCATATAATAATACTACATAGATATAATAATTATTAACATAGAAAAATGACTTCTACGCAAAACGAGGGGGAGAAGACTGTGTCACGGGATTTACTCCCCTTGCTCTGCAGTGATGGTCCAAGAGTGGTCAAAATTCAGAGTATTTAGTGTCTTCAAAGGTGTCTACCTTTCTCGCAAGATTACTCTTGGCAGAGATGTGAATTGAAAAATGGTGCTTCAATTCTAGGGAGCCTCATAGGAATTTAAAGAAATCAAGTACTACGGCTGATAGGATCCAGGCCGTGTAAACTTTTTAATCTTTCCTGACCTTCTATGAGTTAGGATTTTGCTCGTTCTGATGAGCCCCCAACTGATTTAACTCAGTAAAATATTACTGAGAGAACGGACAATTCTGTCACAGAAAGATTGACCAATGGATGACGAAGCAAAAGGCAGTGAGAAAGGGAGCTGGTCACCCCACCTCATACTGTTCTAGTGAAGTCTCTAACACCTCCCCTACGACAGTACCTGCTATGGAACTACCTCAACCGGGACTTGCAGCATATCTACACATTGCCGAACAGGCATACTATGCCAGATAGGATGCTAGGATGCGTTCTATTTCAAACCCATTTGCTAAAACTCTAGTGAGATTTGCATTACACTCAGATAAACAGAAAAGGATAAATTAAAAATATCAACGTCCTGAATATTAGAATACAGTTGATCTTAGTGGGTAGTACAACTGGGCATGAGATGACAAACGTATAATGTTACTTGAACGGCTGCGATTCTCAAGATATTATCAGGTGTTAAGATAGGCTAAACATTTTGTCATTGTTTGAATTCTTCGTACGCTCCAAATAAAGTTTCTAGGACGCCAAAATTCAGTGGGATACAAAACTACAGTCATAAAAACGCTTCCTGAGAGCATGTGAAGATGGGAGGACATAACAAGATAAATGTGCAATGCCCCTCACCAAACTGCTCATAAGCCATGAATCAATTCTGTGGGAAAAATGAGCCCATATTCAGTGTAATCCAAAATTAAATTCAGTTGTGTGCTACCTAGTGTCCTGTTTAAAATAAAAGCAATGGTAGTCTCATAACATAGATTACCGACGTATGTGAGTGAAATGTTGGAGACTTCGCTTTGCTATTACTAAGTTTAGCTTTGTGAGATGTGATGACCAGTTCCCTTTTTTCGCTGCCTTTGCATATTCTCTTTGCATACGGTCAAGAGTAGGGTCAGGTACCCACTTACAGCTGGGTAGACTGACGTGTAACGCGTCCAGAATTAGAACCAGGAAACCTGTAACTTTGCCGCAAGAAGCAAAGCGTTCTAACCAGTTTTTTTCCTCTACTTCCGGTAAATTGTCACTGTTGGCCTTGACCGATCGCGAGCTTAATAACCTTGATCTGTTCACACTCATTAGCATTTTCATGAATAATCAATTCCCTACAACATTGTTCTAATAAGGGACCATGAAAAGGGTGCATGTAGTGTTCATTGTTGTCGCGGTTGTTGCAAACTGCTAGTTTGAGCATATAGGAAGTATCATATATTATGTGCCGTCAGCAGAAGTATTGACCAGACGATAACTCGGGCGTATAAAAGTTTAACAAAAAATAAAAGGAAAGAAAGAAAGAAATATGTAAGTGATACGGGTAATTCAGCGTTGTTTTAACTGAGGAAACTACATTAGGAGATTGATTTATCTTCACAGCGCCAATTTAAAGAAACAAATCACGCGAGTTTGGTTTATCGTTTCGCATCCTTATAACACAGAATCATGTCGTCAGATGGCAAGTATCACAAATGAACAAATAAGATACACAATTTTTTTTAATGCAATAGATTCATATGGGGGTGGTCCAATATGACGTCACGCAGTGAGGGTGTCAAACATTTTGTGAAGAAGTGTGATGATAGGGGGAGGGGGTTTAAAGAAATGTGACCTCACGCACAACAATTTTATTGAGGATCGCTTCTTTCAAAAATGTATGGCCATGCGCCACATGGAGCGACCAAGACTCCCACAACGATATCCGCCACTGCCAAGTTTCCGACAAACACATTAGTAACCGTATGAAGTTGAGGGGTTCTGATTATGATTGTTAGAACAAGACAGTTTCCAATAACCGTCATGAAACCAACGATAACCTCTGCTGAAAGATACACAGTGGACGTGGGTTCCATATCTGAGCCCTCAAACCGGATTTTCACAATTGTATTGTTTATTAAGAATTCTTTCCTACTATGTTGCAGCAAGCCCTGTTAAATTTGCGCGCCATATCCATTGGCTGTGATGTAGCGCTTCATTTGAGATAGATCTTGTCTGAACTTGTCCCAGATTTTACAAACTCATTCCTCAGAGTCTACTTTTATCCTACTTGGATAACTGTGGCAGTTCTAGAGCTAATACATGCTTGTATGTCTATGTGTCAGAGCAGGGTAGAGCGCTTATTATTCAGTGCTTCTTAAATTTTAGTAGTTCCATATAGAGCATGAGAGTAAGTTTAGTTAACTAGCCTAGCCGCTAGAGTTTTTAATTCCTCTCTTTTGTTTGGGATTTCCAGGTTCGAATTCTCTTCTCTTCTGGTGTAAGTATAGCAATTAAGTTTGGATCAGTCAGTTTCTCGACATAACATTTAATCCTTGTAATTAGATCCTCAACAGCATATGGGTTTGCATCAAAACAACTTTTAATAACTTTTAACAGGCAAATTGATTGGAGTCAACCACAACAAAGTTTTGGTTAATAGCATTTTTGCATTAACAAGCCTATGCATTTAAATCATCAATATTTTATTTCATTGATGCAATATCCTTTTTGCATCTTTGAACCATTGTCATGAAATATTCTAATCCACATATATAAATTATTAGGTAAATATGAAGCCTAACAAATAAAATTAATAAAGAGAAGAGCAATGGTAAAATGACAGTGCTGTCCCAAAGAATGTACTCGAAATCCCCCTTGTTTTCTGCTTCGTCTGCAAATTGTAACGCTTTCACGTTGATAGTAAAGCTTACTGTATTATTACCCGCCTTCTTCAATGAAACGTGTGCTGTATTTCTTGGAAAAGCATTGAGACGTACTGCGTAATGACCTAAATTAATCCTAACATTAATTATATTACGTTACCAAAACGAACGAACAGATGGACTAAAGGGATAAAAAGAGAAGGGAGAGGCAGAAAGCCGAACACTAAACCCGCTTCGCGCGATACACAATTACTACCATCACGCGTGTAAGTCTACATGCACTAATTTTTTTTCAGACGGACAGTGATAAAATACACTACCCTTTCCCAGAGTTAGGTTTATAAATCATAACAGACTCTTATTAGAAAAGACAACATTATATGGGTTTACGTTTGAACACATAACAGTACCCAGACAGCACATCTTCTAAACAGGAGATAGAAGAAATTGCATATTTTGAACGCAGCCACGTAGCTCCTTTAAATTAGTATTTTTGGGTTCCTTAGGGTTTGCTGACAAATAATATGTAAAACGTTACGCAAATAGTCCAGGAATTAATAAATTATACCCAAAATAAAATATTGGGGGTGCCTGACAGCATAAAATCATTTCTGCTCATAAAATTTTTTTTATAACGTGTTTGAAAAAACCTTACGTTACATAAATAGCCTACCATGTAAACTCCAAATTGATTGGAGCGCAACAAATGAAAGCCTAACCACGATTGGTCGGGCTATAAATACTATCTTGGTTGTTGGGGGAGACGGGAAAAGATAACATTTTTTCAAACACTTGTCGAAACGTGGCTCATTGGCCAGTCTCGCTGATATACACACTTGGGAGCGTTAGTTCGAGACCACTAATTCAAATAAGCTTGATAAAGCGACAGTACGTTGAAGCCAGCTCACATTTTTGCTAAAATAAAAGCCTGGAACATAGGCAGAACGGAATTTGTGCCAGTTTGTGCCAGAATTCATTGCTAATCAACGTATCTGTGTTTATTTCCATGAAATTGTGGTAAGCTTGAACCATTCAGTATCTTTTAATGAAAAATTGAATGTGAATTGTTGATTTATGCCTGTATATATATGTGTAGTTCAGTGGCAAACGTGAGGTAAAGCCTATAATGCTCCAGCCTGAACAGAGGGTGTCGGAGAGAAGTAAAACGGCATGGAATGGCCAAGTAGTACACTGACACCTGGATGATGGACTAGAAAGAAATAATGCTGGAAGTGCAGAGGCGTAGTAACCATTAAGAAGGGTAATACTGGAATAAAGTATTTCAAATGAAGCTGACTGTTGGCCTAACGCTCTGAACGCAATGTTTGTGCTGTATTGTGATCAGTGTAAAAGAGAATATAAATTAGTTATGAAGTAGAAGGTACATCCTTCTTGATTTCAGGGACAGTGGTCTTGATGGTAGTGAGCAGCACCTGGTCAGAGATTTGCTGAATCCAGAGTCGGACAGCATACTCCTTGGTCTTTTTAGCTATCAGTGAGGTGTCTCCTGAGCCCAGAGGAGAATTCGAGCAGAGGAGTCCTTTCCTGCCGCCATCACTAAAGATAAGCAGAGTTGGCCAGCTGAGCTCAACATTATGTCCCCTCATCTTGAACTGATTTTTTAAAATTAACATTAAGAGGGGAATTTACTTGTCTTAAAATCAGGAACTGTGAACATCTACAATAATGGTCCCTAAAGACAAACTATTGAAGTCATGATGACAAATACCAACAGAGCTTGAACAAAACAAAACCAGTATTACCTCATTTTACCACTACACAATTGACACACATAGAACATTGGTAATAATATATGTCACTACAATATTCATATTAAATACATTCTGTACATAACTTGTAATTTAAATTGATTGTGATTCCTGGTTCCCTTGTAGTTGAATCAGGACACATATTCATTCATGCCAGTAATGAATACATATTGTTATTTGAAACGTTACTAGTGACTTCTTTAAGATATTCTCATAGAGTGTTATATGTATGTGAGTGTCACAGTGTTGTTAAGAGTAGTGGATTAAATTAAATTGTTTATCTGTCTGTTGTTGTGACTTACACTTCACCATACACATACCCTAGACACATAACGTAGCATCACACTATTCCAGAATAATTCTGACTGAGATATATAGATATGTGGTAGCAAGTAAGGTTATATATATAATATACTACTCTTATTAGATATATATATATACCTTCACAGCTGATCTCAGTCAGTACACTAAGTCCCTTATAAGTATTTATAACTTCCCACTTCACCACATATATTGGGGTCTCGCTCTTGGGATTTTGAATCTTTAACTATTAAAAATATTGGGGATAATTCACTTCAGGGAATATAAGAATTAAAAGGTATCCTTGGGTGGAATTAAATAAGGTTGAGCTCACGGTGCCTGTGTTGTCCATTAGAGATTGAATTGTTGGTTAGACATTGTATTAAGTTACCTGATAGACAATGGCGGACCTGGCCAAATTTCGATCTGCTGCGGTTCAGACTGCAAAAGAGTTAGGATTAGATGGGCAAGTTATGGTTGCCTATGTTACTACGGAATGTGACAAATTTATTGAACGCGAAGAAAGAAGGTTTGAAGCCGAAAGAAGGTTAGAGGCTGAAAGGGAAATTAAGAAGTTACAATTTGAAGCTGAGGCTGAGACTAAGAGGTTGCAGATTGAAGCTGAGGCTGAGACTAAGAGGTTGCAGATTGAGGCTGAGGCTAAGAAATTGGAAGCAGAAAGAGAAGACAAAAGATTAGCAGCAGAAGAGAAGAAATTAGCTGCAGAAGAAAGAAGATTGACTGCAGAGAGGGAAGCAGAAAAGGAGGAGAAAAGATTACAAAGGGAACATGAATTACGACTAAGGGAGTTTGAGTTTCAAGGCCATGCTCCTGAAAATGGTGCCAGTCCCTTTGCCTCTGATGCTACGGTTACTCAAGGAGCCTCAATCTCAGCTATGAATTTTCATTTAGATCATTTTGTTGAGAAAGACGATGATATTGAGAGCTATATAAATAGGTACGAACTATTAGCTACCACGTATGGGTTGGAGAGAGAAAGGTGGAGCTTAAAGTTATCTCAGGGACTTCGTGGGGCAGCTTATGAAGTTTTTGCAAAAATGAGCAGAGGTGATCAGGAAAATTATGACATGCTAAAGCAGGCTCTTTTGTTAAGGTATGAAAAGAATGCAGAGTTTTACAGGAAAAAATTTAGGAATGCTAAACTACTGTCAGGTGAAACCTATCACCAGTTCTCTGCACGAATAGAGACATACTTGGAGAAATGGACTTCTCTGGGGAAAACCCAAGATCTTAAGGAAATGGTCCTTATAGAGCAACTAAGAGAGTCCATGGCTCCAGACCTGAGAAAGTTTCTCATGGAACAAGGTGCAGAGAGGCTGGATGAGTTGCTAAATGTTGCTGAAAGGTATCAAGCAGCTCAAGCAGAGGTAACAGGTAATAAAAAGAAACAGGTGGACAACTTTAGGGCACCACAGAACTTTAATAAATTTGATCCTAAGGATCAAAATAAAGGTAAGCACCAATTTGATAGGCCACGGTATGACAATAAAAATAAATTCCCACAATTCGATGAAAGGAAATATAATGAAAGAAAATCTTTCAACCAAGGAAAAAGGTGGTGTAAGAATTGTCAGATGGACAATCATGACACTGACCGTTGCAGAAGGAAACCTGTGTATATGGCAACCCTTCAGGTCAGGTCGACCTCAAGACAGGAGGAGGATATTATGTTAGATACCACTCCAGAAGAGATGAGGAAGGCACAGGCTGGGGATAAAACACTCAAGCCTTGTTTCAGAAAATTGTCAACTTGTCATACAACTCCAGGCAAGGGAGATTTTTACATGAAAAACAAGTTGATGTATAGGAAGACTGGAGCTAGATCCAATGGTCACGGACAGCTGGTACTTCCTAAAAGATATAGGACAGACTTAATAAGGAGCCTACATGTGAAACCAGATGGGGACCATGAGAAGATAGGTACCATCATTCAAAAGGTGGCTCACAATTATTATTGGCCCAAAGCAAGATGGGACATTGAGAACTTTGTAGAAAGGTGTAGCATAGCACATGAGGGAACACCCACAAGTGGGAACATTGATCAGGACCTGGACACGCCCCGAGGCAAAATTAGGCCTGATAATAGAAAGAAATATAGATTTGATAAAGTGGACCAAATGGAATGGGAAGCCCCTTTTCACGGACAAGCTTCACTTAACTGTTTTACAATGGCCACTATGCGGAGAGTGCAAAAAGATGTCTTACCCCAGGATAAGCCGACAATCCCTCAATCGGACTTAAACAAACTGGAGGAAGAATATGTAGAGAGGAAATCTCTCATCAAGAATTTTAAGAGGGGAGAAAGCCCCAAAAGAATTGGTAGCGGTCGTTTTGTGAATGATAATTCTGGAAGGAAAAATCATCACTATAAAGCTTCAAGTGGAAGAGACCATACCGGTGCATGGACAAATAGGTCCACACAATTAAAGGTCCATATGTAGCTTTGTTAAGAACGTGGACTGATGAAAAGGCAGAGGAAAACATTACATCTTCATACCAATATGTGAATGAGCTGACCACTCGGTTAAAAACTGGCTGGAAACTTGCCAATGAAAATTTGAAACAAGCCAGGAAGAAACATGCTGCCTATTATAACAGGAAGGCGAAAGACAGAAATTTGGCTGTGGGAGAGAAGGTACTGCTTCTTTTGCCCGGGAGTCAGAATAAGTTACAAATTGGATGGCAGGGTCCATATACAGTTCTAGAGAAGGTGTCTAGAACAAATTATAAGATAGATAAGAAGGGGAAAGAAAAAATCTATCATGTGAATCTCCTGAAGAAATATTTGGAAAGAGAACATCAGGAAGAGACACACTTGTTGACCTTGTCCATCGCCATGGAGATGAAAAAGGAACCACTTTCATCATTTGAATATCCATTACACCCCTGTGAGACAGCAGCACAGGTGAAAATCAGTACACATTTAACGAAAACTCAGAAAGAGAGAGTGCAACAGGTTCTAAATAATCATGCAGAGGTGTTAACAGACCGACCAGGGCATACAAACCTATTGGAATATGATATGAAATTAATAGACTCCACACCTGTCTGTATGAAACCATATTCGATTCCGTTTGCTAAGGAAAAAGCTTTGAAGGAAGAGATAGACTATCTGTTGAAGGAAGGAATTATTTCGCACAGTGAGTCTTCGTATAGTTCCGGTGTTGTACTTTTAAGGAAGCCCTCTGGAGAACATAGACTCTGTATAGATTACAGGAGACTGAATGCTATTACAGAAGGACAGGTGGATCCATTGCCGGATACAAATCAGCTGTTTGCCAGACTAAATAAAGCTAAATATTTCTCAAAAGTGGATCTGAGTAAAGGATACTATCAGATTCCAGTAAAGCCTGAGGTTAGACCATACCTAGCTTTTAGTACCTCAGAAGGACACTATGAGTTTAATAGATTGCCATTTGGATTGAAGAATGCGCCTAGTGTCTTCTCTAGAATGATGAGAAAATTATTGGATCCTCTGAATAATCCCTGTATAACAAATTTTATGGATGATATCCTTATAGCAACAGAAACATTTGAGGAACACATTGACTCTCTGAACATGCTGTTTGATCGACTTAGGGAGGCAAATTTAACAGCCCGACCAACCAAATGTTGCGTTGGATGTAAAGAATTGGAATTTTTGGGACACACAGTTTATCAGGGAAACATGACCCCTGACCCAAAGAATTTAGAGAAACTACAGAAAGCCCCGAGACCACAAACCAAGAAGGACGTGAGATCCTTTGTCTCATTATGTGGTTTCTACCAGAAGTATATCAAAAACTTTAATTCCATATGTGCACCTTTAACGGAATTGACACGTAAAGGACTTCCAGATCGCATTACATGGACACCACAATGTGAAATGACTTACCAAGAATTGAAGGAAAAGCTCACAAGTAAACCCATTTTGAAATTACCTGACTTAAGTCAAGAATTCATAGTAAGGACGGATGCAAGTAATATTGGGCTAGGTGCAACTTTACTACAGAAATCAGATGCATTGGATGGGGAATTAAGCCCAGTGGCATATGCTAGCAGAAAGTTGAATAAAGCTGAAATCAACTACTCAACTAGCGAAAAAGAATGTCTTGCAGTAATATGGGCAATAAAGAAATTCAATATTTATCTATATGGGAAGGCATTTAAGTTGCAAACTGACCACAAACCTTTATCGTTTTTAGCACAGGCTAAGCATGAGAACTCTAGGTTACTCCGATGGTCTTTGCTTCTGGCTCCATATAATTTTAGCATTGAATATATATCTGGAAAAACAAATCTGGGAGCGGATTTTTTAAGCCGCCATCCGTGTGATGAGAATCACCGTAAACCCCAGAAATAATAATAAATTTCTCTATGTGTATATAGAATAAAGGACTGACATATAATGTCTGTTTTAAGAGGGGAAGTGTCATGAAATATTCTAATCCACATATATAAATTATTAGGTAAATATGAAGCCTAACAAATAAAATTAATAAAGAGAAGAGCAATGGTAAAATGACAGTGCTGTCCCAAAGAATGTACTCGAAATCCCCCTTGTTTTCTGCTTCGTCTGCAAATTGTAACGCTTTCACGTTGATAGTAAAGCTTACTGTATTATTACCCGCCTTCTTCAATGAAACGTGTGCTGTATTTCTTGGAAAAGCATTGAGACGTACTGCGTAATGACCTAAATTAATCCTAACATTAATTATATTACGTTACCAAAACGAACGAACAGATGGACTAAAGGGATAAAAAGAGAAGGGAGAGGCAGAAAGCCGAACACTAAACCCGCTTCGCGCGATACACAATTACTACCATCACGCGTGTAAGTCTACATGCACTAATTTTTTTTCAGACGGACAGTGATAAAATACACTACCCTTTCCCAGAGTTAGGTTTATAAATCATAACAGACTCTTATTAGAAAAGACAACATTATATGGGTTTACGTTTGAACACATAACAGTACCCAGACAGCACATCTTCTAAACAGGAGATAGAAGAAATTGCATATTTTGAACGCAGCCACGTAGCTCCTTTAAATTAGTATTTTTGGGTTCCTTAGGGTTTGCTGACAAATAATATGTAAAACGTTACGCAAATAGTCCAGGAATTAATAAATTATACCCAAAATAAAATATTGGGGGTGCCTGACAGCATAAAATCATTTCTGCTCATAAAATTTTTTTTATAACGTGTTTGAAAAAACCTTACGTTACATAAATAGCCTACCATGTAAACTCCAAATTGATTGGAGCGCAACAAATGAAAGCCTAACCACGATTGGTCGGGCTATAAATACTATCTTGGTTGTTGGGGGAGACGGGAAAAGATAACATTTTTTCAAACACTTGTCGAAACGTGGCTCATTGGCCAGTCTCGCTGATATACACACTTGGGAGCGTTAGTTCGAGACCACTAATTCAAATAAGCTTGATAAAGCGACAGTACGTTGAAGCCAGCTCACATTTTTGCTAAAATAAAAGCCTGGAACATAGGCAGAACGGAATTTGTGCCAGTTTGTGCCAGAATTCATTGCTAATCAACGTATCTGTGTTTATTTCCATGAAATTGTGGTAAGCTTGAACCATTCAGTATCTTTTAATGAAAAATTGAATGTGAATTGTTGATTTATGCCTGTATATATATGTGTAGTTCAGTGGCAAACGTGAGGTAAAGCCTATAATGCTCCAGCCTGAACAGAGGGTGTCGGAGAGAAGTAAAACGGCATGGAATGGCCAAGTAGTACACTGACACCTGGATGATGGACTAGAAAGAAATAATGCTGGAAGTGCAGAGGCGTAGTAACCATTAAGAAGGGTAATACTGGAATAAAGTATTTCAAATGAAGCTGACTGTTGGCCTAACGCTCTGAACGCAATGTTTGTGCTGTATTGTGATCAGTGTAAAAGAGAATATAAATTAGTTATGAAGTAGAAGGTACATCCTTCTTGATTTCAGGGACAGTGGTCTTGATGGTAGTGAGCAGCACCTGGTCAGAGATTTGCTGAATCCAGAGTCGGACAGCATACTCCTTGGTCTTTTTAGCTATCAGTGAGGTGTCTCCTGAGCCCAGAGGAGAATTCGAGCAGAGGAGTCCTTTCCTGCCGCCATCACTAAAGATAAGCAGAGTTGGCCAGCTGAGCTCAACATTATGTCCCCTCATCTTGAACTGATTTTTTTAAAATTAACATTAAGAGGGGAATTTACTTGTCTTAAAATCAGGAACTGTGAACATCTACAATAATGGTCCCTAAAGACAAACTATTGAAGTCATGATGACAAATACCAACAGAGCTTGAACAAAACAAAACCAGTATTACCTCATTTTACCACTACACAATTGACACACATAGAACATTGGTAATAATATATGTCACTACAATATTCATATTAAATACATTCTGTACATAACTTGTAATTTAAATTGATTGTGATTCCTGGTTCCCTTGTAGTTGAATCAGGACACATATTCATTCATGCCAGTAATGAATACATATTGTTATTTGAAACGTTACTAGTGACTTCTTTAAGATATTCTCATAGAGTGTTATAGGTATGTGAGTGTCACAGTGTTGTTAAGAGTAGTGGATTAAATTAAATTGTTTATCTGTCTGTTGTTGTGACTTACACTTCACCATACACATACCCTAGACACATAACGTAGCATCACACTATTCCAGAATAATTCTGACTGAGATATATAGATATGTGGTAGCAAGTAAGGTTATATATATAATATACTACTCTTATTAGATATATATATATACCTTCACAGCTGATCTCAGTCAGTACACTAAGTCCCTTATAAGTATTTATAACTTCCCACTTCACCACAACCATACTCAATTTGCAAAAATTGGCGAAACTCTTATTTTTTTCTTACAGTGTTCCTTCTTAAGATTAACGTTTCCTAAGTTCGACGACATTGTTCCATCTCTTCAGATTAGTCCTTGATTTAATGCTTTCTTTGGCATTTATAGTATTTCTTGAGTTAAATATTTTTCCAACACCGGGACATTCTTCCTCAGCAGTCTTGAGGTGTAGGCCTAGGTTCGACTCAAATCTTCGAACCTAATTCAGCTGCAACTAATAATCATTGATTTCAATTATAAATAAATACTTACTAGAGTATTTGAATTCACAAACAATCTACACCACACGTTGAAAATACACCTTGGCTATATAAGTGTGAAGTTGATCTCCTCAACATAAGAAAAATACAGAGCTGGACCAGAGACGACTTATTAGCTTCGCTCCAAATTTCTAACTAACTCTATGGCGACTCGTTCTTTCCGGCTGGGGAAAAGACTGAGCTTAACGATTGGTTGGGGTAATCACATGACTAATTCTTGGCATCTACCAAGCGAAGCTAGCCTAAATAAAATTTATGTCACTGTTTTATTATTATCTTCTGTTTCTCACAAGATACCAATTTATATGTTAATCTGTGCCTCCTCTGTCTATAGTGGGATATAGCCTGTTTCCGAAGCGATCACGGTATACACGGCTACATCTACAAGAGCAAGTTCCGTATCCTACTGATGACAGGCGGTTGCTACTGGTGTCAGACTGTAACGGCCAGACCGTTCCTCTGACTTCCAGGCCAGGTCTCGATGCATGGGCAACAGCTTGATCTACAACTGCCCAACCTCGTGCCACCAAAAGTTATTTCAGGAGGTACGCTCCTATGGTCAGTAATGACTGGAAGGGAAAATAGATAAATAGATAAACCTTTATCCACAAAGTAGAAAACCTCGTGGACGACTTTTATTAATATATACTACTCGTCAGAAGTCAAGGGCACTTAGAAAAACCTTGGTTGAAACCATAAAACAAATCTGATATAAACGTAATTGGTATCAGTCAAAACGGCATTTATTGAATACCAAATTGACATGTCACGTAAAGAAATGGAAACACACATTCAAACGCAATGAAGCTGTGAAATGTGTCACCCACCTTTTCAAAAGTCACACAAGAGATATTGGACAAATAGACATTTCAAAATCGGGTATGACCACCGTTTGCAGCAAGGCATTCAAGACAGCGTAGACGCATCGAGTCCACAAGGGTCCGAAGAGTATCCTGAGGAACAGCTTGCCATTCCTGAAGCAGAAATGCAGTCAGCTGTGCAACATCCATTGGCAGGGGGTGATTTGTTGACAATCTTCGACCAAGGACATCCCAGAGGTGCTCAATCGGAGAAAGGTCAGGTGAATGAGCTGGCCACGCCATCCTGATGATCCCATGTTGCTGAATAAACTCATTCACCACACGAGCTCGATGGGGTCGAGCGTTATCATCTTGGAGGATGGCATTACCACCTATGGCCTCCAGAGCAGGTTGAACAATTGGTCTCAAGATTTCGTTCTGGTATCTTGGGCCGGTCAAGCTGCCTTGGATGATGTAGAGTGGGGTCCTGCCGTGTCTGTAGAAGCCTCCCCAGGCCATGACAGAACCCCTACCATAACGATCCACCTCTCGAACTGTGTAATCAGTAAATCGCTCTCCTGGTCGTCTCCAAACTCGAATCCTGCCATCATTGAATGACAAAGTGAAGCGAGATTCATCAGTGAAGAGAACTTGACTCCATTGTTGCCTTGTCCATCGGATGTGCTCGCGACACCAAGCAACACGGGCTCTGCGATGAGCAGGAGTAAGAGGGATTCTGACTGCAGGACGTCGAGCAGCCAGTCCAAATTCATGTAAACGTCTGCGAATGGTACTTTGACTGACATTAACGTTTACAGTTTGTCTCAGCTGACATCTTAGAGTGGAACAAGTCACTGTTCGATGGCGCAGGGCTGACAACAAGAGGTACCGGTCATCATGTCCATTGGTGCATCTAGGGCGACCTGGCCGGTGGCGATCCTCCACACTTCCTGTGGCCTGAAATCTCTCCAAAATTCTTTAGATAGTAGAGTTTGACACTACAAGCCGTCTAGCAACCTCACGGACAGATAAACCACTTTCAACCCACGCTATAGCCCTCATTCTTTGTAAGGTGTCAAGAAATCTTCTCGGTGGCATGGTTTTTGCAAGTGATGAAACTACCCTAAGTCTGCTGATTGTAAAACAAATTAAGAGTGAACTCTGTTCACGAAAAGTCGCCATTGCACGTGGAATGTCAATCAGCACGATTACTTCACCTGTTTGGTTCTACGGAAGTTTGAAAAAAACAGATTAAAAATGTGAATTTATGGTCAGCAAACCAAATTGCACGTGATCACCATGGTTGTCGGTGAGTTGTTTTTATGCTTAACGTGCATAGAGGACTGTCAGAGGAAGACCATGCACCCATTTTTACTAAAAACTTCCTTCATTTAATCATTCTATGCGCTTATATAAAAGTGCATTGAAAATAATTGGATGGCCCTTGACTTTTGACGAGTAGTATATTATAATCGCGGTTGAAATAATGGATATTTGTGATCACCTTTAACTGGGTTAAATGTATATGTAATTTTATATATATATATATATATATATATATATATATATATATATATATATATATATATATATATATATATATATATATATATATATATATATATATATATATATATATATATATATATATATATATATATATATATATATACTGTAGTCAATCAATCAGTACCCTCAAGCTCCTTGTCGTAAGAGGTTTTGATGTTATTAAAAGATAGGCTATCCTGGACAAATAGGTGTATCAGATGATACCAGGATAGTGCCGGATAAGAGACTGGTGTTATGAGTAATACCCCCTTCTCTGAGAAGAGCAAGGGTGTATAGACTTCTGTCGCATAGAGATTTATGATCAATAAATTTTCTATATTCTTGTCTTTTCTACCCGTGTCCTCTACTTTATTATCGCTCTTTTATCCTTTTCCGGGTTTTTCGCATTCGTTCGTTTGCGACTAAATATTATTTTCCCATTCTGACTTTGCCGTTTCTTTTCTCATACTAGTAACGCAGTTTATTACGTAAGATGTCAGTCCCGGGATGTGAGCGAATGGTGTGAGAAATTCGTTTCGTCAGACATGATGGCAGACATATCGTCTACATTTTCACCTGACACAGCGTTTCTTCGGCTGAGTTCTCGGCGTGAGGTGTGAACGGCGCCCTCATGCATTGCTTAGGAATGAGAATAGTTAGACGGAGGTGTCAAAGACGCGTTTTTGGCAGTTATGGCCAGCGTCTAAGTATGGGAAGTGTTAAGACGGGAAGGGGAGACTATTTCGGGTTTGCGAAATAACGTGGGATCCTTTGTCTGTTTTCATATATCTTACCCAGGGTTTTGGACTAGTCATTCATACTCCTAGTTGCAGTAGACGTGATCGCTTCGTTCTAGATACTTATATTTATAAGTGAAACTCTTAGTTTCGTTGTGATACCCGTAGTTCTGTTTGGAGTGAAACTGGGGAGGCCCAACTCTACCGGCGTTTTAGTACATGAGAAATATCTGTGAAGAATAAAAACATTTTTCTTAAAGACTTGGGTGTATAAAGTAAAACCTGTCTGGCATTGCGTTGGCATCCAGAACGACAGAGTACCCATTTCATGAACTTTAAGATTTAAGGAAGTAACGGGCATATCGAGCCAGACTTAATTCTTCCTGAGAAAAACCTCAAGTACATTTCAGCCCGTGTGGCAAGTAAAATATTACAATCAATAACCTTAACGACATTGTTGAAAAACTGTGGTGTGACCAAGAATTTTACCTTTGATCGAAGTTACAAACCTGACATCTTTCCTAAGTAGTGGAAACCTCGTGATTCTGACACTGTAAGCCGGCTTAAAACTAATTCTTACCTCGTGATTCAAGTGACACTAACCTTAGTCTGAAAAATATTCGCATGAAGAAGACGCTCCCCGGAACCATTGGATGAACCCAAAATCTGCAGAGCTGGGATCCACTTCATTAAAAGAAAGACAGATTAAAGTGTGTGGGTGTCCTAAACAACAGCACGATTGTAGGTAAGAATGTATGTCAGGGCCCTGGTGAATGAACAGAGAGAAAGCAGGAACGAGTGACTCTTTTATGGTATACCAAATTTCACCCACTTTGTATTTCTTTATGCAAGTTATTTGTTGCTAACAATATTTTCCTTAGGATAGATTAGAGTATCAAAGTCTGTTCATACCTTTAAAGGGAAATCATTAGACTTCAGCAGATGTATCCGTGACTCTTTGGGGCTATCACTTTTCTTCTAAAGGGACTGTAGGCTATACATCGAGGGAAAAGATCATAACTGTGGGTCTATCATTCTTGTAGCAATTCATTGACTGTATGACTATTTGTATATGTTTGATGTACTTTTATGTGTGGTGATGGAATTTTATTATGACAATTAAAATTCTCATAAACTTATTCCAGTGTGTCGGTCAGTTCGTTCCCAATTATCTAGATTTCCACTGTCATAGTTTCACGTCTGTGTGTCTATTGTAGTCATTTATGTGTGTGTGTATGTGATATATATATATATATATATATATATATATATATATATATATATATATATATATATATATATATATATATATATATATATATATATATATATATATATATATATATATTATACTAGACGGTCTGACAAATCTAAATCTGTTGTAGATGATAGGCTGACTGAGAGAAATCATCTCGAGGGTCAGAGACCGACTCTAATATATTTCCTCCATCTCACTCGTGAAATCTATTTCTATTTTATCATCTCCCACTGAGCTATCACTTGTTTCTATTGCTATTCAAAAGGGACCAGCTGCTAAAGTTGATATTACAGAAAACTACGCCTTGATGTCTGTTTGTCCATTAAATCCTTATACCGCAGTAAATAACACCAAACGACTGAATTACTCGTATCACATGGACATTTAATGGCATTGAAATACTGCTCTCCATGCCACTCATTTTGAGCTCGATAATCATGAAACACTCAATCATGTAGATTAAACATTCTTTGCTGGTATTTAAAGGTCAGATACGTCACTTAAATCAAACACTTAAAAAATGAAAATTTAAAAAAAAGACGAAAAATCAAGGTTCACTTTCTTTTCTTGAAATCCAGAAAGTTACATTCCCATTTCAATGAAATTTAAGTATATCCCTAAGTGTGTTGGCTCTCTTGAAAGGAAAGTTAATTGTGGGAGATGTGACGAAATGGACGACCTCTTCACGATCTCTGGTTCACTCCGACAGGATCAGAGACATATTTTGTACTGATTTTTATTTGTGTGCTTTTTAAAGTACTAATTTCTTCTCATTATCGGCTAAAGAGCAAGTAGTTTGTATGTTCAAACATTTGTGACACTCATGTTTGTCCCAGCCTGCGAGAAGCAACAAGATAAGATGAGCGCCAGCATGTTTATATTAAACCGCTGATAAGCGACTCGTTTGTTAATAAGCTGGGCAAATACGGAGTTTTTGCGTACTCATACGACAGATAACGAGATTGCTGTCTGTGTGACACATGTGGGCAGACAAGTGCGACATAAGCGCTTCCAGGTCATCCTTGATACATCAACATTACTTTCTAATAAAGTAATATGTATTACAGCTTACCCCTGTTGTCATTTGTGTCTACCGATCTGGCTGTGAGAGTGTATGCAAGGCATCAGATGTCCATATAGGGGAATACGTGACCTTTGCAGGCACGCACCTTATTTCACGTGGGACTATTTTGAAAATATCACACCCTATCTGCATGATTTGAAATAATTCGATCTTTCTGGTTAGATTCATAACAACAATGCGTGGGAAGATAGGAATATAGTCTGACCATTTCGCAGTTTTATTTCACTGTGAATTATATTGCATTTTTCTATGTGAATTTTATTGTGTTAAAATTGCTACAGGACGCTCAAGTAATTTCGGACTGGCAACCTCAGTATCTAGAATGGTGATTCATGAACCACCACTGCAAGGGCTGGTGATTGCTTTATTGATAGTTTCGTAAAGAGAACTAAAAACATAAAGTAGTCCCAGGTTCCATATGGAGCAGGGAAGGAAAGATGAAAGAAATGATGTACATTCTAAGTATAATACTTACATTTTCAAAGCAGTGTAAATGTTCCTATAAACATAGTCACTTTAAAATTAATGTAAGTTTTCAAGCTTAAACCAGTGTAAATGTCTATGTGAAAATATTCATTTTAGAGTAATGGAAGCTTCAAACTTTTCAATCAGTGTAAATATAAATGAAAACATGTTCAATTTATATTGTGAACACTTTTCAATCAGTGGAGATGTATATGTAAACAGACTCTATCTGTATTATTAAGCTTTTCATTTGAATATAAAGTAACTGTGAAAGCTATTCTATTTAAATGAAAAGAAAGTTTTATCTCGAAGCATTAAATTTAATTCTCATCGAGGGTAAAGTCTGAGTAATTGGGATGGTGCTATGGGAAGATAGGAACCCATAACTATGGGTTGGAAAACGCCATACCCAAAAGAGAGTTTCGTTCTATTCTTTTACCATAGTTATTGATGGTACCAGCAGAAAGTACTATCTCTGGAACAAGAAGGGAACCGTGGCCTAAGCTTTAAGACGAAAGACCCACGTGGTAAACTCTCCTTGACGTTTCTGGAAAACGAGCTACCCCCGACAACCTTGATCAGAGACGAGCGCGAGCAGAGTGAAAAAAACCAACCCATAAGAAGGAGCAGAACCATCATAGGCAGCTAAGTTCAAATATATGCTGCCACTTGAACTTCTTGTAACATCTCACGTGCCTTAAAGACCATGATGATAACTTTTCTTGATTCATAACTATTCAAATTATTTTCCAACTGTTAAAACCTAAAGTGGTTATTACATTTTGTTATTTGTAATGTTACAAATTTAACTTCGATTAAATCATTTTAAAGTTAAATTGTCTCAGTCAAATTACTACACACACTCTAAACAGAGCTATACTAGAATAATAGAATTCCACTGAGTAAATCAGGTGTGTGGGCTTAAACGAGCTGAACTTAAGAAGTGCTTACATCCTTCACAAAAGCGTCGGCAGAAATACAGAGTTAACATACTCAGCCAAAGCAGTATTGTTCTCGCTTATTCTGAATATCTTGTGAAGACTCCCTATGAAATAATAGTGTCATCACCCTTCTATCTACTTTTCTGCCAAGAGTAATCTTGTGCGAAGGTAGATACCTTTGAAGCCCATATTAGATACTCTTGAGTTTTGGCCACTGTTGGACCACTACTGCAAAGCAGGGGACGCAATACCGTCATAGGAGACTCTATACCAGGGTTTTTTAACCTTTTTTGTTCCATAGGACTCTTTGATTGTCCGATGAAGGTTATGGGCACCTTTGATTTTTCAATGAACACTATGGTAGTCTTCTTTTAAAAAAATGTACATAAAAGCATAATAGAGAATGCTCAGTTTTAAAATTTAGGTTATTTACACACCCCTTTGAATCCACTCATGGACTCCCAAAGCGGGACTACAGGTTAAGATCCCTGCTGTATACAGAGCGTTACGATAATAGGCAATGTTATCATCATTCATAACACATAAGGAAGGGACACCAGAGGCCGACTTACCCAGGACTCGAACCCAGGACCTTCCGTGCGACAACCCCGCCAAGCTGTGGAAGCGACTCACATTATCCTCCCTGCCATCTAGGCATCACCAACAAAATGATGCTTCGATGACGGGTCATTAGTGCGACCCGCAACACATAACACCGGACATTTACCATGGGCAGTCCAGCCTATTAATGACGCACTCACTTCTGTTGTTCCCCTATCATACAGTATAGGTCAGACCATACAAGACAAAGACCTTAATACTGTGTCTAGTAAATGATAGAAGACTAAGAACAGTAAGTACAGGACAGAGGGTAGGTTTTGGTATTGTATAAACATGTATAACACATAAGGAAGGGACACTCGAGGCCTGTAAACAGTAAATATATATTAGACAAACATAAAGGTATGTTTTCTCGTAAGAAATAAAGAAGTAGAAAACTAGACAACAGAAAAACAACAGACATTTGTTAACTTATATCTGTCCATCGCCTTTTGTGAAGGATTTAAGCAATGGTTTTTAGCCCGTTCAAGCCTCCAGCTGAGTTAATTCGGCGAATTTCCTCTTAAAATGGTATAGCTCTGCTTAGAGGTAAATATATGTCTAGGTATATATGTTTTTTAAATATTCTGGCTCATACGTTTGCTTTCATACATGTAATAACTAATAAAAACCTATTGTTTAGTTTTAAAACAACAGGTAACAAATTTAATAATCATTTAGTTTTAACAGTTTAAAATAAATGAAATGCTGGTGAATTTTATATTGGAATCAAATGTTCTCTTCACGGAGATTTAGGGTGAGGATATAGTTCCGGATATAGGTCTGGGAAATTATGAATTCCTCTTGTGACGGGTGAATCTGCGAAACACTTGGGCTAGGAAAGTTTCTCTTATGACGGGTGGTCCAATTCCTTAAGTATCCAGTCCTAATATTTAAAGTCCTGGTCCCTTAAGTTTTTTCAGAGTTTGTATTTATAAAGGCGGGCTTACTTTTTAAGGTTTTAAGTTTCCCAAATACTTCGATCTGTCACTTATAAGTATGGAATTATAGGTCCGATCCTTCTCTTTCTGGCTTTTGGGATTTGCTCATTTGAAGTTGTGAAGCTGTCTGTTCTGTGTCTCTGAGTTTGCTAGATTATATCTTTCATCCTCAGTTCAAATCCCAGATTTTACTTCCCAGCAAACTTCCCAATGAGATTCATTGTGTATTCATGCTCTCACTTCAATCAAATCGTAAGCTCTTTTGCACTATGTGGGTTGGGGTGTTTTAATTCATAATCTCCACCGCGTGTTTTAAAATATTAAATTTAAAATTCCAAACGCGTGACCTCTATTTATATGCCGTAATATTTCCGGTGACATCTTGTGCAGTCTCACAAACAAATGTGCGAACTGATTACCTGTCTAAATGCCTTCCGTCAAGATTGTTTACCCAGACAAATTATCTGTAATAATCTCACAGGAATGGCTCGGCGAAAGCTATTTTTTCACATCACCTGTGTTTTCGCACACCTCAGACGGCTTGCTCAGACAGAGAATATTGGCTTCCCATTCATCCTCGTACGAGACCATATTGTGTTAAACGAGGATCGTCTCCTATCAAAGGTGGCCGGCGACTCACACAGATAAACGCATTACCGCTGACCGGTGATAATGACTGGGTATTGTTTCGATAATACCACGGTTCACCTGGCGGAACGTAAATAGTAGTCACAGTAAAAGAATTTAAGGGCAATAAATATGCCAAATAAAAGCGATTGGTGAGAAAAATGAAGAATAAGAAATGATACTGCCGTAGGGCTGAAAGTGTGAGAGATCACACAAAAGAGCATGTTCAGACGTTCTATGACACTCTCTGGTTCTCTCTTTCTATCCAACTCTCTCTCTCTCTCTCTCTCTCTCTCTCTCTCTCTCTCTCTCTCTCTCTCTCTGTTTATAATGCAAGATTAGTTTGCACAGAGAAAGAATTCAGTCTAAACAGAAAGAAAGCAGCACAAATGGTTACCTCCAAACAAGAAACCCGACCTAAACGCAGTTATGTTAAACGGAACCAACATTAAAACATACATATTTTCAAACACTTAGGCACAGTAATTACATCAAATTCAAATTAATCATCACTTAGGTTTTGAACAGAATATGCCAAGAAACATAATAGAAGAACATTATGTACAGTACACCCTTGTCATTGAACACAATACAAAGTGCAGTATGAAACCAACATTTTTGTATGGAAGGGAATCCTGGACACTGAGGAACCAAATTTTTTTAAAATGTATAATTGAAGGCCATACATATGTGATTTCTCATTAAAAATAGTGATACGAATTTTATGCACAGCTAAGATAATTAACGAATAAAGCCTGACAACAGCTAATAAACAAAGGAATATAATAACAAATATGAGGAGTAGATAATCAACCTTCATTAGACACGAGATGAGAAGAGAAGGACTTGAAACCATGGTGAAAAATAGAAGTAGAATAAGATACAGAAAATACTGGGAACTCTGACACGAAATCATCCGTTTGGTTAAGCGATTAGAGCACTTTCGTCTAGCGGCACAGTTACTGGATTCCAGGATCGAACTCTGATAGCGTCCCGCTTCAGTTTACCAAGCTGTAAATCGGTACTTGAGTCTTCTCTTGAATTAGGGAAAGCACAGGCAGCGAGAAAGGGAACTAGTCACCCCACCTCATAAAAAACGCTGCACCTAGTATGGTTATATCTCTAACACTTCACTCCTCTACGGCATCTTCTGCTATGGGACTGCCTATTTTTAGCTGGCCACGAGACTTTGGTCCTGGAAAAGATCAACAACGAAACTTATGGAGGGCGTTAAAAATTGAGATAAGAGACACGATCTTCTACTTTTCTAGACACAACACCTGGCTAGACCTCACTTGATAATAGTTTAAACTGTTTTTCCGTACTGTTTTCATACGTACTGTCCCCTGACAAAGAAGACATGGTTGTAACGTGGCTTGTATTTTTCCCCGAGTCCCCAGTAAGACATTTCGACACATTTTAATACACTCTATCATTGCTCGCTTACTTTAGTTAGCTCTGCGTGCACAACGCATTGATGCTATTTCGGTTACGAGCCGAAGTGCACAGCCGCCATAGAAACATTGCAACCTAGTTACATGATTGTCCAGAATTATGGTACATTTGGTTCTGTGGTCAGTACAGCCAGATAATGACAACAGTTTTTGTATTGGCGCAAAATAGTACACTTCTTATACAGACGAAATAACGATTTTTCGGCACTGATTGAATGAAAAGCAATTGTACTCAAATTAATATCAGCAACATGCAAAACTGCCAAAAGGAAAGTAAAAACGTAAAAACAAATCGCACAATGTTTTTCTCTTGTAACAAGAAGCTGTAAAACAATTTTACACCACACTTCAAAATATCATAAACAGAAAAGAGAAGATAAGACATTACAATCTTGACGGATCATGTAAAAGCAAAGATAGGAACAGACAAAATGGATTGGAAAGGATCGCGGGAAAAGCCCTGTTTCACCAGACCATAGAACAGACAATGACGTAAAGCTCACGTTTGTTGAAGACCTGAAAAGTTGAATTTTCGTGAAGGACACGTTCAGAGCAGTTAGAGATAAAGATTGGGGTGAGGCAGGGATGCCTCTTGTAACAATTTCTCTTCGTACTAACTGTCGACTGGATTATGAAAACAGTAACAATAACAATTAACTTAAATGAAATTCAGTGGACTCTGACAGAAGAGCTTGACGATCTAGTCATCGTCAACCACATGACAGTAACTATATGCATGAAAAAATGAGAGTAACTGATGAAAGATCACAGTATTTGGGTCTGAAAATACACAGATGAAAAACATGGTTAATGCCAGTAATGGCGAAAAACCATTGCAATGGGAAAAACATCCCTATAAGACATGGAATCACGCATATATGTTGGCAGCCATAAGCTGAAGATAATGATATCAAGACAAGATTACTGAAGGCAAACAACACCATAGAAGTTTTTATTCTGAAATACTCAAGCCCCAAGAAATAATGTGAAGCCACTCAATATATGGAGAATGAAATATGAGATACAATTAATATGGATAAAGAAGACACAAAAAGAACTGAAACAGATGGTAGAGGACTGTGAAGCTTGGCATGAACTTGATGAAAACCTATATTTCGCGGAAACGTGAACGATAATGATGATGATGATGACAGAATATGAGTGCAAATGCTTATTATCAAATATTTTATAGCTCCCTCATTACTGAGTATGATATATATATATATATATATATATATATATATATATATATATATATATATATATATATATATATATATATATATATATATATATATATATATATATATATATATATATATATATATATATATATATATATATATATATATATATATATATATATATATATATATATATATATATATATATATATATATATATATATATATATATATATATATATATATATATATATATATATATACACGTATGTAATACAGAATACTTACAATTCAGAAGGTTTGCCATTTAGCGCATGCTTTCAGTCCCTGCCACATGTGAAAGCCGCGCTCCCTCGGCTACTAACTACTGGACAAACAGTGCGTGTTTGCCGGCGCCTGTGGGATTCGCTGTTGGAACCCACATTCGATGTTCAATAACTATTATTAGACCAACGCTCAGCTATTATACCTTTTGTAATCATTTTAATTTTCCATTTTTCCTGCCTTCCTCACCCCAACCGCCCAATTGGTCTATTATAATAACTTAATTATTCTGAACAATGAATAACACTCATCATCTGCGTTAAGTTAGTTGTTTTGTTTCCGAGGGATTATTTTGTTCTTTAAGCGGTTCATCTAAGGATGTGTCCTCTCACCAGAACTATTTAATCTGTGTCAGTGCTTTTTGTTTAAACTTTTGAACTTTTTTTTGTTAACGAACAGTAAGTTCCAGATTTACAACAATGGATGCTTGAGTGGAATAGAAGAGTTAAAATTGTATAAAAAGATTACCGATGTGGAGCTGATGACTAGAACCAGACAAGGGGCGGCAGAAAAAAAGGAGATGAGACGGAGACGCTGGAGATGGATAAGATGCACACTGAGGACACCTGTTCTGTTGACAGCATTGAAAGACAGTTCTTAGCCTGGAATTCCCAGGGTATAAGAGGAAGACTGAAAAACACACGGAGAAGCACGTGCAGGAGAGATGCAGTTTGCCGGTATTGTGCGGGTAGTCACCAATATGGCGACTGCCCCAGGGCAAAGGAGGACCGCAACTACAAAGAAACTAACGAAAACCGTATCTGTGCAAACTGCCACGGAAACCACGGGGCAAGGTACAGAGGATGCCCTGTGTTCCAGGAAACTAAGAGCATCTTGAAGGAGGCCGTGTCTAAAAACATACCCTTCAAAGAGGCCAAACACAGAGTGATTTCAGGACCAGTCACCTCCAGGACTACGAACGAGATACCAGTGAAGACGATAACACCCTATATACCCCAATTATAACCAAATTTCAGGTTGAACAGGGTATCACAGCAACATAGTAGAAGAAAACAACAACAACAACAACACGGAGAAGCCCATGAAAACAATTCAGCGACAAATAGAAACAGTCGTCAAAAAGCTGACAGAGCAGAAAAAAAGAAAACTCAGAAATACTAAAAAGAATCGAAGCAGAACGAAGAGTCGTAGAGGAAATTACATCAAACACAAGAGCGACCAAAACGAACGACCAATCAGACGAAGAAGTCATCGAGGAAACACTAGAAAAACTACTACCAGCAATAATAGAAAAAGATCTATTCCAAATACAAGAGAAAAGGAAGACACAAGATTCAGAAACGAGGAGGGCAAAAACAAACAAAACCACACAAGCCAGATAGTGAGGCAGGAAACGAACAACAATATGAAAACACACCACAGCACCACGAACAGACAAACGACGAAGAGGAATCCAGACAGTCAGCTAGTGGTCCGTTTTATGACCAGTCCTTTTCAGGACTAACAACCGGCTAGCACCGAAGAAACTAAACGCACAATATACCCCAATTATAAACCAACTTTCAGGTTGAACAGGTTATAACAGCAATATAGTCGACAAACGAACGAACGAACGAACGAACACGGGAGAAGACGCACAATAAACCCCAAATATAACCGTTGGGTTGGAAACAGGGTATAACTGCAATATAGTCGACGTAAGTAAAAAAACAAAAATAACACGGAAAGAGAATTTAGACGGAAAAGAAAAAGCTAAAGAAGACATAGAAAAGACCTTGACCTGATGGCACGTGACAGAACAACTTGACCTACATTTGTTGAAGGCCCATCCTCCTTGGAAAACTCAAGGACAATAAATGACACATCATTTTTTATTTTTCTACCATCTTTTCTTCTTTCTTTTTTTCATTTTTATGCACAAAAAACGTTATAACTTGTCCTCTAGCAGGAAGCCTCACCAAGCTTTCACGTGTTATTGCAGCTGTGCTTCCTGTCTTTTCTTTCCCTAACTCAAGAACAATGTCAGGTACCCTCCGTCAATGTCAGGTACCTATTTTACAGCTGCGCAGACTGGAGCTGTCGATACCGTGAATCGAACTAGGCACCTTCGCCGCGAGAGAGAACAGCGCTCTAACCACTCTGTTAATTGGACGCTTAGATAGTATAAACAAATAAAGATAATTGTTTTTTTAATTTATTAATTTTATTTTTTTTAACTTATTTAAATATTATTTATTTAAAATTTATTTATTTATATTTATAATTTTTAATTTATATATTTATATAAATGGCACAAACAGAGCAAATAAACAAAAGGATTAAATCTAAATATTTTCAAAAATAGAAACAGTGGTTATAAACAAAAGAAAAGACAACCATTAAATGTTAAAGGGAAAGTAAAATAAACTAGGAGTGAATGTGACAAATATTAGGCTATCTAAAATCCTCATAATCAGGAAAATAAAAAATTTACTCCCAAAAAAATAAATAAATAAATACAAACTAAGTTGCACAAGGTAAAACCGGAATCTTGAGAAATAAACAACATACGAGAGATTATTTAGGGATGAGGTTGTCGAAAAGATTAAAATAATCAAGCCGTGTTACGTATAAAACTACTCGAAGTACTGTTGTAAAGATGTGAATCGTGTGAGGCAATTACTACTTACACAGAAACAAAAATTTGCAGCGACACAAATGAAGCAAACTGCAGAGAATAGCCAGCCATGTCACGTCCATGCGAAATAAAAAAATCAAATAAAGTTGTTTTAAAAGCTAATTAATATAACAAAATCACTGCTAATATTTCCAAAGACAGAAGGCAAGTAAAATTCAGTAGCATACATATACTTAAAAATGAGGCCTAGAAAAGCAGGTAACAACGGTAAAAATGCAGCTGGTCGTGACAAACGTTCATTTTTAATATAACCTTTGCCTCGTTTAGGCCAAGCGTTCCCTTCAACTTACACACAAAAGTCCGACGTTTATATACGGACATGTCCAAATATAGAAGCCCATGTGATCTGAAATTATACTATTTTCATTAAGGATAATGATGATACTAATACACAATCAGTGTTTTACTTTAACTCCCCTCCAACCGTTTAAATTGTGATGGCTACAGAGCCGGATAAAATAATCGCTCACTGACCAATATGATCCTTATGTATTGGTCGCCACGCTGAATATTTTAGAATTTTTTCTGAAAAAAAATTATATATATACAGTAGAACTCCATTTATCCGAACCCCAATTATCCGAACATCCAATTATCCGAACACTTTTTCCAGAAAAAAAAACAATCGCCACCAGTCACGTTAGACTACATTTCTGAATCTTTTCATGCGGCAAGCTTCAAATGTGTGCGAACAATTTGTAGAGGATGGGTTGGGGTAATGGTCGGTCGCTTACGTACATGAAGTCAGTTAGATCATAAAGTCAGTTAATATCTGGTTTACCACTCCAGTGTACGTGTGCGTTCTAGGCAGAACACTGGCTAAACAGACAGTTCAACTTAAAATAATTGTGTCCTGCTACTACAGCAGAATAATTTTGGTGTACAAGTATTTCTCTGTGCGATATGGCATCTTCCAGTAGGCCTAAAGCATATAAAAGGAACCGCAATGTTTTGTCAATTTAAACGAAAACAGAAATTATCAAGAGACTAGGAAAAGGTGAAACTGTGTCTTCACTTGCGAGGATTTTCAATGTTGGGAAAGCTACCATTTCTGACATCAGAAGTAACAAGGATAAAATTATGAGTTTTGCATCGAAATTGGATTGTGAAAATGGGTCGAAGAAACGTAAAACCATGAGAAATGCGAAATATTTGAAATTGGAAGAGGCTTTGTATATATGGTGTCTGCAAAGAAGAAGCAAATCGGAACCTATCTCTGGCTCTCTATTGTGTGAAAAGTCACTTCAGTTCAACAGTCAACTTGACGGTCCTCCTGACTTTAAGGCTAGCCAGGGATGGTTAAGAAACTTTAAATCTCGTCATGGCATACGAGAACTGAAGATTCAAGGGGAATCTTTATCTAAGCGATGCAACTGCCGCTGAAAATTTTAAAGAAACATTCTTGGCTTTTTTGGAAGAAGAAGGTTATTCACTCGATGATGTGTATAATGCCGATGAGACTGGCTTATACTGGAAATCATTGCCTCAAAAATCACTTGCATCTCAGCGCGAAGCAGCTGCCCCTGGGTTTAAAAAAGTGCAAAGAGAGAGTAACAATTTTGGTAGCCGCGAATGCCAGTGGAAGTCATCGTTTACCGGTGCTAATGATCGGCAAAGCCAAAAAAAAACCACGTTGTTTAAAGAATGTGACATGTCTCCCATTGTGCTACAAAGCACAGAAGAGTGCTTGGATGAATAGTGAAATATTTCTTGATTGGTATACAAATCAGTTCATCCCAAATGTGAAGAGGTTGAGAGAACAAGAAAAGAAAACTGGAAAAGTAATTCTTCTACTGGACAATGCACCATCTCATCCAGAGACGGATACATTGAATGCAGTTGATGCAAATTTTAAAGTAATTTTTTTCGTGCCTCCCAATGTAACAGCACTGATTCAACCAATGGATCAGGGTGTTATAGCAAAGCTTAAAAAGATGTACAAGAAGGAAGTCCTGCGTCGTTTATTGTTGGCTGAAGATGAAGAAAGTGTGGTGGCGTTTTCCAAAAAAGCTTAATCTCAAAGACTGCTGCTATATGTTAGCTGATGCTTGGACCACCCTGTCACAAGATAATCTCAACAAGGCTTGGAATAGATTGCTTGGGAAAAAAAGAGGAAATGAAACTACTGCAGTGGACACAAATGATGATTTGTATAATAATGAAGTTGTGAAACTGTTTCAATGTCCGGATTTTCGGACTGTGACAAAGATGATGCACACATGTGGCTAGAAGATGATAATGATTCTGGTTTTCAGTTTTTGAATGACGAAGAAATGTTGTCTTTTGTGCAAGAAGAAAACCAAATACATGTAGTGACCGATGATGAAGACTCCTCAGAAGTACATGATGTACTTGTAGATTATGAAGAAAAAACCAAAACGTCGACCAAGTCCTGAAGAGGCCTTTATAGCACTAGAAACAGCGATGGCTTGGTACGAGCAAGAAGATGACAGCTGTCCTACACAGCTTCTGCTGTTGAAGAGAATGCGGGACTTAGCAGCCAAAAGGAGACTATCCAGTTTGGTGCAAAAGAGGATTCCTCATTATTTTAAATAGTGGGCTACATCTGTGCAAGTACATGTATACGTAAGTTGCGCCTGGTTTTGAATCGTTTGTAATGTTATTTTGAAAACATTTCTCTTTCTTTAAAAAAAAAAAAATTAATACAAGTAGTACATGCACTGCAGTGTAATGAAAGATTTTGGTGATACAGTGATCTAATACAGTATGGGAATTATTATTACAGTACAAGTAAATATGATTTATAGTGTATTTTCCTTGTGATGGTTAATTATTTTTAGAAATATGTGTACATGTACTCGATACATTATGTAATCCAATTATCCGAACATTTGATTATCCGAACGATGCTCGGTCCCATGGGGGTTCGGATAAAAATGGAGTTCTACTGTATGATATAAATATATATTATATATATATATATATATATATATAGATATATATATATATATATATAGATAGATATATATATATATATATAGATATATATATATAGAGATGATTTAGATTAAGACAAGAAAATATACATATAATAGAAGAATACAAGAAAACTACCATACTACAAAACATAATGGCCCTAATGAGTTTATCCTGTTCATCATATACTGACAACAGTGAAACATTACCCATGTCCTGTCTTCCACACACCACAAGCACCAGTAACGCAGATAACCACAACGAAGCACAGCTGTAGTAACTCTTAAACAGCAATACTGCATCGATCAAAAAAATGCAACACTGCAAGAACAAAACCAGTATGGTGCGCCCAGGCTGAACGTCTGTCTGTGCAGGAATAAAATAGGAAGGTCGCTTGCTAGTTCCCGTTTTTCTTAAGATCCAGATACGGAAGAGTGAATACATGTCAGTAATTTAAAAAGAACAAATTAAATTGTTACTAATTCATGTAAACCCAAATAGGTTGCAGCCACCAGCCCATGCTTTAAAAATTCAGTATAACAACTGACTAGTTGAAAAGTAAGAACAGACGGACGAACTATGCAAATTATACAAGTCCACGAGAGTACTAAGAATCTTAAGCGTGTTTTTTCCAGACAAGAAGATACAGGCTTTCATGAATGGGTGCTTGCGTAGAACATGAGGATTGAATTGCTATGAAAGGATCACCAATGTGGAATAATGGTGACAAAGAACCAGACAAGGTCCACCAATGTGGAACTGGTGACAAAGAAACCAGACAAGTATGCCATTGGAAGAAGAGATGAGTAGAAGACGCTGACGATGGATCGGATACTCAGTGAGGAAACTTGCTGTTAGCATGACAAGACGGTCCTTGTTCTAGAATCCCCAAGGTAAGATAGGCAGACGGAGGACACACACTGAGAAGAGAACTGGAAACAGAAATGAAAAGGCTAAAGTAGACATGGAAGAACGTGAGCGGACGACACAGGACAGGAACTTTGCTTGAATAGTTCAAGACCATTGCTCCTCTATGAGCTGAAGAGTTATGAATGAATGCAAGAGTTATCCAATTAAATTTCTGACGTCGTCTCTTCAAGAAAGACAACTTTTCAACTACAGACCAGCCCCGTAATTTAGTGCCCTTTAATTTTCATCATCACTTTTCCTATTCACTCCTTATGCAGCATGGCGCCACCACTGTAGCTTGTTTCCCCCCACCCCCTTTTTTCAGGAAGCCTGCACCAAGCATCCAAGTGCTCTTGCGGCGGCAGTTTCCGTAGCAATGTGTTTTACATGACATTGCTGTAAAGATCAGAAAACATAGTTGACACGAATTAAAATGAGACACAGTTGCGAAAAAAAAAAACCGAACGTTGCGACCAAATATCTTTCATATACGAACAATCACACAAGAACAAATGATATTTTTTTAAAAAAGCTAATAAAATAAAGACTCAAGGCATGAAAAAAGGCCTCACGAAGAAGATAGAAAGCCAGCATAAAAACTAAATAAACTAGAAAATAAAAGTGAAGATATTGTCAAGCACCAAATAGAACTGAGATATTGTGTGTTAGAACCGACGAATGTTTTAACTCAGAGTGTGAATAAGTTGTACGTCTGTACGTCTGTCGGTGTATATACTGTATAAATAAATTTATAAATACGTTTATATAATCTTACATAAATGTAGTTCATGCAAGGGCAGGACGTGCATTCGTTCATACATATTTGCCTGAATACAATTATACACATATGCTTTCATATTTACATACAAGGTATATGTAGAGCAGGCTCTTGGGCCTGCATCGTCTTCATGGGGAGGGGACGCTAAAATATATCAAAATTGCAATAATTATAGTTTTATTTAGTGTGAAATTGATTATCACAAGACAACAATACAGCATGCCACGGGAAAGAAGGGGGGGGGGATGTGTGGCAAAATGAAACCACGCACAACATTGAAAAATCCCAGGGCCGGCTCTGCATATATGCATAAAGACTTAAATGCATTCGCATACATTTATGGGATGTTATTACATATATACATTCACAGTGGGGTTGACGAAAATATGTAATGTATCTATTACTGGGACAAAGGACACAAAAAGTGCTTGGCATTACTACGTCAAAGGTCTTCGTCAGGGATAAACTAATAAAAACAGTAGATAAATTATTTAAGTGCGAACTAACCTACATGCATTAAAAAATAAATGACAATGATGTATGCCGTAAATGCGTTGCAGTAACGTATGAGAATCTTTATTCTCCTTAAAATATACTGACATGTACTGATATGCTATAATTACACTGATGGATCTAAGGGCGATAGAGTGCAATTAGGTGCAGGGGTAGTAATACCACTGTGGGGAATTAAAAAGAGATGTAGTGTAACTGAAGGTGGTTCAATTTTAACAGCGGAGATGGTAGCAATTTTAAAAGATTTAGAAATAATTGAAGATAATCCGCCAGAAGCAGTTACGATATTTACAGATTCACTATCATCACTACAAGCACTGGAACACCATTGTACATATCACAAGATATTCAGAAAAAGCGAGAACAATGCTGCATTGGGTGAGCACGTTAACTCTAGGATCTGCGGACAACTTTTGTAAAGGAAAGGGTTATCTTATAATTTGTTAGCTTGTTCGCCCCCAGCTGAGTTAATTCAGCGAATTTCCTCTTGTTATTATTTAGTAGCTCTGAGTGAGTGTATTTAGTAAATTGTCTGAGACATGCGCATACAACACATTCAATATGATTAAATCAACTTTAAATTTGGATAGATATAAATAACGAATTTAATAATCACTTACTTTTAACAGTTATTAAAATCTGAATATTCTTTAACAAAAATTGATCATCATCAAATGATGTTAATGTGGAATTATATAAGGGGAAGTTTCACTTGGCAGCTTTTATGTGTACACTTAGCTGCTGGGGTTTCTGCTCCCGCTGGTGTTTTGGTTCTTCGCAGATAGGTGACTGGATTGCTCGCGTTCCTGGTCAAGATTAAGAGTTGCAGAACGTTCCAAGTAGAATCAGGGAGTAACTGCAAAGCTGGTCCCGCGTCTCTAAGACCCGTCTGATGATGGTGTCTAGCGTCACAGTTAGAGTAAATCGTATTTTACATTTGCACTGGTTGAAAAGGTTAATACGAGTAATATTACAAGTATGTACATCATTTCCTTCATCATTCCCTCCCTGCTCCAAATGGAACTTGGGACTACCTCTGCTTTTCTTTGTAAGAAACATGCAATAAAGCAGTCACCAGCCCTGGCAGTGGTGGTTCTTGAAATCATTATTCTATATGCTGAGGTTGCCAGCCTCAAATGGCTTGGACATCCATTAGCAATTTTCACATATTAATATTCACGTATTAGTTCACATGTTAATAATGAAAAAATATAGAATTCAAAATTTACAACTTACGACAATCTTTACGCTCACAGACTGCTGGCTCAGAGAAATAAAGGTACTTGTACAGGCTATTACACTTGGTCAAGGGTGTTGTTACTTTAACAATAAATTTGACTTGTGTTTCAGTTTCCTCAGATTTCGGTGTACCTCGTTAACAATGTTAGTGTTTCTTTGGGCTCTTAAGTCCTCACGAATTTCAAACACGTCCGGTCCGATAAATGGAAGCTGATCTTAGTCTTAACTCTGGCAAGGTCTGGTTGTCTTCTTGGCGCGAGGTAGATTTTCACATTGTTCTACTCTGGCTGAAGTGTCAGTTTATATTGCGTCTTCCCACGCATTTGTTTGTTACAATGTTAAGCAGGGCTCCAATCGGAAGGGGTGTTGTGCCTTCGTTCCGAGTGTCTGCCAATCGTTTCAAACATTCGTGTTTTGTGGGGTAATTCAAATTATTTCCTAATGGAACTTTCTGTGCGTTACTGCAGAGGTCATGTCTCCCAAATATGCAATGAAAACATCCTATCTTTTCTCGGTAATGTTTATAAATAACTTCTTACTTCTGCCCGGACTATTAAAACATTTCCGCTCAGGTGTGTCCGACTGATAAGCGCGTGTCTGTAATCTGTCCACAGATGGGTAATTTATCGCCCGGCACACCTTAGGTAAACCCAACCCTCGATCGCTGACCGGCCCATCTGGGTTCATGACGAATTATCACTGAAAGGAGTGTAAGATGACATGAAAGTACTAAATATCAAACAAACACACAAAAAACACACAATAATACAAAAAAAATACAAAACAAAACAAAAAACATACATAAAAAAATACACAAATAAAATACACAAATAAAATACACACACACAAAACACACACGCAAAATACACACACATAAAATGCATACGCACAAATAAAATACACTCACTTAAAACACACACACACACACACAAATTCCCACACACAAAATACACACAAACGCATAAAATACACACACACATACATACACACATAAAATACACACACACAAAACACACACACATAAGATACACACACAAAATACACACATACACAATACACACACACACACATAAAATACACACGGACATAAAATACACACATACATACACATACATAAAATACATGGTAGCAACAACAAACATCTCAGCATTTTCAACATTACATCACTGCAGGAGATTCACCTGATTACAGCTCTATACCCAGATTAAGTGTACCTGCAACGTGCAGTCAAAGGTTCCAGTCTGGTAATCTCCCCGGCTGACATTTTCAAAAACAACAGTCAAGACACAAAACGTTGTCGTCACCTATCATGCCCTTCACTGAATCTACCACTAACATGCGTTTCCCTCTGAATACATCCATACAAGGGATCAGCACTGTAATTTGAACACATTCACAATGATTGACTAGATGTATAGTCGTAAATCTGTGCGGACCGGCTTTTATAGACTGTGCAACCGGTGTCGTTAATTCGCGCGCCCTAATGAAAAATGGCTGTAAAGTTTTATCAGCCGTGTTACGACATGGCATTATATTCAAATTCAAAAGTTTCCATTACTTTCTTGGAACATTTGCACCTTGCAGAATTCATGAGAATATTTGTGAAAGTATTCCTTCATGCTCTGATAAAAAATGAAAAATAAGAAAATTCAGCTGTGTTTTAAAATAATAAAGCGTCAAAAGTGCATGAGCAATAGTTCTAAAAATGTTCAAACCAGTACCTTCTTGCGGGATAAACTTATTGACTAAAGCCGGGCCTAATTTCGCGTGCATAGCACAGGATGGCCCCGCTCTTACGACGGTTTAGGGTCCACACCCAGTCGAAAAAGCGTAAATCGCCGAAAAGTGGAACATAGCCTTTTTTAGCTTGCGAATGTGACTAAAATTCTAATAACATGCTTACACTATCATATACTAAGTGCGCGATAGAGCTAGGCTTAAATTTTTTTTTTAAATACGAAAGTAAAATGAATATATAGCTTTTAAAGTAAGCTGCTTACGGCTGCTCTTTTTATCACTACTACACTTAGTTGACATTATAATTATTTTTAATTATATATAATATAATACAATAAATTTTAAAAGTATGAAAGTTTGGAAAATTGCCAGAAGACAGAGAGATGCTGAGCACAGATGCTGTAAACAGACTGAAATACCAATAATAAAATGGCGCCCGAAGCAGTTCTCGGACTCAGTTACTGAGCGCGTCATGCCGAAAAACGCGGAATAGGCAGAACATGCGCCGAACATAATGAACAAGTATGTACAGTACTTTGCAAAAAAAATGGCAGTCATATTTTCGCAACGCAGCACACTCATAGAAGCAAATAATAATAAAAACTGTATGTCCAGAGGAAGATTGGTATCTCCCCTATCTATTAACAGTGGTTTCAGTACAATATAATGTTGCCTTCTCCAGCAAGGCAAGCCTGGATGCGGTGAGGCATACTTCCCACAAGTGTTTGTAGGTAATTGTGAGTCAGACTGTCCCAGTATTTTTCAGCTACCTTCTTCAATTGTTCAACGTCTCTGAGTCCACTCTTTTTTAAATGATTCTTGAGTAGTGCCCAAACGTTTTCAATTGGGTTTAGGTCGGGACTGTTGCTGGGCCACTTCAGCACTATCACATTCTTCTCTTGCAGCCATGCTTTGATGGTATGAGCTGTATGCTTTGGGTCATTGTCATGTTGAAATGTGCGCCCATCGGGGTACATGACCTGCATAAATGGCAGAAGGTGTCCCTCTAGTATGTCGATGTGCCTTTCTTTCGTGAGAATTCCTGTGAAAACACACAGTGGGGTGGCACCTCTTGCTGACACCCCTCCCCAAAGATGGAGTTTCTGGGTATGTTTCGGTCGCTGGTACACAGGCGTTACAGAGTCTTTCATCCAAATATTTATTTGAGCAGGATAAGACCAAACAGAACATTCATCTGAAAAAATCACATTGTCCCATGACAAATTTTGGTGTTCGTGGCACCAGTTCAAGTGCATCTGTTTGTGAGTCTCTGTGAGAAATGGTGACACAATTACTCGCTTTTTTGTGTAATTTATCCTGTGTAGCTCCCGGTTAACAGTAGCATTAGTGTTACGCACGGATCATTATTATTTTTCGTTTGTATAAACATTTTTTTGATATGTATGATCATTTTTTGACTGAAGTGTGTATTATGTTTTCTATGGTCAAAGGGACATAATCCGAGTTATCGAAACTACAATTTTTTAGGAGTTGCCTTCTCTTGTATAGAGATACGTTCGGTCTATAATTTCTTGAACGAAGCGTGACCACATCTCCTTATTTGGTAGTACCAGTCAACTATGGTAGATGTCTGAAACCTTTCTTAACGCTTCTTTTCATGACCAAAAAAGGCGCGACTGTGTAAGACTTTTATCTCGAATGTTCTTAGAATCGTCTTATTGTGAACGGCAACTCAGAGATTGTCGTTCTGCGCATGTCAAAAGCTGGGAGTTCGTTCTGTGTGTTCCGCCCAGCTGGGGCAGTTTAGAAATGGTTTAAGAAGCGAGCAGACGCAACTGCGTCTTGTGATTTTCTGAGGGAAATACATTGTCTTTGTGAGTTAGTTAGCTAACTAGACTATTTCCCCGTATTATTCACGCCTGCCTGGAGGCATATGTTCATGGTTGATTTTCCGAAATAAGGTAATTCCTCTTGTATCGAACTTTATGCTATCATCTAGAGGTTCGTCATTTTGTCGCCTATTTGCTCGCCTGTGTGATGCAAAATGGAGAGGTACTTTGACTAGGATTAAGTCACCGGTAGCTTTATACCTGAACTAGTTAAATATATATGGGTCGCTCTAGACCAACAAGACTATTGTCTGTGTTCCAGGATTCGTTATATCAGAGATCACGTCCAAGTCAGATGGTTAGACTTAGGAACATTATAAAGGTCGAGCTGACCTGTAGCCCATGTATGCTATTCACGTGCAGACAGTAAACGGACTGATTGTATACATCTGATCTGCTAGCATCAGGAAGGGAATATTATTATTATTGTCTATGAACAGTGATAACCTGCAGTTGACACTGTTGCAGAAATTATTATTATTATTTATACAGCTTCACGAACTAGAACTCTATGATTTATGAATTTCTGAATCTATTGAACTGTGATGTCTTATGACGCATATATACAACAGCTGTCATTGCTGACTACAGAAATTGTTTTCAATGTGCCATATCATTTTGCTGAACTCGTTAACTATGTTGATGTCATAAGTATCATGACTGTTTTGTGGCGTGCAATAAATGAAAACTTATACAACGAAGTTACCCTTTCTATGACTCTACACGTCATGTTGCCTGTGTGATAACCCTGTGAACTGTTCCACTACCACATACACAGCAACATCCTAAATCAGAGAAGACACCTACATCTTGCACTTTAATACCAGGTGTCGATAAGGGTGGCAAGTTACCACTTCAGCACAAATCCACCCTTATCATTTTTGGTGGCCATAGGTTGGTTCACTCTGATTCCAGCTATCAAGGGGGTCAGCAAACCCAGACATCATCATCATACTAGATACAACTACAGCATCAACTACCACCTTACAAGAAATTTTATTGAAAGTATCCGGATTTTCTGACAGTTGCTGATTTTGAAACTACCCGGCGCTGCTCGGCAATATTGAAGTTTATGTAAAATTAGAAGGACAAGTACCGAGCGAATGGATTTCCTGATCTGGTGAAAAGAAGGACAAGTGCCGTAACAACTGTTCCGGTCTCAGGGGTACTGTTGCGGGTTCAGAAGGTCAAGTGCCGGTTAAATCAATTTAGAAGATTCAGAAGGTCAAGTGCCGTAACAACTGTTGCAGTATTAGAAGCTCATTTCCTTCGTCATGGCTGTTTATGGGAGCAGAAGTTAATCAACGTTGGATCATTATCCTCAGAATGCTGATTACATCCTGTTCTGCACCGTGCTGACGCTGGATTTATAGAAGTTAAGTGGCCTGTTTTGTTTGTGAACTGTGCCCTTATGTTCTAACTGAGCCTTCTGTACTTTCACTCTTTCTCCTATTGTTTTCATGATACATGTTTATATGTTATATGTTATTTGTTATTTGTATATTTATATGTTTATATTTCAGCGGGTTTTCTCGGTTGGGCGGTGTCTTTCAGTAGAAGATACCACGTCACAGAGGTTCTACTGTTAGCGTTTTCGTTAGGGACTGTGCGAATTTCCTACAGTGAAATTTGCTAGCGACAATCGTTGCTATATCTGTTTAGTTGTGACGAGTTGTGCTTTATTTTTGTTTCTTGTATATATTTTTTTTTCTTTTTTCTTTTCTCTCTTTCTTTGTGTTTTTTAGTTTCGATTTCGATTGTTTGTATTTGTAGGTCTCCCCTTTGCTATTATTCAGTTCTTTACGTATATTTTTGTGTATACACTGTAGCGTCATTTGTTAGTCATATCTTCGCATATTTCTTTTTAGTTTTGCTGTTTGTGTATTTGACTTATGCGAATGTTTTCGTATTGTTTGATCTTTGTTGTTGTTTACATTGACTTTGATCTTTGTTGATTGTTTACATTGACTCTGATCTTTGTTGTTGTTTACATTGACTCTGATCTTTGTTGTTGTTTACATTGACTCTGATCTTTGTTGTTGTTTACATTGACTTTGATCTTTGTTATTGTTTACATTGTTGGTGACCTTTGTTATTGTTTACATTGTCTTGTTATTGTTTACATAGTTCTTGCATAGTTAGCTTTCACTATTGTTAATATATGCTCATGCACTATTGGTCTATAGTGCACTTATCATAACTAACTGGTGTTTTTTGCTTATGCACTATTGTAGTGCAGTTATGATAAATAACTGATGGTTATGCACTGATTTGGGTAGTGCACTGTTAATTAAGAGGTGACTTGTGATATTATTATACATTTGATAATACAAGTTGGTGTCAACTCCTGTTTCCCACAGAGATTGGGTTCAACATAGAGATTATACAAGCACTTTATTAAGTCTTGTTGCTATTTAACATTGAAATAAGATAATTAATTATTTCAGGTTCTGTACTCACATTTTAGACATCATGTCTACATTTGAGTACTTTATTGAGCAGGGTAAAGCCCTTGGGAAGACAGGTGATAAATTAGAAGAATTTGCGACTGTTCAATATGCCAAGGCATTGAAGTCGGAAGAAAAGAAAATGAAAGAACAAACTGAACAAAAGAGAATAGAGGCTGAAATAGAACAAAAGAAACTGCAGATGCAGGTGGAGGAAAAAAGATTTCAAATGGAAATGGAAAAACAAAAAAGAGAAGCAGAATTTCAGGAGAAGAGGCTTGAGGCTGAAGCTGAAAATAAGAGACTTGAAAAAGAAGCTGAAAATAAGAGACTTGAAAAAGAAGCTGAAAATAAGAGACTTGAAATAGAGGCTGAAGAAAAAAAGTTACAGGCCCAGGCTGAAGAAAGAAAGTTACAGGCTGAGGCTGAAGAAAGAAGGTTACAAAGAGAGGCTGATGAGAGAAAAGCAAAAATGGAACATGATGAAAAAAGTCTTAGCTTTAGAGTTAGAGAAGTTAAAGTTATTGAACACTGGTAATGCTAATGATGCAAATAAGGTGTCAAATAAGACTAATGCTAAGGATTTCAAGCTTAATCTACCAGCATTTAATCCCTCAATCGATGATATAACATTTTATCTAGATAGATTTGAAAGTGCATGTAATGTGCATAATATAGATAAAACATTATATGTGTATCATCTGTCCAAGATACTTAGAGGTGATGCTTTGACTTTGTTGAGTATGGTAGATGTGCCTGACAAAAACAACTATGAGGTTGTCAGGGCGGCATTGTTAAAGAAGTACCAACTTAACGAGGACGGATATCGTCTTAAATTTAAAACCATGTTACCAGAAACTGGAGTTGAATTCTCTGAATTCATCTCAGGCATCCGTCTTACTTTTTTACGATGGGTTGAGTTGTCTAAGACAGAAAATACATTTGAAGCTCTTATGGATTTACTACTTAGAGATAAGGTTATGTCTTCTGTTAATGAAGCTTTTCTATCTTTTCTTCATGAGCGTAAGCCTAAAAACATAAAAGAAATGGAAGAATACTGTAGCCAGTATGTTACTGCGCATCCGCACATAACCATTAGTAACTCTAAGGTGAAAGAAGGTCTGCCAGTTGCTTCGGCAGCACCTTATGGCCCAAATTTTATGCGTAAATTTCAGGGTAGCCAGAAAAATTTCAATAAAAAGAGTAATCGTAATTATGCCCAGAACCATAGTGATCAATTCCAGGGTGATTCTTCTTCCCAGAACTGGAGACAACCTAATACTACACGTTATTCTACTCCGGTTAACTTTAGAAATTTTCACAAAGGTAATCGGTATAGAGGGAAATATTTTATGCAGAGACCTCAATACCAAGATAATAGAGGTTCTCAACAGCATAGAGATAGTAATGACAGTTATGGAAACTGGAACTCAAACCAGGATAAAAATTACAGTAGGGACTTTAATGATAATTGCAGAGGCAATAATGGTCGCGGTAGATCGCAACATAAGAGAAAAAGATATCAACAGACAAACTCTGTTCAACAAGAATCTCAGGGAGCAGATAAACAGGTTAATAATGATAAAGACCATAATGCTATCGGATGCTCATCTTTTGATTTTGGTAGGGCAAATAAATGTATCCAATGCAGTACTTTATTTGATCCGAAAACCGTTAGTACTTTAAGCTGTGGTCATCCTTTGCCCGCTCTTCCTGCTAATGTTGCTCATGATGGGAGAGGTTCTCTTATATTACATAAGGGGCTAGTAAATAGTAATCCAGTCTCAGTGTTGTTTGATTCTGGATGTACTACTGTCGGCGTTAGGCAATCTCTTGTAGATCCATCCTGTGCTACAGGAAAAGTCATCAAATGTGTCACATTTGGTGGCACGTTAGAAAAGTATCCTACTGCTATAATACACATTGCTACTCCTTTCTTCACGGGAGAGGTCCACGCGTGTCTACTTCCAAACCCTATTGCGGACCTTATTATTGGTCGTATTCACGGAGTTAGGGAATGTACCCCACAGCAGATTGCTGTTTGGGAAGAGCAAAACATTGAAGCTACCAATGCGGTGGTCACAAGAGCACATGCTCTGGATCCACCTCAAACTTCATTAACTAATAATGATGAAGTAAATGACCAAGATAGTCACTTGACTATTACACGTGACTCATTTATCAAATTGCAAGAAGAAGATCCTTCTTTACAAAAATTCTTCATTCTAGCAAAAAAAGGTGATCCTAATCAGAACACTAATAGGAAATCTTGGATTTCTATGAAGAACGGCGTACTTGTACGTATGGTACAAGACTCGACTACGTCCACTCATTCACAAATTCTTGTGCCTAAGAGCATGAGATTGCAAATATTGCAACATGCTCATGACTCGCAATGTGCTGGACATATGGGTTTTTCCCGTACAAAGTCGAGGGTTCTTGCGGCTTTCTTTTGGCCATTTGTGAGCAAGGACATACGAATGTACTGTCGCTCTTGCAAAGTATGTCAGGAGGTCAAATCTAAAGGACCACGACATGCTGCGCCTATCCAGGCTGCTGACATTCCTATTCGCCCTTTTCAAAAAATGGCAATAGATATTATCGGTCCTTTTAGAATTAAGTCGGCTAGAGGACATCAATTTATCCTTACATGTGTCGATATGTGCACACGTTGGCCAGAGGCAATACCTCTCAAGAGCATCTCAACTGCTGATATCGCAGACGCTCTTTGGCTGATATTTTCTCGCTTGGGTTTTCCCGGAGAAATATTGTCAGACCATGGCACTCAACTTATATCAGACACTATGTCACAGGTAATGTCTATGCTACACATTAAAAGGTCTCTCAGCAGTATCTATCACCCAATGTCTAATGGGTTGGTCGAACGTTTAAATAGGACTCTGAAAACTTTACTTGGTAAAATAACTGAGGATCATCCTCAGGATTGGGACAGGGTCTTACCCGCGGCTCTCTTTGCGTATAGAGAGGTCCCCAATGAACATACGGGGTTTTCCCCTTTTGAACTTGTCTTTGGCGCGCAACCGCGCGGCCCTATGTCTTTACTTCACGATCTAATCACTGCCGATAATATTAGCGATGAGACTCAATCTTCTTATGAGTACGTCATTGCTCTTAGGCAAAAGATCATCGAGGCATGCAAACTAGCAACTTCGTCTTCAGAATTTGCTAAAGAAAAGGCAAGGCAGTTTGCAAATAAGAATAGATGTCTACGACAACTTTGTCCAGGTGACAAAGCTCTCGTTCTACTTCCTTCAAGGGAGAACAGACTTCTAATTGCATGGAAAGGTCCATATGCAATAGTCTCCAAAATTTCTGATGTTGACTATGTTGTCGATATTGATGGAAAGCATAAAACTTTCCACATAAATATGCTCACGGAATTTTATGAAAGACCTGACTATTTGCAGCCTATTTTCCAGGCTACGGACAATTCACAAGCAACTCATGGTCAGTACTCATCTCTGTCAGTTATACAGGATGAGGAAACTACTTTTTCTGATGTCAATCTTCCTCTTTCTATGGTCCCACTTTATTCTACGGAATCTTGGAAAAACGTGACCGTTTCTCCAAATCTTTCCGCTGAGGAACATCGACAAGTTTCTTCGATGTTGCAAACATTTCAGGATGTTCTTACAGACATCCCGGGACACACACATGTCATAGAACATGACATTGTGCTAACTGATCACAATCCTATCAGAGTCAGACCATATCCAATACCTATCCATTTCCAGTCTCAAGTCGAAAAAGAATTGGATGAAATGATACGTTTGGAAATCATTGAACCATCCACTTCAGCATACTCTTCGTCTATGGTTATTGTTCGAAAGAAGGATAATAACATTCGCATTTGCGTAGATTATCGCAAATTGAACCAAGTTACGAAGTTCGATGCTGAACCTATGCCTTCATTAGAAGAGCTACTCAATAAACTTTCTAATTCTAGATTCTTTACCAAACTAGATTTGTCTAAAGGTTATTGGCAAGTCCCGCTAACTGAACGTGCCAAACCTTTTACAGCTTTTTCTACACCTAGGGGTTTATTCCAATGGAATTTCATGCCTTTTGGTCTTATGAACGCCCCTGCTACATTCGTACGCATGATGCGGCGAATTCTCGCATATCGTACAGATGTCATAGCATACCTAGATGATATCTGTCTATTCAGTGATTCTTGGGAAGATCACTATTTGGGTTTATACGAATTACTGTCTACTCTTCGCGAGTATAACTTGACTGCAAAACCCTCTAAAGCCTTTATAGGCTTTAGCGAGATTTCTTTCCTAGGTCATCGGGTTGGTCATGGTCTTTTAAAGACAGAGGACCACAATGTTTCAAAAATACTTAACATTTCGGTCCCTAAGACGAAGAAACAAGTAAGGAGTCTATTAGGTTTGATTCAATTCTACGGACGATTCATTCCGAATCTGTCCTCCATTATGGCACCGCTTTCTACTTTATTGAAGAAAGGGTCGCCTAATCTGATCCGCTGGTCTAAAGAATGTCAATCCTCATTGGACCAGGTTAAAGCCCTATTTTCATCTCCACCTATTCTTAAGTTACCTACTATTGAGAAGACTTTTGTTCTTCGAAGTGACGCCTCGTCAACAGGGATTGGGGCAGCACTAATGCAGGAGTATTCTGATACTTTGCATCCGGTGATGTATATCTCTAGGAAATTAAACGCTGCAGAAAAGAATTACTCGGTTTTAGACCGTGAGTTATTGGCTATGGTATGGTCTATTCTGAAGTTACAAAGATTTCTTCTAGGCGCACATTTCATTGTGGAAACCGACCAGAAAGCGCTTACTGCTATTCAGAGCAAAAACTTGAAGAGCTCGAGGTCCACTCGTTATGCCATAGCTCTTCAACCATTTCATTTCTCGGTTCGAGCTATCCGTGGTTCGGATAATGTAATGGCAGACATTCTGTCCAGATGTCCACACGATTCCACATGATTCTTCTGTCATATATATATATTTCCTGATATACAGTCCAATGTTATAATGACATGTTAGTAGATTTTGTCTCACTTTTTTTTTTTGAGGGAAATTTATAACATTGTACCATGTAATTATCTAAGAAGGCTTAGTTAGTGATATACGGGCCAAAAGATCACTCGGCCACATTTAAATAAATTATTTTCAGGATTGTATTAAGAAATTTACCAGTTGTCTTTAAGATTTGTGTTATTGATATTTTCGCAGCACATCATTGAAGTCTGCGAGTTTATGTCCATTGTGGAACTTTGAGGATATCAAGTCCTGTCCTACATTGGGAGCGGATGATGTCCACATCTTCTTCTATTGAATGTTTTATGTCACCGTAGATCAACACATGTATTACTTATTAATTACTGTTACTTTATATAATGTAATAATATAGTGCGGTATATTAGTAAATTACACCGCTATTTGCAACACATTGTATGATAACACATAATATATTTAATTTCATATATTGGTATGAGAATAATTTGATTGTCATTATGTTGTTGCCATCATTGTGGCGTGTGTTGGTGGCACCTTCCTGGAATATATCAGCGTATACTTAGATAAATTTTTTCTCTAAGGATCTGAGATATGATCTCAGTGTCGCTCCATGCGTTGAGCTAATTTGTTAGGTATATATCCACGCATCATACGTGCGTTAGGAGCCTAGATTTTTTCCGGCTCCAGGATTTAAAAAAAAATGTTTCATTTTTTTTTTCCAGGGAGGGTGCGGTAATGTTACGCACGGATCATTATTATTTTTCGTTTGTATAAACATTTTTTGATATGTATGATCATTTTTTGACTGAAGTGTGTATTATGTTTTCTATGGTCAAAGGGACATAATCCGAGTTATCGAAACTACAATTTTTTAGGAGTTGCCTTCTCTTGTATAGAGACACGTTCGGTCTATAATTTCTTGAACGAAGCGTGACCACATCTCCTTATTTGGTAGTACCAGTCAACTATGGTAGATGTCTGAAACCTTTCTTAACGCTTCTTTTCATGACCAAAAAAGGCGCGACTGTGTAAGACTTTTATCTCGAATGTTCTTAGAATCGTCTTATTGTGAACGGCAACTCAGAGATTGTCGTTCTGCGCATGTCAAAAGCTGGGAGTTCGTTCTGTGTGTTCCGCCCAGCTGGGGCAGTTTAGAAATGGTTTAAGAAGCGAGCAGACGCAACTGCGTCTTGTGATTTTCTGAGGGAAATACATTGTCTTTGTGAGTTAGTTAGCTAACTAGACTATTTCCCCGTATTATTCACGCCTGCCTGGAGGCATATGTTCATGGTTGATTTTCCGAAATAAGGTAATTCCTCTTGTATCGAACTTTATGCTATCATCTAGAGGTTCGTCATTTTGTCGCCTATTTGCTCGCCTGTGTGATGCAAAATGGAGAGGTACTTTGACTAGGATTAAGTCACCGGTAGCTTTATACCTGAACTAGTTAAATATATATGGGTCGCTCTAGACCAACAAGACTATTGTCTGTGTTCCAGGATTCGTTATATCAGAGATCACGTCCAAGTCAGATGGTTAGACTTAGGAACATTATAAAGGTCGAGCTGACCTGTAGCCCATGTATGCTATTCACGTGCAGACAGTAAACGGACTGATTGTATACATCTGATCTGCTAGCATCAGGAAGGGAATATTATTATTATTGTCTATGAACAGTGATAACCTGCAGTTGACACTGTTGCAGAAATTATTATTATTTATACAGCTTCACGAACTAGAACTCTATGATTTATGAATTTCTGAATCTATTGAACTGTGATGTCTTATGACGCATATATACAACAGCTGTCATTGCTGACTACAGAAATTGTTTTCAATGTGCCATATCATTTTGCTGAACTCGTTAACTATGTTGATGTCATAAGTATCATGACTGTTTTGTGGCGTGCAATAAATGGAAGAAACTTATACAACGAAGTTACCCTTTCTATGACTCTACACGTCATGTTGCCTGTGTGATAACCCTGTGAACTGTTCCACTACCACATACACAGCAACATCCTAAATCAGAGAAGACACCTACATCTTGCACTTTAATACCAGGTGTCGATAAGGGTGGCAAGTTACCACTTCAGCTCAAATCCACCCTTATCAATTAGATACCTCTGGGTTTCCCAGCTCGATCATGCGCTGCCGTATGTTTTCTACACTCTTCATTGGCCCAGCCCAAACGATTTGGGCGAGACGCCGATGGTCCTTTGTGTCCAAAATTCTTGACCCCCCCACTACCTTCTTTTCGCTCGAGTCCATTACCTGCTTTTAATTTACTCACAACTCTGTAGACAGTCCGCTCAGGAATGTTCAAGGTTTTAGAAATGTTGGAACATGTTTGATTTCCTTCATTCTACAGCTGTGAAATTAACATACACTTTGTCTTTGTTTCCATTTTCTGCCACTAGCATTAGAAATTGTCGTCTGCTCTATTATCAAGGGACTGTACTCTACGCTAATTTTTTTTTACTTTTGGTAGTGTTTGCTCACTTAAGTGAAGTGCAAATTTGGGGCAGAACATGCATATTTAATTAGATTTCAGCATATTTAGTTGAGCAATATGACTGCCATTTTTTTTGCAAAGTACTGTATATAATTCAACACCACTATATTGGCGGAATGTCATAAAGTGGTAAAAAAAAAAAGGTAAAGGAACCCGTTACACGCCCATTGAGGCATATTGGGAATATGGTGTTAGGCCCATATTATCTTGACCGTCGGCACACTAGGGGTGATGTGGTCGGCATCACGCCGGCCGCCTTAACCTTCCCAGAGTTGCTCTGGTACCCATTTGGGGCTGGGTCGACCCAGGAGCCGTTTGTGGCCTAAAAATTTCCCGCCTCATCTGGGGATCGAACCATAGACCACTGCGCTACGAAGCCACGAAGTGGTACATTACTGTATTATACTTTTTTTCCTGTCTTTCTCCCCAGCAAACATTAAATTAATTGAACTTATTCAAGGCCTATGGTTCACTGGGATCTGAAATGTAAAGTTAGTTTGAGACATGTATCCCGTCCCATCCTTTCTGAAGAGTTCCTCCCCCCCTCTCTTTCTCTTCCTCTCTCTCTCTCCCTCACACACACACACACACACACACACACACACACACACGTGCCTTCGTTTGTGATATTATTGGCTTTTTTTCATGAGAATATGACCAAATGAAGTTACGGGTATTCGCTGTGTGCCCTAGATCAAGGCCTTGCCCCTGTAAGTGCCTCGGGTTGCTGAAAGAAAATTTCAAGCCTAATATTATACCGTTGTGCACACACACACACACACACACACACACACACACACACACATACACACACACATTCACTTGCACACACGCACACATTGTCGTAGATTTCGGATAGGAGTATTAAGACTAGGGTTGGTCCCTTCTGAATAGGTTGGAATGAGTGATAGTCACGGTGAGAGTTTGAAAAATGAAATAGATTCCACGAGTGGTGAGATGATAGACTGTGGTAAGAGGTGTCATGAAATATTCTAATCCACATATATAAATTATTAGGTAAATATGAAGCCTAACAAATAAAATTAATAAAGAGAAGAGCAATGGTAAAATGACAGTGCTGTCACAAGGAATGTACTCGAAATCCCCCTTGTTTTCTGCTTCGTCTGCAAATTGTAACGCTTTCACGTTGATATAAAAGCTTACTGTATTATTACCCGCTTTCTTCAATGAAACGTGTGGTGTATTTCTTGGAAAAACATTAAGAGGCAGACTGCGTAATGACCTAAATTTTAAATTCCATTCATGTCTTTTTCTACATTACGTTACCAAAACGAACGAACAGATGGACAAAAGGATAGCGAGAAGGGAGAGGCAGAAAGCCGAACATTAAACACGCGTCGCGCGATACACAATTACTACTATCACGCGTGTTAGGCTACAAGCACTAACTTTTTTTCAGACGGACAGTGATAAAATACACTACCCTTTCCCAGAGTTAGGTTTATAAATCATAACACACTCTTATTAGAAAAGATAACAATAGATGGGTTTACGGTTGAAAACATAACAGTACCCAGACAGCATATCTTCGAAACAGGAGGTAGAAAATACATATTTTGAACGCAGCCACGTAGCTCTTTTAAAGTGGGAAAATTGGGTTCCTTAGGGCTTGCTGACAAATAATATGTAAAACGTTACGCAAATAGTCCAGGAATTAATAAATTATACCCAAAATAAAATATTGGGGGTGCCTGACAGCATAAAATCATTTCTGCTCATAAGATTTTTTTTTAACGTGTTTGAAAAAAATTTACGTTACAGAAATAGCCTACCATGTAAACTCCAAATTGATTGGAGCGCAACAAATGAAAGCCTAACCACGATTGGTCGGGCTATAAATACTATCTTGGTTGTTAGGGGAGACGGGAAAAGATAACATTTTTTCAAACACTTGTCGAAACGTGGCTCATTGGCCAGTCTCGCTGATATACACACTTGGGAGCGTTAGTTCGAAACCACTTGTTTAAATACACTTGATAAAGCATCAGTGCGTTGAAGCCAGCTTATATTTGGCTCAATAAAAGCCTGGAAGATAAGCAGATGGAAATTTGTGCCAGTTTGTGCCAGAATTCATTGCTAATCAACGTATCTGTGTTATTCGTATGAATTGTGGTAAGCTTGAACCATTTAATATCTTTTAATGAAAATTGAATGTGAATTGTTGATTTATGCCTGTATATATATGTGTAGTTCAGTGGCAAACGTGAGGTAAAGCCTAAAATGCTCCAGCCTGAACAGAGGGTGTCGGAGAGAAGTAAAACGGCATGGAATGGCCAAACAGTACACTGACACCTGGATGATTGACTAGAAAGAAATAATGCTGGAAGTGCAGAGGCGTAGTAACCATTAGGAAGGGTAATACTGGAATAAAGTATTTCAGATGAAGCTGACTGTTGGCCTAACGCTCTGAACGCAATGTTTGTGATGTATTGTGATCAGTGTAAAAAAGAAAATATAAATTAGTTATGAAGTAGAAGGTACATCCTTCTTGATTTCAGGGACAGTGGTCTTGATGGTACTGAGCAGCATCTGGTCAGAGATTTGCTGAATCCAGAGTCGGACAGCATACTCCTTGGTCTTTTTAGCTATCAGTGAGGTGTCTCCTGAGCCCAGAGGAGAATTCGAGCAGAGGAGTCCTTTCCTGCCGCCATCACTCAAGATAAGCAGATTTGGCCAGCTGAGCTCAACATTATGTCCCCTCATCTTGAACTGACTTTTTAAAATTAACATTAAGAGGGGAATTTACTTGTCTTAAAATCAGGAACTGTGAACATCTCCAATACTAGTCCCTAAAGACAAACTATTGAAGTCATGATGACAAATACCAACAGAGCTTGAACAAAACAAAACCAGTATTACCTCATTTTACTACTACACAACTGACACACATAGAACATTTGTAATAATATATGTCACTACAATATTCATATTAAATACATTCTGTACATAACTTGTAATTTAAATTGATTGTGATTCCTGGTTCCCTTGTAGTTGAATCAGGACACATATTCATTCATGCCAGTAATGAATACATATTGTTATTTGAAAGTTTATCAGTGACTCTTTTAAGATATCTTTGTAGAGTGTTATATGTATGTGAGTGTCACAGTGTTGTCAAGAGTAGTGGATTAAATTAAATTGTTTATCTGTCTGTTGTTGTGACTTACACTTCACCATACTCATACCCTAGACACATAACGTAGCATCACACTATTCCAGAATAATTCTGACTGAGATATATAGATATGTGGTAGCAAGTAAGGTTATCTATAATACACTACTCTTAATAGATATAGATACCTTCACAGCTGATCTCAGTCAGTACACTAAGTTCCCTATAAGTATTTATAACATCCCACTTCACCACATATATTGGGGGCTCGTCCGGGATTTTGAATCTTTAACTATTAAAAATATTGGGGGTAATTCACTTCAGGGAATATAAGAATTAAAAGGTATCCTTGGGTGGAATTAAATAAGGTTGAGCTCACGGTGCCTGTGTTGTCCATTAGATATATAGTTAGAAATTGAATTGTTGGTTAGACATTATATAAAGTTACCTGATAGACAATGGCGGACCTGGCCAAATTTCGATCTGCTGCGGTTCAGACTGCAAAAGAGTTAGGATTAGATGGGCAAGTTATGGTTGCCTATGTTACTACGGAATGTGACAAATTTATTGAACGCGAAGAAAGAAGGTTTGAAGCCGAAAGAAAGTTAGAGGCTGACAGGGAAATTAAGAAGTTACAATTTGAAGCTGAGGCTGAGACTAAGAGGTTGCAGATTGAGGCTGACAAAGAGGCTAAGAAATTGGAAGCAGAAGAGAAGAAATTAGCTGCAGAAAGGGAAGCCGAGGAAAGAAGACAGGCTGCAGAAAGGGAAGAGAGGAAATTAGCTGCAGAAAGGGAAGCAGAAGATAAAAGATTACAAAGGGAACATGAATTACGACTAAGGGAGTTTGAGTTTCAAGGCCATGCTCCTGAAAATGGTGCCAGTCCCTTTGCCTCTGATGCTACGGTTACTCAAGGAGCCTCAACCTCAGCTATGAACTTTCATTTAGATCATTTTGTTGAGAAAGACGATGATATTGAGAGCTATATAAATAGGTACGAACTATTAGCTACCACGTATGGGTTAGAGAGAGAAAGGTGGAGCTTAAAGTTATCTCAGGGACTTCGTGGGGCAGCTTATGAAGTTTTTGCAAAAATGAGCAGAGGTGATCAGGAAAATTATGACATGCTAAAGCAGGCTCTTTTGTTAAGGTATGAAAAGAATGCAGAGTTTTACAGAAAAAAATTTAGGAATGCTAAACTACTGTCAGGTGAAACCTATCACCAGTTCTCTGCACGAATCGAGACATACTTGGAGAAATGGACTTCTCTGGGGAAAACCCAAGATCTTAAGGAATGGTCCTTATAGAGCAATTAAGAGAGTCCATGGCTCCAGACCTGAGAAAGTTTCTCATGGAACAAGGTGCAGAGAGGCTGGGTGAGTTGCTAAATGTTGCTGAAAGGTATCAAGCAGCTCAAGCAGAGGTAACAGGTAATAAAAAGAAACAGGTGGATAACTTTAGGGCACCACAGAACTTTAATAAATTTGATCCTAGGGATCAAAATAAAGGTAAGCACCAATTTGATAGGCCACGGTATGACAATAAAAATAAATTCCCACAATTCGATGAAAGGAAATATGATGAAAGAAAATCTTTCAACCAAGGAAAAAAGGTGGTGTAAAAATTGTAAGATGAACAATCATGACACTGACCATTGTAGAAGGAAACCTCCTCATTTTGCTGCTATGACATCGGGGAAAAAGGAAAAGAAGGGCAAACCTGAAGAATTACAGGAACCATACCACCCCCCAGTGTGTGAAGATGTCATTTGTAATGGTGTCACTATAAGATGTTTATATGATACCGGTTTAGATTACGATTCCGTTGTGAGTTCTCACCTGGTGCAGGCCGATCAATACACCACAGAAACAGTGGAGATTCAAACTGCAACCAAGGATGTAGCTACCATGACACTTCCCGTCGCCCGAATAAAAGTGAAAACGCGATACGTGGAAGGAATCATAAAAGCAGCAGTGATAAATGAGCCAATCTACCCTCTAATATTGGGGTGTAGATATGTCTTCTTGGGGAATCCCAAGAGACCTGTGATATTGGCAACAGTGCAGACCAGATCACAGACAAAGAAGGAGGAGGATAATCCCATAAATACTCACCCAGATGAGATGAGGAAGGCACAGGCTGAGGACAAAACACTCAAGCCATGTTTCAAGAAGTTGCCCAAATCTCATACACCTCCAGGCAAGGGAGAGTTTTATATGATGAAGAACAAATTGATATATAGGAAGGCTGGATCTGAATCCAATGGTCACGGACAGCTGGTCCTTCCCACTTCATATAGGACTAAAGTGTTGGAACTAGGGCATGCGATTCCCTTCAGTGGTCATATGGGAATCAGCGCAACAGGACAGCGAATAGCTTGTCACTATTTCTGGCCAGGAATAACTGAAGATATCAAACGATATGTAAAATCCTGTCCAGAGTGCCAACGAGTAGCACCTAAACATTGGACTGCACCAGCAACTCTGGGGGAAATGCCCATAGTGGGAACACCCTTTGAGAGAGTTGCCGTGGATCTTGTGGGACCTCTCACCCGAACCAAGAGAAGGAACAGCTACATTCTGACTCTGGTGGACACTTGTTCTATGTGGGGAGAGGCAGTAGCCCTGTCATCGATTGATTCAAAACATGTGGCAGAGGCATTGCTCACAATTTTCACAAGGTTAGGCTTTCCCAATCAAATCTTGACTGATAATGGCTCTCAGTTCAAGGGGAAACTAACTGAAGAAGTTTTCAGGATCTTCCAGGCCAAACACTTCCATTGTAGTGTGTATCATCCCCAAGGGAACGGCCAAGTGGAAAGATTTAACGGCACATTAATGTCGATCCTGAGAAAGTTGGCACACGAAAAACCAGATACATGGGACCAGTACCTGCACGCCGCCCTCTTTGCTTATCGGGAGGTACCCCATAGTTCAACCGGTATGGCCCCGGCAACATTATTGTTTGGAAGGCCAATAAAAGGTCCACTTGAAGCTTTGTTAAGAACGTGGACTGATGAAAAGGCAGAGGAAAACATTACATCTTCATACCAATATGTGAATGAGCTGACCACTCGGTTGAAAACTGGCTGGAAACTTGCCAATGAAAATTTGAAACAAGCCAGGAAGAAACATGCTGCCTATTATAACAGGAAGGCGAAAGACAGAAATTTGGCTGTGGGAGAGAAGGTACTGCTTCTTTTGCCCGGGAGTCAGAATAAGTTACAAATTGGATGGCAGGGTCCATATACAGTTCTAGAGAAGGTGTCTAGAACAAATTATAAGATAGATAAGAAGGGGAAAGAAAAAATCTATCATGTGAATCTCCTGAAGAAATATTTGGAAAGAGAACATCAGGAAGAGACACACTTGTTGACCTTGTCCATCGCCATGGAGATGAAAAAGGAACCACTTTCATCATTTGAATATCCATTACACCCCTGTGAGACAGCAGCACAGGTGAAAATCAGTACACATTTAACGAAAACTCAGAAAGAGAGAGTGCAACAGGTTCTAAAGAATCATGCAGAGGTGTTAACAGACCGACCAGGGCATACAAACCTATTGGAATATGATATGAAACTCATAGACTCCACACCTGTCTGTATGAAACCATATTCGATTCCGTTTGCTAAGGAAAAAGCTTTGAAGGAAGAGATAGACTATCTATTGAAGGAAGGAATTATTTCGCACAGTGAGTCTTCGTATAGTTCCGGGGTGGTACTCTTAAGGAAGCCCTCTGGAGAACATAGACTCTGTATAGATTACAGGAGACTGAATGCTATTACAGAAGGACAGGTGGATCCATTGCCGGATACAAATCAGCTGTTTGCCAGACTAAATAAAGCTAAATATTTCTCAAAAGTGGATCTGAGTAAAGGATACTATCAGATTCCAGTAAAGCCTGAGGTTAGACCATACCTAGCTTTTAGTACCTCAGAAGGACACTATGAGTTTAATAGATTGCCATTTGGATTGAAGAATGCGCCTAGTGTCTTCTCTAGAATGATGAGAAAATTATTGGATCCTCTGAATAATCCCTGTATAACAAATTTTATGGATGATATCCTTATAGCAACAGAAACATTTGAGGAACACATTGACTCTCTGAACATGCTGTTTGATCGACTTAGGGAGGCAAATTTAACAGCCCGACCAACCAAATGTTGCGTTGGATGTAAAGAATTGGAATTTTTGGGACACACAGTTTATCAGGGAAACATGACCCCTGACCCAAAGAACTTAGAGAAACTACAGAAAGCCCCGAGACCACAAACCAAGAAGGACGTGAGATCCTTTGTCTCATTATGTGGTTTCTACCAGAAGTATATCAAAAACTTTAATTCCATATGTGCACCGTTAACTGAATTGACACGTAAAGGACATCCAGATCGCATTACATGGACTCCACAATGTGAAATGACTTACCAAGAATTGAAGGAAAAGCTCACAAGTAAACCCATTTTGAAATTACCTGACTTAAGTCAAGAATTCATAGTAAGGACGGATGCAAGTAATATTGGGTTAGGTGCAACTTTACTACAGAAATCAGATGCATTGGATGGGGAATTAAGCCCAGTGGCATATGCTAGCAGAAAGTTGAATAAAGCTGAAATCAACTACTCAACTAGCGAAAAAGAATGTCTTGCAGTAATATGGGCAATAAAGAAATTCAATATTTATCTATATGGGAAGGCATTTAAGTTGCAAACTGACCACAAACCTTTATCGTTTTTAGCACAGGCTAAGCATGAGAACTCTAGGTTACTCCGATGGTCTTTGCTTCTGGCTCCATATAATTTTAGCATTGAGTATATATCTGGAAAAACCAATTTGGGAGCGGATTTTTTAAGCCGCCATCCGTGTGATGAGAATCACCGTAAACCCCAGAAATAATAATAAATTTCTCTATGTGTATATAGAATAAAGGACTGACATATAATGTCTGTTTTAAGAGGGGAGGTGTCATGAAATATTCTAATCCACATATATAAATTATTAGGTAAATATGAAGCCTAACAAATAAAATTAATAAAGAGAAGAGCAATGGTAAAATGACAGTGCTGTCACAAGGAATGTACTCGAAATCCCCCTTGTTTTCTGCTTCGTCTGCAAATTGTAACGCTTTCACGTTGATATAAAAGCTTACTGTATTATTACCCGCTTTCTTCAATGAAACGTGTGCTGTATTTCTTGGAAAAACATTAAGAGGCAGACTGCGTAATGACCTAAATTTTAAATTCCATTCATGTCTTTTTCTACATTACGTTACCAAAACGAACGAACAGATGGACAAAAGGATAGCGAGAAGGGAGAGGCAGAAAGCCGAACATTAAACACGCGTCGCGCGATACACAATTACTACTATCACGCGTGTTAGGCTACAAGCACTAACTTTTTTTCAGACGGACAGTGATAAAATACACTACCCTTTCCCAGAGTTAGGTTTATAAATCATAACACACTCTTATTAGAAAAGATAACAATAGATGGGTTTACGGTTGAAAACATAACAGTACCCAGACAGCATATCTTCGAAACAGGAGGTAGAAAATACATATTTTGAACGCAGCCACGTAGCTCTTTTAAAGTGGGAAAATTGGGTTCCTTAGGGCTTGCTGACAAATAATATGTAAAACGTTACGCAAATAGTCCAGGAATTAATAAATTATACCCAAAATAAAATATTGGGGGTGCCTGACAGCATAAAATCATTTCTGCTCATAAGATTTTTTTTTAACGTGTTTGAAAAAAATTTACGTTACAGAAATAGCCTACCATGTAAACTCCAAATTGATTGGAGCGCAACAAATGAAAGCCTAACCACGATTGGTCGGGCTATAAATACTATCTTGGTTGTTAGGGGAGACGGGAAAAGATAACATTTTTTCAAACACTTGTCGAAACGTGGCTCATTGGCCAGTCTCGCTGATATACACACTTGGGAGCGTTAGTTCGAAACCACTTGTTTAAATACACTTGATAAAGCATCAGTGCGTTGAAGCCAGCTTATATTTGGCTCAATAAAAGCCTGGAAGATAAGCAGATGGAAATTTGTGCCAGTTTGTGCCAGAATTCATTGCTAATCAACGTATCTGTGTTATTCGTATGAATTGTGGTAAGCTTGAACCATTTAATATCTTTTAATGAAAATTGAATGTGAATTGTTGATTTATGCCTGTATATATATGTGTAGTTCAGTGGCAAACGTGAGGTAAAGCCTAAAATGCTCCAGCCTGAACAGAGGGTGTCGGAGAGAAGTAAAACGGCATGGAATGGCCAAACAGTACACTGACACCTGGATGATTGACTAGAAAGAAATAATGCTGGAAGTGCAGAGGCGTAGTAACCATTAGGAAGGGTAATACTGGAATAAAGTATTTCAGATGAAGCTGACTGTTGGCCTAACGCTCTGAACGCAATGTTTGTGATGTATTGTGATCAGTGTAAAAAGAAAATATAAATTAGTTATGAAGTAGAAGGTACATCCTTCTTGATTTCAGGGACAGTGGTCTTGATGGTACTGAGCAGCATCTGGTCAGAGATTTGCTGAATCCAGAGTCGGACAGCATACTCCTTGGTCTTTTTAGCTATCAGTGAGGTGTCTCCTGAGCCCAGAGGAGAATTCGAGCAGAGGAGTCCTTTCCTGCCGCCATCACTCAAGATAAGCAGAGTTGGCCAGCTGAGCTCAACATTATGTCCCCTCATCTTGAACTGACTTTTTAAAATTAACATTAAGAGGGGAATTTACTTGTCTTAAAATCAGGAACTGTGAACATCTCCAATACTAGTCCCTAAAGACAAACTATTGAAGTCATGATGACAAATACCAACAGAGCTTGAACAAAACAAAACCAGTATTACCTCATTTTACTACTACACAACTGACACACATAGAACATTTGTAATAATATATGTCACTACAATATTCATATTAAATACATTCTGTACATAACTTGTAATTTAAATTGATTGTGATTCCTGGTTCCCTTGTAGTTGAATCAGGACACATATTCATTCATGCCAGTAATGAATACATATTGTTATTTGAAAGTTTATCAGTGACTCTTTTAAGATATCTTTGTAGAGTGTTATATGTATGTGAGTGTCACAGTGTTGTCAAGAGTAGTGGATTAAATTAAATTGTTTATCTGTCTGTTGTTGTGACTTACACTTCACCATACTCATACCCTAGACACATAACGTAGCATCACACTATTCCAGAATAATTCTGACTGAGATATATAGATATGTGGTAGCAAGTAAGGTTATCTATAATACACTACTCTTAATAGATATAGATACCTTCACAGCTGATCTCAGTCAGTACACTAAGTTCCCTATAAGTATTTATAACATCCCACTTCACCACAAGAGGCTGTCGCTGAAAGCGAAAAGAATTCTTCTCCCTCTCACCTATCCTCTACGACGGTTTTTTTTTTTCAGAGTCCGACAGTCTAAACCACATATATATTACATATAATTCTATCTACTCACGGGCACGCACATACACGTGACGACAATTAAACACACAGACTTGGAAAATCTATAACAAATGATTTTATATGTATTTGAACGAGCTGACCAACGCACTGATTTAGTTCAAGAGAGAGATTTTTTATTATTATCATCAAAAAAAAATCTTCTCACAACACCAAAAATACATCGAGGAAAAAAAAACATATACAAATAGTCATACAATTCAAGAAAATGCTACAAGGATGGTAGCCCGTTAGATCTTACTCTAGGTTTAGCCCACAGCCCGTTAAGAGAACAGATGATGGCCCAAAGAGTTATAGATACGTAGGGTTTAGTCTAAGAGATTTCTTCTTTTCTCGTAAATGTATGCATAGAGTTTGATAAATCTGATTTAACCTAAGAAGTAAAGAAACTCTAGCAAATAGTAACAAATTATGCAGGTTAAACAAAAAGAATTAAGACAGTAAATGTGGGACGATAATACATCGGTAAAATAACACTCAGACCTGTGTACTCTCATTCATCCAGCCATGGCCTTTCTTACACATGTATACTCACAACTTTGCTCGCTGCCTCTAGGAACATACTAATTCTAGGACCTTCACACAGACTCGAAGATGCAGTCCTTGACCAAGAAATCCCCAGTTCCAAAAGACGTACTAAACTCTCAGGGAACGATTCCTTGGGGGTTCTAATTTTTCGAATGTCTGATTAAGTCACATAAAATTTTGTCCAGGCACGAACGTTAGCAGAGCACAATGTCATTAGCTTTGGATTCTAGAATTAAGGAATGTCAGATCGGTGTCTACTTCCAGGAAGGTACTATATTTTGTCACCACAATACTAGTCACAATCTCTTGCGGAATGTTAATCTTGTAATATTCTCGCCGCCAGGCAGCATGTACATTTAAATTTGTGGAGCAATATGACCTGGCTCAAAATCCCAATATATATATTTCTAGTCTTTAGAAACCGTTAGTGGGGTTGCTATTACTGTCTCTCTCTGATGGCTTATGCACTGTCAGACCCGTGTTACTTGAAACAAAGAAACCCACGTGGTTAAAGATAGGAACTGTCTATGCTTCTCACAAATATGTCTCTCAGGTTACTAACCGCTGGCAAGTTGGGTACCACCGTTTCACTATATAAAAGAAAGAACACATATCAAATAATTTACATATATGTACTCAATATAACTTACATTTTAAATAGCAAGCCGACCGCTTGACTTATAATTAAAACTTCCCATAAAGTAAGTTATACAAAAATCAATCATCAGGAATTTAGGAATATCTTCGTATTCCGTCACTATTCACTGATGTAGCATCTAGCATTTATAAGTTAGTTATTAAAACAGTTTCGACTGAGTATTTAACAGTTAAATTAAACTTATTTCAGCTACTTGTTTAGTACGCTAAAAATATAATTTATTTTGTATTTCCAATGCAACTCGACGATTTAAGAAATAACAAACTATCAAAATATTCACTCTGCACACAGAACTAGTTTAAAATGGAATCGGCGATTTTAACACTAAATCACTTCACAACACTAGATATCTATTATATATAAAATTCATATACCACAACCACAGAATTACTACGAACGTTAAACCACTTCGACCAAACTAAGGCCATCTCTATTTGCAGAGATTATTTAGAAATCGAACGAAGGTTGTTCTAGTCTAACTGCAAAGTTACTGAGTGAAATGAAATAGTTTCAAACGTGGGTTAATATTTTAAACCAGACAAAGGATGAACTATTATTTCGTAGAACGAAATGCTCTCCCCCTTCCGCCCTAAACGATACGTTTCACACCTAACATGTCGTAACTGCCACCACTGACCAAGATGTACGCGTGTCAGTTTCAAATCTCAGACAACCTGTCTCCAATGCAGGGCAGTTTTCACACTACAGCTGACCATGGCCCACAGTGAGCGCCGTGTCAGTTTGGGGATTTTTCAGACAAATGTCTGAATACTGACCGGTGCAGATGTAAAGTATCACACCTCACCGGGACTTATGCCGAGAAGAAACTCGCGCGCTCGGTGAGAATGTAGACTATTGTCTACGTCCTATGTTCAGCGAACCGACTTATCACGCCTTCTGACGCCCTGCAGCCCTGACATCTACGTAATATCGTCCTAGCGCGATTCTCAGTTTTGAGAAAAAAACAGGTAAAGTTTAAAATACTGAAGAAAATATTTTTCGCAACCGAGTGATGCGAAAAATACAGGAAAAACAAGTATGGAAAGAATATAAATGAAAGGATTAGGGTGAGAGAATAGGAAGAAGATGTAGGTAATTTAATGATATAAAGACCCACGTGACAGGACGTCCCCCCTTAAGATATGGAAGCACTCCATGTCTACGTTATGGAATTAAATTTCCTATAACCGTAGCTTCGGGGTGTCTGTCTTCTTCCCTGTCGTCTTCCCCCTCCATCTCTCTCCAATTCCTTCTCAAGTCTACTCCCCAAAGTTTCCTTCCTCTGGAATGTCTCCCATGCGCGCTTGAAAGAGCGTCGCCGCTTCTGACATTTTTGAAAGATTTCCTGTGATAGCGGTGGAATATCCCTGCCACTATCATCATCTTCGTCAGTTTTGGCGATCGTCAGGAGATGGTCGGAGGTTGGCACTGGTCTTTCCAAGTATCTCTTTAAGAGATTTAAATGGAAAACCCTCTCCTTTCCTTCAATAGAGATCTGGTAGTTAGCCTTAGAAATCTTTTTCAGGACGGTAAACGGCCCTTGCCATCCGATCTTCAGTTGGTTGTTCTCGGTAGGGAGTAACACCAAAACTTTCTCTCCTGCTTCCAGTTCTCTCTCTTTCGCGACTTTCCTGTATCGGTTAGCGTGCTTTGTGCGTGCTCGCTTAAAGTTAGTCGTTGCTAGGTCCCACCCTAGTTTCAACCGTTCCTTTAAAACCGACACATATTTACTGGCTGAGACAACTGTCTCATCCGCCTTCTCGTCTGTCAGAGACTGAAGTAAGGCTTCCAGCGGGCCCTTAATGGGTCTGCCGAATAAGAGTGTAGCGGGCGGAAATCCTGTGGAAGTATGAGGAGATTCTCTGTAGCCAAATAATGCTGCAGGAATACACAGATCCCAATCTTCAGGTTTCACTTGTGCCAGCTTACTTAGCATCATGTTGAGGTTTCCATTAGCACGTTCCACGAGCCCATTTCCGGCCGGAGTATATGGCTTAGTGTGGATGTGCTGGGTCCTCAAGATCTTAACGATCTCATCCATCAACAGGTTTCGGTATGGAGATCCATTATCCGTCAACACTTGCTGAGGGAATCCCAACCGAGTGAAAATCTGCACGAGGGCTTCTGCGACATGCTTGGCATCTGCGCATGTTAGCGGGATAGCTTCTGCCCATAAAGTGCATGTATCGACTAAGGTCAGGATGAACCTGTTCCTTCTTTTAGTCCTTTCGAAAGGCCCTAAAATGTCGATCACAACCCGTTCGAATGGTGTTCCCATTATTGGCATTTCACCCATGTGGACCGGGGGTGTCCGTTGCTTGGGTGGTACACGTTGGCACTGGGCACAGGATTTGACATACCTGATAATATCAGTATTTACTCCTGGCCACCAATAATGAGTGGTTATACGTTGGTTTGTGGCGTTCTGTCCCATGTGTCCGCTGAAGGGAAGAGAGTGCCCCATTTCTAGGATTTGGCTTCTGTACTGTTTCGGTACTAGGAGCTGTGTGGTGAAGTGGGATGTTATAAATATTTATAGGGGGACTTAGTGTACTGACTGAGATCAGCTGTGAAGGTATCTATATCTAATGAGAGTAGTGTATTATAGATAACCTTACTTGCTGCCACATATATATATATCTCAGTCAGAATTATTCTGGAATAGTGTGATGACTACGTATATGTCTAGGGTATGTGTATGATGAAGTGTAAGTCAAAACAACAACAGACAGATAAACAATTTAATTTAATCCACTACTCTTGACAACACTGTGACACTCACATACATATAACACTCTATGAGAATATCTTAAGGAGTCACTGATAACTTTTCAAATAACAATATGTATTCATTGTTGTTATAAAGGTATATGTGTCCTGATTCAAATACAAAGGAACCAGGGATCACAATCAATTTTAATTACAAGTATATGTACAGACTTTATCAATATGAATATTGTAGTGACATATATTATTAAAAATATCCTATGTGTGTCAGTTGTGTAGTAGTAATATGAGGTAATACTGGTTTTGTTTTGTTCAAGCTCTGTTGGTATTTGTCATCATGACTTCAATAGTTTGTCTTTATGGGAACTATTATTGGAGATGTTCTCAGTTCCTGATATTAACACAATTTAATTCCCCTCTTAATTTTATTTTTACAAGGTCATTTTAAGCTGGGGTACATAATTTTGAGCTCAGCTGGCCACATCAGCTTATCTGGCGTGATGGCGGCAGGAACAGACTCCTCTGCTCGAATTCTCCCCTCGGCTCTGGAGACACCTCACTGATAGCTAAATGGACCAAGGAGTATGCTGTCCGACTCTGGATTCAGCAAAGCTCTGACCAGGTGCTGCTCAATACCATCAAGACCACGGTCCCTGAAAACAAGAAGGATGTACCTTCTACTTCATAACTAACTTATACTCTCTTTTTACACTGATCACAATACATCACAAACATTGAGTTCAGAGCGTTAGGCCAACTGTCAGCTTCATCTGAAATACTTTATACCAGTATTTACCTCCTTAATGGTTACCACGCCTCTGCACTTCCAGCATTATTTCTTTCTAGTCAATCATCCAGGTGTCAGTGTACTATTTGGCCATTCCATGCCGTTTTACTTTCCTCCGACACCCTCTGTTCAGGCTGGAGCATTATAGGCTTTATCTCCTGTTTGCCACTGAACTACACATATATATACAGGCATAAATTAACAATTCACATTCAATTTTCATTAAAAGATACTGAATGGTTCAAGCTTACCACAATTCATAGAATAAACACAGATACGTTGATTAGCAATGAATTCTGGCACATTTACTGGCACAAATTCCCATCTGCTTATGTTCCAGGCTTTTATTTAACACAAATATGAGCTGGCTTCAACGCACTGTTGCTTTATCAAGCTTATTTGCACTAGTGGTCTCGAACTAACGCTTCTAAGTGAGTATATCAGCGAGTCTGGCCAATCGAGCCACGTTTCGACAAGTGTTTGAAAAAATGTTACCTTCCTACGTCTCCCTAACAACCAGGATAGTATTTATAGCCCGACCAATCGTGGTTAGTCTTTCATTTGTTGCGCTCCAATCAATTTGGAGTTTACATGGTAGGCTATTTCTGTAACGTAAGGTTTTTTTCAAACACGTTATAAAAAAAATTTTATGAGCAGAAATGATTTTATGTTGTCAGGCATCCCCACTATTTTATTTTGGTTATAATTTATTAATTCCTGGACTATTTGCGTAACGTTTTACATATTCTTTGTCAGCAAGCCCTAAGGAACCCAAATATCCAAATTTAAAAGAGCTACGTGGCTGCGTTCAAAATATGCAATTCCTTCTACCTCCTGTTTCGAAGATGTGCTGTCTGGGTACTGTAATGTTTTCAAACGTAAACCCATATAATGTTATCTTTCCTAATAAGCGTTTTTTTGTGATTTTAAAACCTAACTCTGGGAAGGGTAGTGAATTTATCACTGTCCGTCTGAAAAAAAATTAGTGCATGTAGTCTTACACGCGTGATGGCAGCATTTGTGTATCGCGCGACGCGTGTTTAGTGTTCGGCTTTCTGCCTCTCCCTTCTCGCTATCCTTTAGTCCATCTGTCTTTTGTTTTTGGTAACATAGTGTAGAAAAAGACATGAATGGAATTTAAAATTTAGGTCAACTTGCATATTTCAAGGTTTTTCTTAGAAAGGCAGCACATTTTATTGTGTGTTTGGGAAACGCGTGTATGTTGCAGAAGGCCTTTAATATCAACGTGAAAGCGTTACAATTTGCAGACGAAGCAGAAAACAAGGGGGATTTCGAGTACCTTCTTTGTGACAGCACTGTTATTTTACCATTGCTCTTTTCTTTATTAATTTTATTTGTTAGGCTTCATATTTACCTAATAATTTATATATGTGGATTAGAATATTCCACGACAAGTGATGCGTGATGCCATATGATGATGGATGGTATCCGCATGTCTGGTTTTGTGTGGTGTGCAGATGTGTTCAGTCAAAACAATGTTCATACAAAAATAACAGGGCAATCCACATAGGACGTCAGTAAACTCACGACGTATAAAGTCAATGATTCTTGTAACAGCCGTTGACGTTTTTCTTCATTATTTATTGTGGACGCCACAGTGACAAAATGGTTACGCGAATATGTAGGCACATCAAACAGTCATTATCACAGCAACATTCAATACAGCAATAGACGGTAGACAGCATTACAATGATGAGTCAGATGCATGTTATATTTCATAGTGCTGTAAATGTAGTCAGGTGAAAAAACTCCATCCTTTTCTATAACAGCCAGGAGATAACCAGATGTATGAGATCAGTTCACTCTCCTTAGTTTGACTTCAGCAAGACAGACACGTCTGCCGAAGTATAAATAATGTCCTCAAAAATATCCTCTAGATAATAAAGGTTTTCCAAACCTAGTTCATTTAACAAAGTAGCAAGTAATGGTCCTTGGTACATGCATCAACCGATGCAGTACAATGCAGCGACATGTGAGCTGGGAAAAAACATCTCGTGACGACGACTTTCGAAGACAGGCTATGAATCGAAATCGCTCACGACCCAAAATCGATAGAGTTAATGAAAAAGTCAATTTACCTTGCTTTCAAGAAATACAGAAATATCACGCCTCCCGGCATGTGCAAATACACCAGAGGTATTATCCCGAATAAACGAAATATCCATAAGAGGACTACACATCCCTGACAGGACAAAAAATAGCGGAGATCCCCTCTTCAACGAGGCATCTCTTTCGCCATTCCAAATCGCTCACTCCACTAGTGGTGGGCGGAAACCGATCGACCAAGAAGCAAGACAAGTCATGCGCAGTCCAGCGCAAAATGACCACAGCTCAAACTTAACTGCATTCGATACCAACGCGAGAAGACAAATGCTTACCGAGAAAAGTGACTATAAATTTCAAGCAGTTGTTGCCCTTGCGTTATAAAATAGATATTGAAATAAAACGATGTTGCGAGAATTTATCACGCAACATATCACCACCTCCTCCCGATAAAAAAAAAATGTGGAACATATTTTTTTTTTTAATATCAAAGAGCATGCGATAAGCGGCTCAAAACGCACGAATTATGCGCTGATAATTAACTAAATTGCCAAACAATAGGCTAATTATAGAGTGTCTGGTGAGGATATACCTCAACAGAAAAATAAATATGTCTCAAAAAAATATTCACATCGGGGAGGTGTCACCAACACACATCACGTTAGCATGTAAACACAATATACGTATGCAAGTTACTATAATCATCATTAAACAGCATACTCTAATATTGTCTTTAAAAAATGGATGTACAAATCTGATAGGAAAATTTAAATAGTACATTCTTTGACATGTAATGACATAAGTACATAGTAAAGTTAAACTACATGACGATCCAGGACATATGCTCTGGTATTCCGAGGGTAAGTACACAATCTAGAACTCGTCATGCTTGATACTAGTAAGGTAAGTCCTCAGCTCAACAATGACATTCTGAGAAAGTACAAGCAATATAATGCTAATTAATAACTAATATGCTTCATAAGGTACAATACATTATTAATAATTGTGGCTGTTTAGTAAACTAACGGCCCTTATATTAACTACTCAGTCCTCCTCTATCATCTTAAAAAACGAACAGAAGAAGATGACAACAAAGCACGATAGTGTGTACATATAAAGTAAGTACAGATGTGCTAATCTATTGTAGAAATATAGGTGTGTTATGACTCTGTAATATATGGAAATATAGGACAGAAGTATTAGTTGGAGTCATGTGGGCATCTAGACAAAATGTCAGCCATCACATTATCCGCACCACGGATAGCTCGTACCGTGAAGTGAAAAGGTTGAAGAGCTATAGCATATCGAGTGGATCTCGAACTCTTCAAATTCTTAGTCTGAATAGCTGTAAGAGCTTTCTGATCAGTCTCTAGAATGAAATGTGCGCCCAGGAGGAATCTTTGTAGCTTTAGAATTGACCAAACCATCGCTAACAACTCACGGTCTAAAACCGAGTAGTTCCTCTCTGCCGCATTTAGTTTTCTAGAAATGTACATAACAGGATGCAGAGTATTTGCATATTCTTGCATCAGTGCTGCTCCAATCCCAGTGGATGAAGCATCACTCCGAAGAACAAAAGTCCTATCAAGAGTAGGTAATCTTAAGATGGGAGGAGAAGAAAATATATTCTTGATTTGGTCTAGTGAAGATTGGCATTCTTCAGACCAACGGACCAGATTAGGCGGACCTTTCTTCAACAATGTTGATAGAGGTGCCATGATCGAAGATAAATTTGGAATAAATCTCCCATAAAATTGAATTAAACCTAAGAGACTCCTAACTTGTTTCTTCGTTTTAGGAACAGAGATGTTCAGTATTTTGGAAGTATTGTGGTCTTCTGTCTTCAAGAGACCATGACCAACACGATGACCCAGGAAAGAGATTTCACCAAAACCAACAAAAGCTTTAGAAGGTTTTGCTGTCAAAATTATTCTCACGTAGAGTGGACAGTAAGTCATATAACCCTAAATAGTGATCTTCCCAGGTATCACTGAAGAGACAGATGTCATCTAAGTATGCGATGACATCCGAACGATGTGACAGAATTCGACGCATCATGCGAACGAAAGTGGCAGGGGCGTTCATGAGACCAAAAGGCATAACATTCCATTGAAATAGACCCCTAGGTGTAGAAAAAAGCAGTAAGAGGTTTGGCATGCTCTGCTAAAGGCACTTGCCAATAACCTTTAGACAAGTCAAGTTTAGTGAAGAATCTAGAATTAGAAAGTCTAATCAGTAGATCTTCTAACAAAGGCATCGGTTCAGCATCGAACTTTGTGACCTGATTCAATTTGCGATAATCAACACAAATTCGTATGTTCTTATCCTTCTTCCGGACAATAACCATGGACGAAGAATATGGTGAAGTCGATGGTTCAATTATATTTAATTGAATCATTTCATCCAATTCCTTTTCCACTTGCGACTGAAAGTGTATAGGAATAGGATACGGCCTAACCCTAATTGGATTATTGTCGGTAAGAATTATGTCATGTTCTATGACATCTGTGTGTCCAGGAATGTCAGTGAGAACATCCTGAAATGTTTGTAACATCGACGAGACTTGTCGATGTTCGTCACCAGAAAAGATTAGGAGAAACAGAAACGTTTTTTTCCAAGATTCCGTAGAATGTAATGGAACCACTGGAAGGGGAAGGTTGACATCAGAGAAGGTAGCTTCCTCATCCTGAATGACAGACAGGGATGAATAATGACCGTGAGGTGCAGGAGCATCATCCGTTGCCTGGAAAATAGGCAGCAAATAGTCCGGACGTTCGTGAAATTCCGAAAGAATGTTTATGTGGAAAGTTTTATGCTTTCCATCAATATCGACCACATAGTCAACATCGGAAATCCGAGAGACTATTGCATACGGACCTTTCCATGCAATAAGAAGTCTATTTTCCCCACTGGGGAGTAGGACGAATGCTTTGTCACCTGGACAAAGTTGTCGTAGACATCTATTCTTGTTAGCAAACTGCCCTGCCTCTTCTTTAGCAATTTTTCTGATGAAGCAGTTGCTAGCTTACATGCCTCAATGATCTTTTGTCTAAGAGCAATGACATACTCATATGAGGATTGAGTTTCATCGCTAATATCATCGGCAGTGATGAGATCGTGTAATAAAGACATAGGGCCGCGTGGACGCGCGCCAAAGACAAGTTCGAAGGGAGAAAATCCTGTGTGTGTTCATTAGGGACTTCTCTATAGGCAAAGAGAGCCGCGGGTAAAAACCCTGTCCCAATCTTGAGGATGATCTTCAGTTATCTTACCAAGCAAAGTCTTGAGCGTTCTATTCAGACGCTCAACTAACCCATTAGACATAGGGATGGTAGATACTACTGAGAGATCGTTCAATATGTAAGGTAGACATTACCTGTGACATAGTGTCAGATATGAGTTGAGTGCCATGGTCTGACAATATTTCTCTGGGGAACCCCAAGCGAGAAAATATCAACCAAAGAGCATCTGCGATATCTGTAGTAGATATGCTCTTAAGAGGAATAGCCTCTGGCCAACGTGTGCACATATCGACACATGTAAGGATAAACTGATGTCCTCTGGCCGACTTGACCTTAAAAGGGCCAATAATATCTATGGCCATTTTCTGAAACGGTCGAATAGGGATGTCAGCAGCCTGGATAGGCGCAGCATGTCGTGGTCCTCTAGATTTGACCTCCTGACATACCTTGCATGATCGGCAGTAAATACGAATGTCCTTATTGACAAAAAGGCCAAAAGAAAGCCGCAAGGACTCTCGACTTCGTACGGGCAAAACCCATATGTCCAGCACATTGCGAGTCATGAGCATGTTGCAATATTTGGACTCTCATGCTCTTGGGAACAAGAATTTGCGAATGTGCCGACGTAGTCGAATCTTGTACCATACGTACAAGTACGCCGTTTCTCATTGCAATCCAAGATTTTCTATTTGTATCCTGATTCGGATCACCTTTCTTCGCAAGAACGAAGAATTTTTTTAAAGAAGGATCTTCTTCTTGCAATTTTATGAAAGAGTCACGAGTGAATTACTAAGTGACTATCTTGGCTATCAACTTCATTATCACTATTCAGTGAAGTTTCGGGTGTTTGTAGAGCTTGTGCTCTTGTAACTACTGCATTTGTAGCTTGCATGTTATTATCTTCCCAAGCAGCAATCTGCTGTGGGGTACACTCCCTAACTCCGTGAATACGACCAATAATAAGGTCCGCAATAGGATTAGGTAAGAGACAAGCATGCACATCTCCAGTAAAGAAAGGAGTGGCAATGCGAATTACAGCAGTAGGATATTTTTCTAGAGTGCCGCCAAATGTGACACATTTAATAACCCTTCCTGTAGCACAAGATGGATCTACAAGCGATTGTCTAACACCAATAGTGGTGCATCCGGAATCGAAAAGTAGTGAGACCGGAGTATCATTAACAAGACCCTTATGTAGAATTAAAGAACCCCTCCCGTCATGCGCAACAGCAGCAGCAGGAAGAGCGGGAAGTGGGTGACCACAACTCAAAGTAGTTATGGTACCCGGTTCGAATAAAGTACTGCATTGGGGGCATTTGTTTGCTCTCTCAAAGTCAAAAGCAGAAACAGTGACAGCGTCAAAGTTTTTACTATCAACAACATGATTACAGGCTCCCTCAGTTTCCTGTTGTACAGCATTAGCCTGCTGATATCTCTCTTTTTTTTTTGTGTTGAGATCTACCCCGACTATTATTACCTCTGAAGTTATCAGAGTTATTATTATCTCTGCAGTTATTATTGTCTCTATTGTAATTGTTTATCCTGGTTCGAATTCCAGTTTCCACGATTACTATCATGTTCACATTGATGCGAACATATCTCTTTTACATAATTATTAGGGTGATAGTAACGAGTACAATATCAGGTTGTCTCCAATTCTTCGAAGAAGAATCACCATGAAATTGATTTCCATGATTTTGACAGAAATTACCGCTACTCTTTCTATCAAAAATTTTGTTGGGTATCTACGAGCAAAGTTTTGACCATACTGAGCTGCCGAAGCAACTGGTAAACCTTCTTTCACCTTAGAGTTACCCATGGTTATGGGTGGGTGCGCAGTTACGTATTGGCAACAGAAATCTTCCATTTCTTTTATTGTTTTAGGTTTACGTTCATGAAGGAAAGCAAGGAAAGACTCATTGACAGACGACATGACTTTGTCTCTAAGTATTAAGTCCATAAGTCCTTCATAAGTTTTTTCCGTCTTAGATAGTTCAACCCATCGTGAGAAAGTAATGCGTATTCTTGCAATAAACTCGGAGAATTCAACTCCATTTTCAGGTAACATGTTTTTAAATTTCCTAGACGATAGCCGTCTTCGTTAAGCTGATATTTCTTTAACAAAGCGGCCCTGACAACCTCATAATTGTTCTTGTCAGGTTCATCCACCATATTTAATATACTTAGAGCTTTACCTGTCAGTATCCCTGATAACTGATAAACATATTTTGCTTTGTATATGTTATGAGCTGTACATGCTTGTTCAAATCTGTCCAGATAGAACATTATGTCATCACTGGAAGGACTAAATGTTGGTAACTTAATCTTAAAAGTATCATTATTAGCCTTACCAGAAGATGAACCCTTGTTTGAAAACGCATTGTACCATTCCCTACATCGCTCGTCACTTTCAATTTTTTCGCAAACTCTAAAGCTACCAACCTTTTCTTACATGTTCCATTTTTGCTTTCTCACTTTCCCCCTCATTTATTGGCCACTCCCAAAAATGATGTTCGTGACCTTGTCCACATATGATGGATGGGATGGTATCCTGCATGTCTGGTTTTGATGTCCTAGGGCGTGGGTTTGCAAGATCGTGTATCAGATCAAAACAACGTTACATTGTTCATTGAAGAACAAAAATAACAGGGGGCAATCCACATAATTGGACTCAATGTAAACTCACGACGTTATAAAAGTACAATGATGTTCTTTGCTTAAAGACAGCCGTTGAACGTCTATTTTTTCTTCATTATCTATTGTGGACGCCACAGTGACAAAATGGTTACGCAAATGTGTAGGCACATCAAACAGTCATTATCACAGCAACATTCAATACAGCAAATAGACTGAAGACACATAGCATTACAACTCCCCCCCGAACTGTGAGTTCAGATGCATGTTATATTTCATAGTGCTTGTAAATGTAAGTCAGGTGAAAAAAATCCATCCTTTCTCGTATAACAGCCAGAGAGATAACCAGATCAATCCCGTAGATCTCAGTTCACTCTCCTTAATCTGACTTCAGCAAGACAGACACGTCTGCCGAAGTATAAATAATGTCCTCAAAAATAACCTCTAGATAATAAAGGTTTACCAAACCTAGTTCAATTAACAAATACGTAGCAAGAAAAAATACGCAAGTAATGGTCAAGTATGGATACATGCATCCAATCGCTGATCATGTACAATGCAGCGACATGTGAGCTGGGAAAAAAACATCTACGTGACGAAGACGAACTTTCGCAAGAGACAGGCTATGAAATCGAAATCGCTATTCACGACCCAAAAAATCGGATAGAGTTAAATGAAAAAGTCCAATTTACCTATGCTTTCAAAATACACAGAAAATATCACGCCTCCCCGGCATGTGCAAAAAAACACCTAGAGGTTATTATCTCCGAATAAATTCACGCCCAAATACTCCCATTAAGAGGAATACACATCCCTGACAGAATACAAAATAATAGTCTCCTCCTAGCGGAGGATCCTCTTTCACACGAGGCATTCCTCTTTCGCCCATTCCAAAATCGCTCACTCCACTTAGGTGGTGGGCGGAAACCCGATCGACCAAGAAGGCAAGACAAGTCCACCCCCATTTGGCCGCAGTCCATCCACCCCCCAGCGCAAAAATGACCACAGCCTCGAACAAACTGGCATTCGATATCCAAGCACCGCGAGCTAATACATCAAATGAGTCCCTCATACCGAGAAAAGTGACTATAAATTTCAAGCAGTTGTTGCCTCCTCAACTGTTATAAAATAGCATATGGCGAACCGGTAAAAACGATGTTGTCGAGAATTTTCCTCACCAACAACTCAACGCTGGAAGTTGTAACCATTTGGTCAGAGCTATCCTAGAGCCGTTCTCCAGCTAAAGAGTACGCCGTCCGTCAGAGAAAAATGTCCCCCGTGCCACGTTTGGGTTTCAACCTTAGCCATGGACAAAACGTTTCCTAAAAGCAGGGTCAGTCCCAAAGACACCATGGTCCATTGTAGAATGCGCTTCTCTTTAAGTTCCATAGGTAACAAATTAGGGCGTCAAGGCTCCCTTTCCTCTTCTAATACACCTTTTGCACCATCTTGTAGTTTTCTACAGGCTACACAGCCACAATTCACGGCTCTTTCGGTTATCCCAATTACCCACGTATCCTGTCCGCCAAAATAACCCTGAGCTGGTCAGGATGGGATCATCCCGCCTACCAATCACATACACTTAGCTTTGATCACGCCTCTGACAAATGTCAGAGGTGTAATCTCCACCAACTGAGCGAATGGGAAGCGCTGCGAAAAGTGCATCACTCTTACGAAACTCAACCACAACCCGTCTTTGACGGTCTCTCCTGTCTCTTGACCGGGTTTAACCAGCTTTCTGGCAACAATGCAATCATAAGAAAGCCCCGTGTCAAATAAGCAAGAAGTTTGAGAACCGTTATATCAAATAGTAACACAGTGCCCTACCCGCGTTGAGGGATCATCCCCCAACCAGGTTAGGGAATTCACCTGTCAACACATTCCGCCTTGCGAAGACTGTCATCAAGGCATCCGATGCGGTTTTCGGGGCTCGGGTGTGCTCGGGTAAACTCACCTTGATCCATATGTCCCCTTCAACCCATAGGTTCACCCTTTTTCAAATGCACGACGCTTGTCCCTTTCTGGCTACGCACTGCCATGTCGGGGCGGTCGGGTTGAAACAGGACAGTTTGGGGTGGTTGGGGTACTTGTTACTTAGTTAGAACTTGGATTTTTCAGAGTAGGGGGTTTGGAGACACCCTGTTTACTCTGTGGTTATTTTTTACCCTAAATTAGAAGCCTGAGAAGGCATTGCCTAGGCATTATGTATTTATCGAAAATGCGCTCCTCTGTCGGTTTCCGCTTTGTGCCCGGTAGTTCAGCCAGCACTCATTGTGATAACGCTCAGAACTTTTCCAAAACTGTCTCAAGTTTTTCTATGCCCCCCTGCTTCACCGAGAAATCTCCTGGTATCAGCAGGACCAAATGTGTGTTCTTTATTCCAGTTCTTTTAAAACAAAATTCCCAAACAGACGCCATTCGCATGTACGAGGGGGAGCTGCGAGAGCATCTATGCACCTTTGTCCGATATCCTTTCAACCGAGACCGAGACCTGCTTGAAAAGTTTCAGAATTCCCCTTTTTCTGACTGTTGCGCAATTTATTTAGAAAATTTTATTAATTTTGTGGGGGGTATGTGAAAAAATATTATTAATTAGTTATATTTGAGAGTGAAAAGTTGTTTGGAGTAAAATAAATTTTAGGTATTAAAAATTAAGGTATGTAGATGATGAGAAGTAATGAGTAGTAAATTTTAGAATAATATTGGGGGAATATATTGTATTTGTGGGTTTTTTTGTTGGTTTTGTTTTGTTTGAAATATATATTATTTAATATAGTTTATTTAATTTTAATATATTTTATATAATTAGATATTGATGGAAAAATTAATTGAAATATTATA